>JARHVA010007954.1:367500-475000 GCA_037957365.1 Torreya grandis | reverse complement strand
AAATAAATTAAAAACATTCAAGGATAGCCAAGATAGAGAATGAGTTAGAAACTCCCTAGCCACCACAAGTTCTTCAACACTAGCTGCCATGCTAAATAATAATTCTTAGTGAATTCAATGGATTTTTATTTCCATTTTTATCAATATTATATTTCAATAAAATCATATTTTCCTTTGTGTAAATGTGAAAATTATGTAAAATAAAATAGGTAAAAATATTGAATACCAAGATCCATTTTTTATGTGAAGAGTTAGCCCATTCTCTCTTGATATAACTATGAGAAATGAATATTATAAAAGGGATTTATGATGTCCAAGAGAATTTAATATTAAAGAGGAATAAGAAAGAAAATTTGTGTTCAATATTCAACCAAGAACCAAGGAATTTCACAAATTTACATCTTGTTTTCCTTTATGAGTATTTGTTTTTCTTATGTTAGTGTATTTTTCATAGTTCCAAGCAGGAATTGTGTTTGATCATAATAAAGCATATTACTTCCATTTAGTTTTCTCTTATTACATGGTTGAATGAAATATATGTTTTCTTGTTCACTTGTGATTCTTGACCTTCTCTTTATCCATTTTTATTTTCAATTTAATGTCATGAAAACACCCCCATTTAACTTATAAAGTTTTTAAATATGTTTAAATTGGTTTGGTTATTTTAAATAAAGGGAAACTCCCCTTATAATAGTGGAGATACTTTTCATATCCTTCACTATTGTGAAATAAGGATTTGTCAAAACTACCAAAGATTTCACCAACTATTTTTGGCACCCATTGTAGGGCACATTTTATACTTTCAGTGAAACTCACAATCACTTTCATGACCATCCCTAAAAATTTGAACCTAACAATCTAACCAAATCTTGATTGGACACAATTTGCACAAATGGATATCTCTTATGATCTTTGACAGTTTGCCTAGGATAACATAGTGAGTAACTCACACCCTAAATAGTTACAAATGTGCTAGATGAAGAATAATGTCATGTCATTATACTTAGAGTTTTTTTTACTTATTTTTAGAAGGATAGTGATCAAAATAGTACATAGAGCTCCTTAAAATATCTTAATGTCCTGACTTACAAAATATATACGAGGTTTAGTAAAAAAAATTATATCTACCATTATTTGATTTAAAATAATAGTCCAATTTCAAAATCTCTCTTGAGTAGATAAAGAAGGTATAACACATAAGCAAAAAAAATCACTACAAAATGTACTAGTTCCAAGAATATTAAAATTTCAAAACATGGTTATTGTTGTCTTGTGGGGTCCTCATATTGACCCATTGGCCTTGCGTGCTTAGCCTCATGAAATACCAAACAGTTCATGGAAAAATTTCCCCAAGTTTACTAGTGATTATACAAACATCATGAAAAACATATAAAGGCATTATTTTATTCATGTAGTATTCTTGGTATATAACATGAAGATGTGTCAATTATATTGTTCATGGAAATGTTAGCTAAAGGAACCACATAATGGTTTCACCATCTCCCCAATGTTTCCATCATGAATTGGAAAATAATCAGAACCATATTTTAATAAATTTTCAAGCCTACCAAAGATGAACACTCACTACTATCACATTTGTCTCAAATGAAGAAGGAATTCCATGAACCTGTGAGAGAATTTATTATCTGATTCAACAAATTGGTACACAAAATTCTTTTGGCTATTATGAGTACAGTATAAAACTAGAAGTGATTCTTCTTCAATGTGCACGTAATTGAGATAAACTTATTCCTTTAAATATTGAATTTGGTAACAAAAAAAACCCAAGGCACTAAAATTGAAGATAACATGATCATAGTTAGGAAGCTTAAAAATGATTATTTCAAGAGTAAATAATAGCATTTGGTAGACCCTTTGGTTTAAACACTGGAAAATGAAATCTTGTATTTGAATAAGTAGATTCCCCAATCTAAAAATACTCCATACAAATACATACCTAGGAGACCATTGGTTTTGTATCATGGAAACATTTTTATAGGATACATCCTTCAAGTCCTCAACTTGTTATTGAATCAACCCCTATTGTTATTCATTTTGCATGCATATTTCACACCACCAATGATCATGATTGTTCTAACTATCCAAAAATTACTAGAATGTTATAGTTATGTACCATTGAAGAACCACCTAAAGAAGGTGTTTTAGGAACCTATGATCTTGAAATTTAGGAAACTAATAATGACTCCATTATTTTTCATTTATAATATGAAACTGAAGGTGATGAATATGTAAAAATCATGGAGGATATAAATAGGCATTCATATGTGGTATTCACCCAAGATCATAATGAGAAGATGAAAGATTTTTAAAAGAGTAAAGAGCCCAAAAATAAAAAGACAAAAGAGGCCCCTAAAGCTATAGTTTCCCCCAACTTCATTATAAATATGGGAAATCCTTTGCCAATTTTTTCAAAAGATAAAAATCTAGAAAAGTTTGTAAGTTCTAAATATCCTAATTTTTATATCAATGAATAACCTAAAAATTATTCCTTAGACATAATAGATCACATGAATGTGTTAGAGTATCTTATTACTCATGCTTACTAGGTTCTACATAAGTCATTGGTGTTTACCTAGTTTTGTCCTATGACGAGATTTATCCCACATTGCCTAGTTTATCTTGGATATTATTTGGACTTGCCTATTTAATCAAGGAATATACATTGTAATATGTGATCTTTTTGCATATATTTTACATATCTTTTTCAGATCTCATTGTGTGAATAATAATTATTTTATTATTTATGTTGAAGCATTTATGTCTATAGTAATGAGCTCTTAGAGAGATCTTGGTTGAAGATTTTTGGTAAATCTTTCATGGTATCAGAGCCACCTTCCGATATCCATTACTTAGTTTATAGATTCTTGGAAATACAGATATATTTATTGGATCTAGTATTTCTTTGACCATATAGTTGTTATGCTTGAAATTTGGTTGATGCATTATTCTTGCATGTTGAAGCATTATATTAACATCACCATTTCTTTGACAATATATTGGAGTTTTATATTATTATTTGTCATTATATGCAGATCTCCTACATCAATTTGATCTCATTAAAGCATTGACATCTACATAACATGCATAATCATACCATACATCTTAGTTTGTATTATTATTTTTATCATTGAGGAAGGATTTAAGGATATGCTATATTCAAATTGATCTAGCCAATTATCAATTTTTTGGTCTAGATTGATTTCATTGGAGGGTCTTTCTAGAAATTCTCTTGTTTTGGCATGGTGTGGTTTGGATCATGGATTTAGATCTCCACATTAAATAACATTTGATTTAGCACTTGATTTGGAATTGTGTGATTGCTAGTTATTGCAAGCTACCTTTCATGGATTCCTCATGGCATATTTAGCAATAGATCCACTAATATCCATCATGGCATAAAGTATGCTCACCACTCATTAGATGCATATTAATTATCCTCCTTGTGTATTGTACCTAAAGAGGGGTAGAATAGTAGAATAGGGAATGAGTAGTTTAGTACCACATGCATAAGAATAAGGAGTGGATAGATGAGAACTAGTATACAATAAAGAAGCATGTAGGATGTTGTAGATCATCAAAGAAGAAGAATTATAATTGAGCATTACTCAAAGGAGGTATCTCCCTCAAAGTGGTAAGTGATTCAGAGTGATTACTTATATAAAAGGAATAAAATAATATATATTCAATATTTTTTTATGTGAGAGATACTAGGTTCATAACATTTGGTATCAAAGCACTTTCTAGGGCCATTTCCATGTATTTTTTTTCTTGTGGGAGATTGAGTGAATTAGAAGTTTATAATTTTGTTCACCGTATGTTCTCACCTTACCTTAACAAGATCCTGGTGATTAGAAAGTGAATAAAAATTGACTTGGAGAGGATTTTCCGAGGAAATTAGTTTGGGGAGTGCAAATTATTGTAGGCATAGAGGTATTGTGGTGAGTATTTCTATTGCATGCACATTTTGGAGATTTATGGAGAATATATAAGTTATCCATTATATCTTGGGAGCTTTAAAAATTTATATGTACATCCTTTTATCTGATTATAGTTGCAATCTGAAGCTAAAATGTCACTTTGAAGTATAGAATTTTATTTTTCATCAAAAACATCTGAATACTATTTTATAAACTACTCACAAAATGTAGCAAATTAAGCCAAATAATTTATGGGTTTATTTCACATATATTCTAGCTTTCCAGAATAGTTTGAATTGTTTAATTTAATTTAATATTGTAAATGTTATCATAGTTTTAGGTACTATTAGTTTGTAAACAAAAAAATGTCTAGTCATAGTAATGGTCTTTTATAGTTGTTTGGTCATATGTGGTCTCAATAATTAAAGTGGTCTTTTGTATATGTTCTTGTGTCAGTGTTAAAAAATCAAAATATTGGTTATTTTGCAAAGGATGCATTTTCGGTTGAAATTGACATCCACTATCTAGTTCTCATAGATATTCTCATCTTCTCTAGTGATAATCTCATTGGCGCATTAATTTGACTTCAATAAATTGGTACTATTAGGGAATATCTGACTGAGTTTAAAGTATTAACTAATGGCATCTCTACTACATTCTTTATTTTTTGTTTCATTAGTAAACTTCAAGATGAGATTTGAGTAGAGATTAAAATGTGGAAACCATGATCCATTAAGGAAGTCACAAGCTTAGCTAAGCTTGTATAAGATCACATCTACTATAATCAAGGTGAGACACCTTTATTTTTGCATCCATGTACAACACCACCTCTTTAGGATATCAACAAACCAGACATTGATTCCCTTTTAGATGTACCTCAGTAGGTTCTAAACAGGCCCATTCATGAAATCACCATGCTAGAGTAGGCCCCTAATGAGACCAATCCAAAAATCATAGAGTCCAAGTAGGGAATCAAGTCTTCAAATCCCTCAGATAAAAATGCTAAGGGGGATAGCATGTATACTCAATTCATTCATTAGGATGACTATTTTGATCACCCTTGCTCTCATTTTGAGGATATGATAATCATAGTTAAAATTGCACTCCAACCTTTAGTTATAGTGCTCATGTTCAACCTATTGATGTAAATGTTCATATCTAAGCACATGCAAAAGAAGTGGAATAAAAAAATAATACATGGACATGCTTCTATCTATTTTTAAACCTATTTTCATATGTATAGTTTGACATTAATTTTGTCTTCCTCTTATTTCTTATCATGTTTTGAGGGTGAAACATATTTAAAGGGGATGGAATGTAATGTACCTAGAGATGAGTAGAATAGTAGAATAGGGAATGAGTAGTTTAGAACCATATGCATAAGAATAAGGAGTGGAGAGATGATAACTATATAAATAATAAGGCATGTAGGATGTTGTATATCATCAAAGACAATTGAGAATTACCCAAAGTAGGTATCCCCCTCAAAGTGGCAAGTGATTTAGAGTGATTCCTATTATAAAAATAATAAAATAATATATATTCAGTATTTATGTATGTGAGAGATACTAAGTTCATAACACCTTAGCTCGACCTACTCCTCCAACTATGAGGCCATCATCTTCCCCCATGACCTATGATTTCTACCTCAACTTCACCTCTTTGGATATAAATTTTCATTGCTAATATCTCCAAACTATGGGCTTTCTTTGTTGTTGTTAAAGAACCACAAGATTTATGTGCTAGCTATTATGGGGATTGGGCTAGAAAGCAGTTTGATTAGTGTAGTTGTCAGATTTATAGCTATTTATATTTGGATAAACGTTATGGAACAAGGCATGGATGTAAAATAAGTTAAAATTAACATAGTTGATGCCATAGAATTGATCAAACCCTAACAGTAATTCTAGATCGAACTTGTCTAGGTGGTTGCTATCAAAAGTGTCAAAGATGAAGTTATAAAGAGAATTGAGTTTCTCAAGGGATATGTTGAGTTGGAATCTAGCTACCTCATACATTTCCCTAAGATGTGGTGTCTATCTAGTGTGTGTTGGAATTCTTTCTAGATAGTGTAGGAGGAGGGTAGTTTCTTTCCCAAGTGGTGGAGTACATTGAATGCATTTTCCATTTTTGCACTAGAATAAAGATTTTTATTTTTTACCTTTGACAGGTATGAGTGATATCAAGACTACATAGAGGAAAGTGGAACAAGAATAGGATTTGGGAGATTATTGTTTGGAGATCTAGAGCTACCTACATATTTTATGGTTTTCTTTTTGGAGTGTTAGAAGTGTGTTGGGAAGGAGAGAAGAAGGTATGTGGGACCCACATTTTTTCCTTATCTTCCTAGTATCTCATCCTTTGCATAGACCAAGAGGTTCTTTGTAAATAATAATTCACTTCATCTCCTCTCAAAAAAAACTTATTTATATGTTATTATTTTACAAGCTATATTTTTTCCTTAAGAGGGAATCTAATTCACTTGCACACACATTGGGTCACTAGAAGATTATTTTTTGTCTTCTATTTATTTGAGGAGGTTCTTGGTTCCATATCGATTCCAAATAATGGTTGGAAGGCTAGGTCCACCTTAGCTATAGTACTTATTTTAAAATTTTAGTGCAAATTTTTATTAAATAGGCCTCATTTATGAGAAATTAATTGTTTAATAATTTTTTATCGATAGCTCAAAATTGAGTGGCATATTTTTCAAAAATATATTTTTTAATTTCCCATGCATTTGTTCTATTTACACTGTAAACTATACTAAAATATAAAGTGCTATATTATGGGGGTCTCTTCACATTGGATGTGTTGCCTTGTGCTTATGGTTTGTTGTCATGTGGTGACATTTTAATGATGACACATTTACTATGATTGTGAGCATTTTTTGATGGAATATTCCTTGTTTTTCACATGCCTTATCACTTTTTTTTGCCTAAGATCAGAGGGTCAAATCCATTTTGGAAAGAAGTCAGACCCCCTCATAGGCAACACAAACTTCCTTATTGCTTCTTTTGTATTGCATTTTGATCATTTGTTGCACTCATGGATGGATTTCCAGCTGAGTCCAAATTCCTATTCTTGAGTGTGCATTGAAACTACTAGGGGGTTTCTTATGATTTAGGCCTTACATTACAATTTGTGCATGCACTATCTTGGATGCATTTTTGGATGAGTTTGATGTCCTTTTGCATGTGCTTTGTAAGTTGTTGTTTTTGGCTATTGATCCTTTTTTGGTGTGTTTGCATAAATTATGGCTCTTTTTCCATTTACCACAATCTTCAATCAATGCATGACATGCATTGTTACTTTGACACATTGGTAGTTTGTGTCATGTCTCCTCAAGACCACTTTATTATCACCTTACCTTCTTCTATGGAGACATATTTTTTTTCTTCCTTATTTTTGGAGTAACTCTCTTGATGGATTATATGATAGGTCGATAGTCTCCTTATTTGGAGTTGTTCTGGTGCAATCTAATGTCTTCCTTATTTTCATCTAGTTTTTTTTATATAGGTTATATTGTAAATGCAATAATTTATAAAGTGTCATGGGGGGTTTGTTGATTCAACCTTGTATACCTTCATGCATTTGTGTGCTCTATTTTAGGTACATTTTCAATTCTTCAATTTCTTATCTCTTCCATCACCACCATGGGCCATCATATTTGAAAGACCTTATCTATATTTTTGACAACTTTTTTTGATATTTGGCAATCTCCCATAGCTTAAAATGTAGTTATTCTAGTGCATTCTAGTGCCATCTTGCCTTTTTTAACAATTCAATAGTCTCTTTTAGTGTGACATGGAGATATTCTAGTGTATACAATGTCAACTTGTTTGGTGTTTTAGTAGTGAATTCATACCACTTGTGTAGACCTTTTATCATCACTCCACCCATTCAATAGTATGGGGGTGTGTACATTATACTTATTAGGTGTTGAGCATTCCTTTCACATGTACTACTCTTTTGAAATTTCAACACCTCTGATAGTCTTTTTGATTGAAGTTATTTTAGTGAAGCCCAGTGTCATTGATCAAGTAGTGCATTCAGAACACTCATGCAAACTAAGTTCTTTTATGACTTGTGATTACTTTGAGTGTGGACTACTTCAACATCATCTTTGTGGGGGGGGGGGAGGGGTTTATCTCTCTCTCTCTTCTTCTTTTATCTCATTTGAGGGGGAGTTTTTACTACAAGTTTTCTCTCTTTTCTCCACTTTATGAGATTTATATGTATATGTTACACTTTTTTTATTATTTTATGGATTATTTATTTGTACATGGCTATCTTATTCAGGCACTTTGTTTGATGGAACTTATATGAGTATTTGTTACTTTACTCCTGTTAAGCACAAGATATACTGAGAGGGGGGGTGAATCAATATATCATATATCTTATAAAAATTTACCTTAACCAAATTCCACTTAATCAAACATTCAAGATATGTAATAAAACTCAAACAATAAACACCACACAAGAGAGAGACACCATATATAACGTGGAAACCCAATGTGGGAAAAACCATGGAGAACAGTCTCAAGTATATGAATGAGCAGTAACCCAAACAATATTTTCAAGCACCAACTTGCAGGAGAACCAACCCCTTTGCTGAGCACTAACCCAACAACTATTCATGAGCACCAACCCATAGGAGCACCAACCCCTTTGCTAAGCACCAACCCATAGGAGCACCAACCCCTTTGCCGAGAACCAACCCATAGGAGCACCAACCTAGCAACAATTCGTGAGCACCAACCCATAGGATCACCAACCCCTTTGTGTATACCACACACCTATCTCTCAATGTTACTATCTCAACAAATGATAGTCTATTACATCTCTTTCCTTTCTCTCACCTTTTCTCTTCTAAGCTAGATATAACAAATACAAATCATATTCATCTCTCACAAGTGATCTTCTAAGCTAGATATTACAATATCAAATCAACCTCTATCTCTCATATTACAAATGGCTTCTCAAGCCTTTATTTATAGCTTTCCAAATGACCTTTGGCCTTCCCCCTTTGTGACCCTTCAATCCTCATGGAAAATGGCACCAAACTTGTATGACCCTTCATATTCTTGCCTATGAAAAGTCATGTGGTGACCCTTCATGAGCAAAAATGTCATTCCCACTTTTATCCTTATCTTGGTGACTTTTTGTATTCCTCAAAGTGTCCCTTCATGAGAAATTGTGCTCTTCCTCTTTGTCTTCACTTGGTGACTCTTGGAATTCCCCAAGATGACTCTTCATGGGAAAATGTGTCCCATCCTTCTTTTGTCTTTACTCCATGCCTCTTTGACTTCTCCATGGGCCCTTATTTTGTCTCATATGCAACCAAAAATATATTCATTAATATTAAATAAATATTAACTCACATTAGCCATGATATATCTATTACAAACATCATTAAATGCAATGGGACCTTTATCACCAATAATGTTAGACCTTTGACATCAATGACAATATTTCCAATAAGATCCCCCTTTGTCATTAGTGGCAACCTCAATCTTGAAACTACCACATCCTGTCACTTGCATATCTTGTCATCTGAAAACATACAATAACTCCCCCTTACTGTAGCAACTTGTACCTATTACATGTACCTATTATTCTCCCCCTTTGACATCAATGGCAAAGGGCCTACCTGGAGCTAACACTTAGCTCCCCCTCAACTAATGTTGAACATAAATGGAAAGAATTAATAGAAATTACTCCCAACTCCTCTTATAGATCTTTAAATGTATCCTTTGATCATGCCTTTGAGAAGATATATGATTAAAACATTGCCTATCCTTTGATAATCTGCAATCAACTCATTTGAATATTTTCTTCTAATCTCAAAACCTTTTGCATGAAACTTTAAGGTGTATTATTGATCACATATTTGACTTACACTCAATATATTATGCTTACAAAATATTATTAGCTTTGGTTCTACTAATAACCAAACTTAAAATACCTTTTCCAGCTATCTTAGCAGTGGTTTTATCTTCAAATTTCACTATGCCACCATTGATCTTCTTTACTCTTATCTCCTATCATATGCCTCGAACATCCGCTATCAATGAACCATGGCTAATCGTTATTTCTTACATGCAAAGCTATTTGCACCAACATAGAATCTTTAGGTTGTTTCTTTTAACGTGAACATGTCTGAACCTTCTTCCTGATGAATGGAGCTTTGAAACTTTGATCCTTCTTTTTGATGAATGGAGCTTTGAAACTCTGAACCTTCTTCATTTAATCTGCATGAGTATTCTTTTCCTTCTTTTTGAAACTGTTATCTATTTTTCAACATTCTAATTTATTGTCACCATAATCATTTGAAACACTTTAAAACTTTTAAACACTGCATATGCAAGAATCATTCTAAAAGCCTCAAACCTTAACATCGGTGAAAATTTTTCTTCAAAAATCTATTTACTCAAAAGATATACAAATTAATCTGTCAACTCACCTTCTTGTCATGAAACATAACCAAGACCCAATAACATCCACCATGCTTCAATTTTTATTAAAAGTGTCTCTTTCAAGCCTAGAAGATACACCCCACACAAAAGTGTCCTAGAAATATATATCAGGAGATTCCCACATCTCCTCTATTTCTTCCTTGATCTTCTTGTGTTTTACTTTTAGAATATGTTTAAGCATGTCTAACCTTTTTGACTTACTAACATTATCATTTATGATGTTTTTCATCTTCTCAACTTTTGAAACTATCTTAGCTTAACAAAGCTCATGCTCAAATGTAACAAGAGATTCTGTACAATCTTTCTTATCTTATTCTTTATCTACTATAACAAGTAATTCATTGTCACTCTTAAACTCAACCTAATCAACCTTTACTATTTTAGGTCTCCAAACTTGAATTTGTCTTTTCTCATATTTTCTAGGGGCTCTATATCCTTTGATATACCTTGAATATCTCTTTACTTTATTTTGATATAATTTAGCAATATGGCCAACCTCATGACAACAAAATCAAACAATATATCTCATACCTTCTTTTTGAATGTGACTGAGATCTCCCTTTGACTGATTGCTTCTCCTCATACAGTCTCTTGCCCTATGACCAACATGATGACAAACAAAACAATGGCCATGAAAAGAATTTGAAAACTTAAAAGCATTGGGCTGCCTGATTAGCTTCTTTGATTTGCCTTCAAAACTTGCATCCTTCTTTCCTTGGACTAATATTTCATGATCTTTCTCAACCTTGATTATAAGGTTCTCATGATTATCCTTTAAAGAACCTAACTCAACCTTCAATTTATTGTACTCTTCTTTTCTTGATGTTAAAATTGAATTTTCAACCTCTAACTGATTCTTAAGATCCTGAATAAATATCATATTTTCTTTTTCTTCTATATCCAACTTAGAATCCAAGATACACACTTATTCTTTAAGAGCTTCAACCATAGATTTCAACTCTTGATTCTCCTTATTTATCTATTTGGCTATCTTGTGCTTTTCCTTGATCTACCTTCAAGCTATTAAACCCTTTCTGAAGAAACCTGCTCTGATACCAATTGTTAAGAACATGATATACTAAGAAGGGGGTGAATCAATATATCATATATCTTATAAAATTTTACCTTAACCAAATTCCACTTAATAAAACATTCAAGATATGTAATAAAACTCAAAAAATAAACACCACACAAGAGAGAGACACCAGATATAACGTGGAAACCCAATGTGGGAAAAACCATAGAGAACAATCTCAAGTATATGAATGAGCACCAACCCAAATAATATTTGCAAGAACTAACTTACAAGAGCAACAACCCCTTTGCTAAGCACCAACCCAACAACTATTCATGAGCACCAACCCACAGGAGCACCAACCCCTTTGCTGAGCACTAACCCAACAACTTTTCATGAGCACCAACCCACAGGAGCACCAACCCCTTTACCAAGCACCAACCCAACAATAATTCATGAGAACCAACCCACAGGAACACCAACCCCTTTGCTGAGCACCAACCCAACAACAAATCATGAGCACCAACCCATAAGAGCACCAACCCCTTTGCCGAGCACCAACCCAACAACAATTTGTGAGCACCAACCCATAGGAGCACCAACTCAGCAATAATTCATGAGCACCATCCCATAGGAGCACCAATCCCTTTGTGTATACCACACACCTATCTCTCAATGTTGCTATCTCAACAAATGATAGTTCATTACAACATCTCTTTCCTTTATCTCACCTTTGCTCTTCTAAGCTAGATATAAAAAATACAAATCATATTCATCTCTCACAAGTGATCTTCTAAGCTAGATATTACAATATCAAATCAACCTCTATCTCTCATATTACAAATGGCTTCTCAAGCCTTTATTTATAGCTTTCCAAATGACCTTTGGCCTTCCCCCTTTGTGACCCTTCAATCCTCATGGAAAATGGCACCAAACTTGTATGACCCTTCATATTCTTGCCTTTGAAAAGTCATGTGGTGACCCTTCATGAGAAAAAATGTCCTTCTTACTTTTGTCCTTATCTTGGTGACTTTTCATATTCCTCAAAGTGTCCCTTCATGAGAAATTGCACCCTTCCTCTTTTGTCTTCACTTGGTGACTCTTGGAATTCCCCAAGATGACTCTTCATGGGAAAATGCATCCCATTCTTCTTTTGTCTTTACCCTATGGCTCTTTGACTTCTCCATGGGCCCTTCTTTTGTCTTATATACAACCAAAAATATATTCGTTAATATTAAATAAATATTAAGTCACATTAGCCAAGATATATCTATTACAAACATCATTAAATGCAATGGGGCCTTTATCACCAATAATTCTAGACCTTTGACATCAATGAGAATATTTCCAACAACTCCATGGCCTTTTTGGTGATTCTTATAATGGCACTAGTGTGGTATCCCCATCAATTACACTAGTGTGGCAGCCCCACCAGTCTTTATGCTCATTTATCACCATTGTATTAAAGTGTGTTCAAAATATACTTCCTCAAGATCATCATTATACTTAGTACTTTGAAGTGCAGTGTTTTCTCTCAATGATCCTCATATTCAACACCATTCTTACTTCAACTTGATGGTTATAATGACTCGACATACATGTACTCTATCAATATGGATTAGCTTCTATAGGGACACATGACTTCATACTACATCCTTTATTATTATTACTTAGCTTCACTTGAGGGGAAGGGGGTGTTAGAGTATCTTATTACTCATGCTTGCTAAATTCTAGCTAGGTCATTGGTCTTTACCTAGTTTTGTCTTATGTGGGGATTTAACCCATATTGCCTAGTTTAGCTTGCATCTTTTTTTGCTTTTCTTATTTAATAAAGGGATATATATTGTAATATATGATGTTTTTTTCATATATTTTACATATACTTTTCATATCTCATTATGTGAATAAAAATTATTTTGTTCCTTATGCTGAAACATCTATGGCTATAGTAATGTTCTCTTGGAGAGATCTTGGATGAAGAGCTTTGATAACTCTTTTTATAATGTGTCTAATGTTTTGATAGGTCAAATTGAATACATTAGGACCAATCCTAAAAAATTAGATAGATTGGCCAATTTTATCAAAAGAGGAAGTTCCAATGTAGCTCCTTAGGGAGCACAATCAAATTTTTTGATTTGCATTGTAAAATGATTTATCCATCACTATGCAAAATAATGAAGTTCCTACACCTTTATATGTATATATATTTATAAGTGACTTCATGTTGAACAATTACATAATTTATTCAAGATCCTTAGATTATATCATACCATCCAAAATTTCACATGCCTTGTGATTGGCATGTAGTAAAACCTTTGGTCACTACTTCAATATGGAAGCAAAACAAGTTTTGTTTATTGGAAATATAAAGGATTCACATGTTACCTTAACTAGTTTTCCTCAAAAGATAATCAATATGAACATAATATTTGTATAAATTCCTCTTAATTGTGAAATTATTTTAAGTCAATCTTTCTATAAAGATGTCAGAGGATAAATTAGACTTGACTAGACCCAACATTGATCATGTGAAAGTATTCAATGAGAGATTACTCCTAGAACCAAAATCAAAATGTTTGGTGTAGAATTTAAATGAACCTCAATCAAGTATAATATATTATGAAATAGGTTATATCACCTATATGATGATGGATAAAAATGATCTAGAACTTCCCAAACTAGTGGAAGGCAGCTCCAATGACATATAGACTTTAGAGTTCAATGGGAGTTTCTCAATTGTAGGTTCATGTGTTAGAGTATTGCTAATTTATATACATAAGTATTTTTTTCCTTTTTTCTAAAATATATAATTTAACACCAATTATACAACTAAGTATGATGCATTACTACTATGCTTACAAATAGTAGAAGAAATGGGTATCTAGAACCTCAAAGAATAAGGTGATGTTGAATTGATTGTCAAACCAATATGAATCCAATATTAAGTAAAACATTATAGGCTCAAATACTATATAAATAAGGTCTATGATTGTATTTAATCCTTCAAATATTTATAAATTAATGCATTCCCAATATCATAAAATTTCAAGGCTGATGCCCTATCTGTATCTACTTAATTGACGATTCCTCATTTAAAATTTGACAAATACTAGTATATCATTAAAATAGTATAATGACCCAACATACCTCATAATTTTTAACATGGGAAAGAATTAAATAATGATAAACATATCATTTCATTCTTGGAGCAAATAGATAATTTTAAAAATCTATATTTTAATGGAAGCCCTATTTCCTATAGAGAATATTTCATTCTAGAAGAAAAAAGAACAGAATTTTCAAACACTTGACACAAAATATAATAAACTATATGAAAAAAAAATAAAACTAAAAGGAACCAATATTCCAAAAGGTTTGGTTTATTTATAATATATTTTTGACTAACATGACAAGTACATCAAGCAAAATATTCAAGTAAATCATAGAGGATCTCTTGGGTATGAGAAAGTAAATATTGGCATGGAAGAAGAAATGTGGTATGTCAATATGAAAAAAAAATTCCATAGAAGAGTTTATAAAGTTCATTTATATTTTAAAATTTTATAAATACATATTCACTTAGTGTTGTGTTAATCTGAAGTCTCTTAGACTAAAGAGTATGCAACATAGAATTCTATTAAAACACAATGTCAATCCATTCAGGTGGAAATTAAGGCAATATAGTTCCAAGGTAACAGGTACCATGTACAAAGAGAAAAAAATGTGATAGATGTTAGGATCATATTTCCTATTCATCATTCAACTTGGGTAGCCAACATTATACTCATCTAAAAGAGGAATGGGGAAGTAAGGATTTGTGTGGATTTTCTCAATCTAGATCAAGTTTCACTTAAGGATAATTACACCTTGTTGATCAGGGACCAAATACTAAAAGATGTCATAGGATATAATATTATTTCTATGTTATACAACTTCTTTCCATATAACTGGGTTAAATTAGTTATAGAAGATCATCTCAAAATGACATTCCACACCATAAGGGGGTATTTTTCCCACAAGAGGATGCATTTTGGTCTCATCAATGTAGAGGAAACATTTCAAAGGGGTGATGTATTTGGCCTTTAGTGATAGGAATGAAAATATGATAGTGATCTACATTGATTATCTCATGTTATTATCAAAGAAAAGAGAATATCACTTTGAACATCTAAAGAAGTTATTGGAAAGGTGTTTCACTCACGGGATATCTTTGACTCCAAAATAGTCTATCTTGACCGAAGGTAAGCTTCTATGTCATGTAGTTTATAAATAAGGTTTCAAGAGTGACATTTAAATATTAAATTCCATCAATAAGATATACCTACCAACCAAAATACCTGACACTCAGTCATTATTTCACAAAATCAACTTTATCAAAAGGTTTGTCCTTGATTTTATCAAGCTTACAAAGCATATTGTGTGAATAATTAAAGGAAACAATGCTTTAAAATGGAATGATGATTGAAAAAGAGGGTTTAATAAAATAAAGGAAGAAATTTACAAAGTTTTAGTCTTAACTTGTCCAGATTTTCAAAAGTTATTCATTGCATATTATTACTCTTCTAAATACACATTGTCTACTATCCTGGTGTAGAAAATGAAGAATATATTGAATACCCTATTGCTTCATGATATGTGGACTAAAATATCATGAAATCAAGTATCAAATAGTATAAAAACATGAATAATTTCATCATAAAAGATGTGAATTATTTAAATATATATATATATATATATATATATATATATATATATATATATATATATATATTTAAATAATTCACATCTTTTATGATGAAATTATTCATGTTTTTATACTATTTGATACTATATATAAAATTCTCATACTATTGTAATGGTCCTAGATTCAACAGTGAAATTAATCCTTACACATTAAGAGCTTGGATAAAAAAGAGGTGATTGGGTCACCAAATTTTATGAATATTATTTAGAGATCAAACACAATATAAGTAGATAAGTCATTTTCCAATTTATTGTAGAGGGTGTTGACTCACAAAGGGAAGAGAAAGATGAGTTACTACTGGTAGTCTTTGTTGATTCTATCAAAGAATGATATTAATATAATTCATAATTCCTATCATATGGAGAATTTTTGGATCATCTAAACCCCAATAAAAGGTGAAATATCAAGATGAATTCAACCATGTATATTACTTGGGATAATACGTTATTCAATATGCCCCTACATGGTACTTTTTTTGAGGTTTGTGAATAAGGAACAACATAAGAAAATTTTGGATGAATTTCATGACAAATCATATGGTAGACATTTATCATTTTTAGTCACAACCTTGAAAAATTTTCAAGCTCATTATTATTATCCAATGTTGTTCAAGGATGAAAAATAATGGGTTTTAAAATGTGATACCTATTAGTATTTAGTAGGTTGGCCTAAGCTCATAATATTGCCTCTATGACCTATGGTCATTGAGAAACCATTTACATAATGTGGATTAGACTTTTTTGGGCCTCTAAACCCTCATTATAGATCCAAACATATGCATGTCTTGATTGAGATTGACTACTTCATGAAATGGGTAGAATCCATTCCAGTGAGGTCTACCACTTTGGAAGTTATTTCTAATTTGATAAAAGAGAACATATTGGCTAGATTTGGTGTTCCCTAAAAGACCATCATGGATAATGATCTTAACTTATCTTCTATTAAATTAATTGGTTTTTTTTATGGGTATGGCATATCTATTACACATTATTTAGACTATTATACTTAGGGTAACAAAAAGACAAAATAAAATAATAAAAACACAACTACCATCATCTATAAGTTAGTTGATGAGAATCATATAAACTTGCATAAAAATATATGTGATGCCTTATGGGCTAATCAAATAAAACCTAAGATAGAAATTAGGAATTTTCCATTCCCTCTACTCTATGGAAGATGCAATTATTATTATTATCTCTTTGGAATTAATGACTTTGAAGTTAGCATAGGGAATTGAATATGACTACTTCAAAGATGTTTTAGAAAATAGGGTGGTGTACCTAGAAAACATAGAATAAGAATGAGTCAAAATGATTGAAAAAATTAAATCACATTAGTAAAATGTCAAGGAATTATTTGATCATAAGGATCGACAATATGACTTCCAAGTAGGAGAACTAGTCCTATTATGGGATAAAAGAAGATAATAATGAGGAAGTCATGGAAAATTTGACTCACTATGGATGGGGCCATTTAAAATTCAACATTTTTTGCCATGAAAATACATATAATTTGGCATACAGATATGGTATTCACCTCCCACTACCATATAGTAATATTTATTTGAATCTATACAAAGAGAAAATGTAGGCTATCCCCATAAGATATTTTAGTCCAATTGTGTGTTTTTGTTTAGTTATGTGTTTCCCTTTAGTTGTGTGTTTCCCTTTTTTTTTGCTTGTTTTAATTTCCTAGTTTTCCTTGTTTTATTCCTCTTTTCTTATTGTCTTTAGCTTGACCATGTATCCTTATGGATAATAAATTTTCCTTTAAAACCTTAAGCCTCTAAAAGTTCATCTTATTTCTTCTTGTGATTCCACATCCCTATCCTAAACAATTTGTTGTTCCCAAAATTTGAAAAGGCTAATTTGACTTGAAATTTGAAGAATAATATTTTTTTAAAAATTTATAATAAAGAATAAAAAATTCAAAAATTGATTAAATTATAAATAAAAGTGATTTAATTATATCTCTACACATCATGTGGTGCAAGAGATGGTTTTACCAACCCTTGTACTATGTTAGACATGTATATGCACCCTGTGCATGTTATCCCACCATAGCATCTACATTGATGCACTAAAAATAATCCCACAAAAAATGTTATGGGTGCATGTGACTAGTTGATCCATCCACACCAATGTAGTGAATGTGTGAGGCATCTACATGAGCAATTATATACATGTATCTAATGTGCAGGTCATCCATATTTCTACCTATGATGTGTGAATTCATGACATTGATATGTTAGTGTTTCATACCACTCCACACTAGAAAATATCTATATTAGTATTCAAATGCTCTTGTTTCATTATTTTGTATTTAGTTTGTACTTTGAGAAATATTTTATTCTCCCCTAGCATCCATATATTGTTGAGACTCTGTTCAAATTTTTCTATTTTGCCAAAAAAAATCCATAATGGACACCTTTCAACATTTTTAGAGAAAATTGTACCCTATTATCATAGTTTTCACCCTTCATTGAATCCCCATTTTGAGGGTTTTCTTGTACCATGAATAACCTATCTCATGACCACAAAAACCTACTTTTTCTTGCTTCATTTTTTCCTCCTTCCACACCAACTCAAACTATTATCCCTCACCTATAAAGTGATGTTTAAGTATCTAGAACTTGAAAAATGAAGCAAAAATATATTAGATATGATCTATTATTGGTGTTAGATAACAAAATTACTAATATAGATGAGTCATAGATAATACATTTAGACTTGGATGAGTTCTAGAAGAGAGTGAATGTTGAAAACTTGAGCACATTGACTATTCATCTAGTAAAGAGTGACATTACTCAAGAATCAAGTTTCCCCACCTTAGTGTAGTGTTCACCTGTGTGATACACTATTACCCCTTAACCTGATAAATCAAATTAAGAGGTGGGACACTAATGGAAAAAAATGATGGAATAACCATGGGAATCACAATGAGAATCCCAATGCATGAAGAGTATGCTAGCATTAGTAACTTCCAAGAGAAATATTACTGGGAAAAGAACCCAAACAAGTACTTTACAATAATCAACAAATCCTTGTTGAAACATAAGAGGAATAAGATTTTGAATTTTATAAAAAACTTCTTCTATTTATATTTCAAATAGGATCTCTCTAACATGAACACACTCCTAATATGTGTGGTGGGTAATTATAATACCTAGAACTTTTACCCTTAGATTTTCATGCCAATGAACATCATCTAAAATGGTAATTAATTCATTGATTATAGAGAAATTATTGATGACTCATTACATCACCAGTTTCTGAAGGTGTATTCAACCTAATAGTTTTTCATAACTTCCTACCTAGGTTATTCATTGGCCTCTCAAATGATATATCTAGGACTATCATAGTAGGGAAATATCATTGCTTCCACCTAGGTCTATGAATGTTTCCCCTAACTAACTCTATAAGAAAACAACAAGTACTTCAAAATAATAAATGACATACTCATAATTAAAATAGTACACTCCCTTGATGAATATTGGGGAAGAAGAATGACTAATGAATCAATTACTTTGATAAACAAGTATGATGGTTATTATATTCAATATAAAACATTCACTTACATCAGTGTTAGAAGATATAAAGGCTATCATATAAGGTTCTCAAGATAGGTTAATGAAAATATCATATTAATAGAGTTGTGTAGATAATTGGGTACAATGCACAAAAATTATACAGATAGACATGTCTTGGGCATCTATTTCTTATTTGATTAGGACACTTCTCATGTAAAACAAAATTCAATGCCTACGACATCAAATCAAAAATCTCCCAATTCACTCTCCATTCATATGATAGTATATATTATATCAATAATAAAATGTATATAATAGTATGTCTTGGCATTGGCTCAACATAAGATCATGTTCTTCACCTGGGAGATTTATAGGAAGATTGTTTGGATGAATATGAGTTGGTTTAGAGAGATTATTGTAGAATGATTGTGGACTAAATCAGAGCCTTCATAGATTAATGGGTTCTTAAAGGTATGTTTTATGATATGATAGACCTCATTTAACCCAGTTATGATAATAAAATAATTTCCCCTTTTCCAAACATCAATTGGTTGATAAGGGAGATAGTGGATATACAAAGGAAAACCATATCTGAATGGACCAAAAACAAATAATAGTTCAATAAGAAATTAGAAAAAGTGATTGAAGCAAGTGGTTCTAAAATATCAAAGGATTAATCCCCTCAAAAATAGGTACATGAACCCACTCCAAATAATATAAACACTAGTGTGATGATTGAAGTGCCTAGTAATTCAAGCTCTGAGGATACTGATGATAAAGATCCTAATCAAATAAAATATCCAAGAAGTACCTATGATGAAATTCCTATCATGGGAATAAAATTTAAAGAAAATAATTTTATGATTATAAATTCTTCTTCTTCCACTCCTAGATACCCCACCCTTCTCATGCCCAACACAATAAAATAGTACCTTGCCTCTACTCAAGGGGAAACTCAATAGGTACTTGATAAGTAATGTGAGGTTATAACTCCCCCTCAATATCTCTTAACATTCCTAAACCTATATAATCCAATCCTTCAAATCAACCTACACCCCCTCCCATGGGATCCCAAATGACCACTTTTAGTGATATGTCATTCAAATGGATGTTGTTTATGCTCAATAAAAGGGAAAATACGGTAGAAGCTAATATTCCTTATTTTGATATGCTATCTGATTTTCTCAAAGATCTTCCTCCCAAAAAGTCTAAAACCACTTATATATTAGTTTTAGTTCCCTCTAACACATATTTCATTGTAATTATATATCCTAATGTGTAAAATAATGTTGGATAAATTATTGTGACTATACTCTGAAGAGGATATCACTCAAATAATCAACTAGGGAGAGTGACATTCACAACTTTAAGGAGACCATAAAGATGATCAAAATGTCATATTAAGATGAGATATACTAGTAAAAAATATAACACCATGTGAATTTTTTGGTAGATACATCAATTAATTTCTCAACCTAATTGATACATCTACAACACCTCAAGTTGATGTTCCTTCTCAAGTGTCTAGTATAAGTAAATAATTCATCACTTCCATCGGTAAGTACAATTCATATGAAAAAAATTGGATACTTGGTTAGATGAAGTATTATTATGTGAGATGAAATACATTAAATAAGTGATAAAATTATTTGTAACAATTGATATATAAGTTATCAATATGAATCAACAAATCAAATCTCACAAGAGTGAGATTAATTTATGAGAAAATATAAAATAATATGTTCATGATATAATTGATGTTGAAACATAAATAATGGTTAAGGATGGAGTCTTAAAAAAATGGAGGATGATACCTCCTAAAAATGGTCTAAATTCATTATCCAAAATATTGAGATCCTGAACCAAGTAATAGAAGAACTGTAGGGGAAGATCAATATTGTAACAAAAAAGTAAAAGATCACTTCTAATATAGATGAGATACATTGTGACCTATTTAAATAAGATGAAATCACCATGAATATTTTAGATGAGGAAAAGGATTAACTCAATAAAATGATAAAGGATAAGTTATTCAAGGAAAATACTTTCAAGGTAACACCCATGTCTATGATCAATGAAATCTAAATTCCAATTGAAGAAGTGAACAATCAATTGATTAAACTGATGGAAGTTATAACTATTATATTACTAGTTTGTAAAAGATGGTTTATGAATTGAAATAATGTGTTAGTCCTAAAAGGGAATTAAATCACTAAAGTGGTAAATAAATTTAAAAAATTTAGGGTTTCCTAAGATAATAAAAATCCATAATATCACTAGCCACCCTAGGTTCTACAACACTCACTACCATGTCAAATAATTACTAGTGAATTCAATAGATTTTTCTTTCCATTTTTTTTGTCTTCTATTTTAGGAGTCATATTTTCCTATGTAAATGTGAAAATTATGAAAAATATAATAGAAAAAATATGGAATACCAAGAGTCATTTTTTACTTGAAGGGTCAACCCATACCTTCTTACTATAAATATGAGAAATGGATATTGTAAAAGGGATTTTCAATTTCCATGAAAATTTAATCTTGAATAGGAAAGAGAAAGAAACTTTGTGTTCAATCTTCAACTAAAAACCAATTAATTTAAGAAATTTACATCTTGTTTTGTCTTTATGAGTATGTGATTTTGTTATGTTAAATAATTTTTCACAGTTCTAATTAGTAATCATGTTTGATCTCAATAAATAATATTACTTCCATTTTTTTTCCTCTCAATTCATGATTGAATGAAATGTGGTTGCTTCTTCACCCATGAATCTTCACCTTCTCTTTCTCTAGTTTTTATTTTAGTTATGTTGTTCATGTCAAAACACTTATTCATGAAATACCCATGACATAGGGTATTCTCTAAAAACAAAGATGGGGACAACTATAGACTTTCATCCTCTATTTAAGGACTGATTTGGGATCAACCTAGATCATATTTGTGAGTATTTGACTTCAAAAATGGAGTCTATGTGAATAGTCTCCAAGATATGC
The DNA here is from genome assembly GCA_037957365.1 of Torreya grandis. Lineage (NCBI taxonomy): Eukaryota > Viridiplantae > Streptophyta > Pinopsida > Cupressales > Taxaceae > Torreya > Torreya grandis. The sequence continues at coordinate 452,298 of JARHVA010007954.1, read as the reverse complement.
ACTATTACCATCAAAATTTTAATATGAAGTTATTACAAATAAGTCTAATTATCACAGATTATTATGGGAGTTTGAGTATTATGATTTTATATTTATAAACATAATGGGAAAGGGGTAACTCAATCCTAAGAAAAAGCATAAAAAGAGAGGGAAAAGTAAGGTAGAGAAGATAGTCTTTATGTCTAGAATGAACTCAGTGTAGTTATCATCAAACCAAGTGACCTTGCCACAGTTGTACCACTATAGACTAAGTTTCACTAAATTTATACCTCCAATAAAAAACATTGGGAAGAGTTTGAGGAAATAAGGGGGTATGATTAAATATGAACCCTCACTAAATATAATTGATAGGAGTTTATAACAAACTACACATAAACACCTAATGGTAATTTTTAGATTAATATAGAAATTAACAGTACTATAAATGACAAATGATAGATCTCAAGAAATGATTATAATAGAAAACCACATCATAACTATCACATACATATATTATCTAAGTATTAATCCAATTAATCTAGCATTGACAAGCATTCAAAATGGAGATGAAAGATAATTAAAATATAGCATAAACCCTTTTCATTAAACAAAAATTGTATTCATTAAAATTAATTACCGATATAATAATCAATCTTAAGATAATTTTATAATCTAAAGATATGAAAGAGGAATCCAATGAAATATTAGATATAATTTGATAACACTTTCAAGCATATTTTTATTAAACCCTATATTATAATACAACTTTGCCTTATATATGATGATAGGGCTCACCTCTAAATACCATGAAAATCTCCTCTTAGGCCATGATAACCACTCATGATAGTTACAACTATAATTTAAAATTAAAAATAAATGAATCCCCTCTAACTTTTAGAAGATATACAGGGACCACTTAGTTGATATGCAAAGGAAGTTATGAAGGTCCAAACCCCAAATAATTTAATTTGACATCTCTAGTCTCTAACATTTATGCCATGAGGTCAAACTCCTTGTCCATCTTTGTAAGGTTCATCAGGGGCTCCCTTAATATCACCTCATATTGAGTCACCAACCTTCAATAGACTTAGAAGGGTGCTTCTATTAGCACTTGGACCTTGGAGACCTAGTTGATGCTCATCATGGATTGCATTGATAGCTCCAAAACTATCCAGGTTCCTTACTTGATTTCTTTTGGTGACCTTCTCCCTCATGACCTAGTGGAATTGACCCAAGTGGACTCCAAATTCTTCTTAGTCTAGTAGGGTTCCATATGGGTAGAATAGCACAGAGATATATACCTCCTCTAAGTAGGTTAAAATCTTCTTCCCACCCTCTTCCAATGGTCCATTTATAATATGAGCCATAGTGAGCCAATTATTTATAGTTTCCTTCATGTTCATGGCATACATTTGATATAACCCTAAGTCTAAAGTTGGCATTGGTTTCAAATTTGGTAACATGTATTTATTAATCACCACTTGAAACTTCCTAAACTGTCTATGTATCTCCATAATCCTCTCCAAGTAAGCATGAGTCAGCTAGATAAGCACATTGGTCTCATCCATAGTTTCTACTATGTTCCCAAGAATTGAGAAGAGGGGTAAGAGGGCATCCTTAACCTACCTAGTCATTTAAATAGGTAAATATATATTCACTTGGGCTTCTAAGGTTTGAACCTATCTTTTCATGTCTTTGAGAAGCATTTTTGACATATCATGAGTTTCCTAGAGAATGGAGAGCGAATCCTCAGCCATACTTTCTTCCCTAGTAGAAGTCCTCATCTTAGTGAGGGAAAATAGAAGATGATGGGTCTGCCAAACCACTAGGTTCCCCTCTTGGATGAACCTTTACATTAATGTCCTCTAAATTATCCATAAAGTTTGGTCAAAGCTTCACTATACATCTGAGTTTACCTCAGAAGTCATTTTTGGCACTTATGAACTTGGGAACATTCCTAAAGATTTTAAAGGTGTAGGATAGGTAGCTGAGATGGTGGTGAAGCATGGAGGATGAAGTGGATGGGAAATGGATGAAGTGAAGGGGTGAATGAGGAAATCAGTGGAGGTAGAGGGGGCTTGGGAGGGAAAGGAGGAAGGACAAAAAGGGAGGCCCATGGGAACATCTATGCTTGTCACTATTCCTAGGTCATGTTTACTTGAAGGGGAATTACCCCTAGGAAAGGTTCATTAAACTAAAGCAAATATATTAGATGGTTGAAGACAAATCTCATGGCACTCTCAATAATGGATATGGGGTTAGGGAGTAATGCACTAAGGTGATATAGTTGGGTCTTAAGGAACTATTGAGGAAAATAGAAGAGGTCAGATTGGAGTGAGAATCATTCAAATTGTAATAAAAGTATGGGTTTCCTTTTATTTCTTATTTGTCCTTTTACTTGGGTTAGATTTATATTTTGTAGTGGAAGGGTTGGTTGGAATAATGAGAACCATGGGGGCTGATGGTGGAGGAACTAGAACTATTGAGGGAGGTATTAGGTTGATTAGAGGAGGAACCAAGATAGTTATTATCACTCATATTATACTCTTAATGGTCTTATCCATGCCAACTAAGGAATGTGTTCTTGATAGTACCTAGATTGAAGGTAAGCCTAAAGAATGCACTAAGAAGGTTTTCGGTTGTGAAATTGATGGATTAGAGGAGAATGAAGAGATAAGTATGTTTAAGAAGACCAAGGAAAAAGGTAATTAGTTAAATGACAAAGGATTTATAATGGGGAAAATAGGAGGAACCACTTGGGAGGCTTGTGTGAGTGGAGAGTAGATTGTGGGTACTAAGATAAGGATTTAGAAAGTGGTGGGAGTAAGGGTTGGAAGGGAAATGGAAGAAATAAGAGTTGTAATGGGTGGATATTATGCCAGTTCATATTAAGAGCCTCATTTTGGGCTTTCCCTTGAGCTACTGTTCATATCAAACATTAAGGTTTTTGTGGCTTGAGGTTGAGGGGCCAATGGTTGAGTTGGTGGTGCCTAAGTTGCCTACCATCAAGTAATATGAGTCTTACCCAGTCATAACTAAACTATTAGAGCTGATCAGGATGTGGAGATAGAGTTGGGACATGAGGAGTGATTAGAGTAGGTATAGGTGGAGCCAAGACATGAGGAGTAATTGTTACTAGAGGAGGTAGAGTTAGAACTAGAGCATGAGGAGGAGAAGGTGGTGGGATGCCCTAACAAATCCTCTTGAATATAGTAGGAGGATTTAGTGTTAGATCATAAATATATCAAGTAGGTGTTTGAGGGGGAGTAGATGAACTTGCCTAAACCTTATTCCCTTTCTTATTATTCATCATGATTTGGGATAATACCTCCTAGTCATCAATATCATCCAATTATATCTCATCATCATCTTTTATTTATTGATCATAGTTTATATTAAGGTGGGTAAAATACTATGCCAAGTGAACTATAGTCATCCCTTTAGGGTCCCAATGTTGTATCTTGATTCTCACTAGAGTGAAGAATTCCTACCTAGCCTCCATATTATAGAGGGGAGGGAAGGCCTTTTATATGTGGTCCCTGATAGTGATAAGGAGCAGTGGGCATACCTTATTCTTGTGGCCTATACAAAATTCAAAGATTTCCTCCACTAGTTGCTAAGTGATCTTCTCTTCTGCTAGATGATCTAGGATGAAATATGACAAGCAGAAGGACTACTTGAGGACATCCTCAATTTTGATCATGATGTCTTCTTTGTAGTACTAGTAGTTCCTAATGGAAGTGATAGATTCCTAAATTACTTATGGTATTTAGGTCATTAGGGCCTAATTGATCACATTGTAGACCACTAGATAGAAGTACTCACATGTGTCCTAGATGTGGTTCTAGAAATTGTGGCCATATAGTTTGTATAATACCACAGAATGTTAAGCCCCCAAGAAAACACATAGTAAAAGATGAAGGTTTGTAAGAGAGCATCTTGTAGAATACACCCATAAGGTATCTCATCATATAGATATTGCCTCTAGATCAGTCTTTTATGATGACATTGACCAACTTGAGGTTGATCAGTCCTTTAATGTCTACAACTTTAGATCATGTGAGGATCATATAGAGGAGGGTAACCCCTAGCTTGTTAACATGCAAGTAGTCATAACCCCTAAATAATTAGTTAAAAAGAATCATGCCTACCTATAATTACTCCTAGAAGGTGAGGACTATGTATGAATTTATTTCCTCCTTAGTAACCCATTTAACATCTAGGTTCTTAGCCTAGTATTGGAACATGTCATATATTTTTTGGGTCTCCATCTAGGCCTTCACCATTGTATCATCATGAGATAGGTTTTAATATGGGAGGGAGTAATATACCTTGTAATTGTTTCCAAACATATCAAAAATGTGGTGATGAGAGTTGGGTGAGCACACATAGTTATGGACCCCATCCTATACTCAGATGGTAGTGAAATAGACCGAACAAGTTGGCACATGGAAATACCTCTAGCTTAGCCACAACCCTATGAATTTTTCATTTATTGTAGGACATAAGGGTATCCTTGAATTCTACTTATTGGTCATCATCAAATTTTGAGTCTTTGGGAACTTACTTGACTGATTTGAATATGTCATTATAATGCTTGAATTTGGTCAAGCTAGTTGAGAATATGGCATCTTGATACTTAGACTTAGCCTTTGGGTTTTAATAGGACATAACCATTTTATTAGGATGGAGGGAAAATAGGAAGGCCCTCAACATAGGAGGCAAGAAACATAGGGGTATTTTGTGAGAATTGGAAAGCTAATGGTTGGAGTGCTCTTGAAGGTATGCAGTCATAGTTGTTAGTGGCATTTACATTGGATTTTATAAATGCATGCACATAACCTCATGTATGAATAAAATTTGGTATCTCACTTAATGTGAGTTTAAGTTTGATTTGGTGGCTAGATTTCCTCTCTATACTTATAAATCTAGAGTTTAATTTAGAGCTTGTAATACTCTACCACCAGCTCTATTAGTAATGGTTAGGGATGTTTTAAACCATCCAGTTAGGCCAAGATTTATATTTTTATAATCCCAACTCATGGTATTAATATGGTCCCATCCCATAGATAATTATTGGTTAAATCCCACTTTATGCTACATGTCATCTACTCATTGATCCTCATGCTAACAGTTAGCACCTAGGCATGGCTTTGTACTCAGTCATACCCTTAAGAAGGGTGAGGTGTCACTTAAATACATGTGGCACTTTTTTATTGGTTTTTAGCCTCATTAATACCCCATTTTTACCCTTTAAGGGCCTTAGGTAGCTGTTAGTTCATTTTACTTACTCAGTGATGTGGCACCCTCTTAATAGGCCATGCTCTCTTGGGTTTTGACATCTTTAACAAGTCTTGAGACTGGGTGATATAATAACTCAATGATATGATGCCTTATAATTAAGTTGGTATCTCTTGGGATATGACATCTTTGAAAAATCTAGGGACTAACCACTCTAAACATTTGATGATGTAGCACCTTTGAATTAGGCCATGCTCTCCTAGGATTTGAAATCTCTAACAAGTCTAGGGACTGGCCACTCTAAAAACTTAATGATGTGGCTTTCCTAGGATATGACATCTTTGATAGGGCTATGACATCTCTAACAAGTCTAAGTATTGACCACTCTGAAAACTCAATAAAATGGTGTCTTCTGATTAGGTTAGGTTATCCCAGGTTTTGACATCTCTGACAAGTCTAAAGACTAGTTTCTCTAATAACTTAGAAATGGGGCACCTTCTAATTAGGTTAGGTTCTAACATATCTAATAGGTTTGGGGACTATTTGTTCTAATAACTTGATGATGTGTCACCTTATGATTAGGTTGGTATCTCTTGTAAAATCCATAAAAATACTAAGTAAGAAGTGAAAAGACAAGCAATATATCTAATACTTACTCATCTATCATTAATATTTTGATTTGTCATGAAGGGTGATGGGTCTGTTACTCTAGGAAAGGAATGAGACTCTAAGAACTTCCATTTAAAGTGGACCTACAATATTATCACATTAATCTATAAGAGGACAAGTCTACCTCAGTCATGAAAATAAATAAAGCTTGTTTCTACTTGGGGAAATTGGGGCAACATAATATTCCAAGGATTTTAGTTCATGTTAAACCATCAAGAACAAAGAAAGGACCTTGGAGCTCTGATTCTTAGGATTTCAAAATAGTGGTCCCATATTTTGAAGCAAAGGGGTTGTGTTTGCCACAAAAAATGGTGACTTCCATGGGGAAAGTTATGACAAGAACTTAGAACCCAGTTAGTTTAATTTCCTCTCCTTGCATAAAACATAGATTGTAATAAGGATCATCTTCACAATAAAAAATATGAGGATCTAAATTATTGAAATACAAAGTGGAATATTAAGCTTTCACCTATAGATGGAAAATAATGTGTGTAAGAAGTGATTTATTATTTTCCATTCAATCCTAGATTTTATTCAAGCAATGGAGGCTAGACTAGTTATCAGGTTTCATCTAGGACATTGATGGATTGATGTATTGGAGGGGAGATGGATGGTGCATTACTTTACTTCAAAATGTGCATCTATAGCCTTGATAAACATACCTATAGTCTTGCTCATGGCCTTGTTCCACTGCCAGCCAGGTCGGAAAGCCTATGGTTGAGATTTCTTGTATATCCCTTTCAAGGAAGACTTAAATTTAGATTCTACATGTTTTTGTTTATGTAGGCATTTTTCATATGGATTATGGCTAAATGAATACATTATATTTATTAGGGATCTAGAGGTTATTTAGGAGGATTGGTGCTACATTCACTAGAATATGGGATTTTACTATCTTTCCAACCTATAAATACCTCTCTCCCTTTACATTATTCATTTAGTAGATAGTATTTAGTGAGACAGAGAGCTATTGTTCTTCTATGTATTTTGATCTTGCTTTTTCATCCTCATAATTCTATTTTTATCTTGTATCATTTTCATTACTCTCATGGAGACTCTCTTTGTGTAATATTCTCATTTGATGGTTTCAATTACTTTCAGCTATGTGATGTATGGTTTCTTGACTCACATGATCACTCCACCATGACCATTCATTTATCCAGTGATCCTAAAAAATTCTATCATGGTATTAGAGTGCCAATCTAGTATTCGATTATCTAGTTTGGTTTTAGTTTTTGAGTTTTCCATAAAATGCAGATTTTCACAGATGTTGTTGAGTAATCTTCATTTTTTACCCTTTTAGGACTTCATTCGGGCACATACAATAATTTTTTTGGGTGAAATTGTTTTTGAAAATGCATGATTTTTATTTTAATTATTAGTGGTGTGATCTATTTGATTTATTTCTATCAAAAAATTATACTTTGTTTTTTGTGGCCTTTTTTGGCATCTGTATTCACTAAAATCAAAACCACTTCATTAACAAGTGGTAGTTTTAAAATTTATTAAAGTTATAAAGTGCCAAAAATTTGTTGGGGTACCTAATAGTTCACATATTTAATTATCCTCATATGGATGCATTATCAATAGATTTTAACGTCCTCCTACTTGGCATGTTTGCATTTCATGTGTACTAATTTTATCAATTGCACTAATTGTTCATTCTCATGGATTGTTTATTGTTCACTATTTGCTCCTACCTATTTGGATGTATTGTCAGTTGAGTCTAACATCCTAACATTGAGTATGATTGAAATTTCAAGCATAGGAGGGGCTAATTGTTGATTGTTTTGGGGAAGTTATTGTGGGCCCTACAATCTCTCATGTGTACATTCAATTTTTGTAACTGTTACCTATGCCCATTTAGTGATTACTTGCACATATTTCTCTTTTATTTTTGGACACATTGTTATTAGAATTTGATATCCATTTGAGCATGTATTGTCACTTGTGTATTGATTATTCTCATTTGATTGGACTTATTTTTGGTGTTTTATGAAGTCCATCTCTAGAGCATGCACTATTACTCTCATTTGTGGTCATGTCGACTCCATTTGAGAGATTCCTATTGAGGATAGTTGTTTCATCTCTAATGATCCTTCTTGGGAAGGACAATTATGCTTCATGGTGTATGTACATGGAATGTTCACTCAAGGAATGAGAACTTATTCCATTCTTATATGGACAAATTCTTGCTCCTATTGACCCAGGTCAATACAATGATTGGGCCAACCCTTGTGACTGTGTCTATGGTCATTTGTTGTTGCATGTTTCATGGGATAGACACCACCATGTAGAGCACACAGAGTGTCACTCCACTATTTGGAGCACTTTTCAAAGTTTTTTTGGAGATCCAAATGAGACATATGTCACACCTCCCCCTCCACTACCCATTGTCTCTTTTGAGATAGTTGTACGCTTGCCTCCTACCTTTATTTACTATGATGACACATCTCAGGTGGACAATGTTCTTCCTTCTATCGATCCACCACTATAATATCATATTCTATCAAACCTTAGTTGTCTCATTATAGATTCATCATTTATTCCTATGTAATTTGTTTCTTTTTTAGACCCTTCATAGACTTACACTTCAGAGGAGTCTACTATTCCTAGTATGAGTACACACATTGAGAGTATCAATGACTCATATGTTAATGAGGGCATTCATCTTTCAAATCTAAGTACTTCATTTTTAGACTAGTCTTTAGTTTCTATAGTTGTTGAGCATTGTTCTCCTCTTCACATAGACATTATTTCAATGAATGTTCCATGTCTATCTTCTTCTCTAGTTGTTCTTTCACATTTATTGCATGCTTCTTCATTGCTATATTCTATAGTTAGTCCTATGATATCTGATCAGAATTTGGCACATTCAAGCATTAGTAGGGAGAAATTTTAGATTTTTTCAGAGATCTATATTGTGATTCCTACACACATTCCAATTTAATGGGAATTCAATAGTTTGATAGCTCAAGGTTTCTTTCTTTCAAAAGGAAGAGACATCATTTGTTTCAGAGGGACCTACTACAACATTCACCATGTGAAATTATGCATTCATATTCTCTCTCTTATGTGTGGAGGAACACTTCCTTCATGTTTTGTAAGATATTAGGGATCAACACTAAGTACTTGGAGTGTTGATTATTTCAGCATCTTCTTTTGTGGGGTGTTTTAGTCTCCTCTTCTTATTTTCTCTCTTTTAGAGGAGACTTTTTTCCCACTAGGTTTTCTCCTTTTATCTAATTTATGAGAGATTGCATTGTACATGAGTACCTCATTAGGCCTTATTTTTGGGACACATTTTTTGCATTATTTTTATCATCACCTACCTAAGCTGTGCTTATGGAGGGGTGCTGGTGTAGGTCTTTTTCCTATGGATTTTGGCTACATGGATACATTAGCTTATTTGGGACTCTAGAGGCTATTTAGGAGGATTAGTACCACATTCACTAGAATGTAGGATTTAACTATCTCTCCAACCTATAAATACGTCTCTCCCTTTACATTATTCATTTAGTTAACTAGTATTTAGTGAGATAGAGAGCTATTATTCTTCTGTGTATTTTGATCTTGATTTTGCATCCTCATAATGCTATTTTTATCTTGTATCATTTGCATTACTCTCATGGAGAATCTCTTTGTGTAATATTATTTTATGATGGTTTCAATTGCATTTAGCTATGTGATGTATGCTTTCTTGACTCGCATGATCACTCCACCATGACCATTCATTGATCTGGTGATCCTAGCAAATTCTATTGGTTTTTGCTTATCCTTTACCAAGCTTCCCTATGAAAATATTATCATTTATTAGTCTATTCCTTTAATGGTTCAAGACCAAGCCAAGTGTGAATTTATTATGAATTAGCTCTTAATGCCCAACTAGTCTTTGATTTACTTGGGAAATCTAATATTTTCTTGAGATGTTATATTAAGTACATCTTGTTAGATTTATTAGGATGTGGATTATTCTAAAATACACCTATTTATTTTTGAGTCATTAGCCTCTTAGATGTGGAAAGTCAAAAGTTTCAATTACCATCCTTGAATTGATTAAATTGATTGTTTCAACTTGGGTCTTCCTATTTTTCAAAAATCCTACTGGGATTTGGCAATCACCTAGAGCAGTTAATAACAAGTTAGGGCACCAAATGAACACTAAAAAATAAAAATGGAGCTAGAGGGGTAGAATACACAAAAAAATCACACAATGAAATAAAATGCACATTAAAATTAAACCTAACTAATATATACATTACCACCCCATCTTGGATTACCTAGAGACTACACTGGAGGGGACAACTAAGAAATAGTGTTTTAGAAACAACTTATTTAGTGGGAGTAGTAGATTATTGCCATTGAGATATTTGAGATAGAAGGCATTCTGACCTAGGATTTTGGTTATTTGAGATGGTCCAAGATAGAGATGATCAAATTTTGAATGTTGGTATTTCTTCTTGTGAGCCTTATCACACATTAGGACTAGGTCAAAGATTTTGAAGCTCTTGATATTTAATCTCTTATTGAACCACATTTTGAATATATTTTGGTGTTTTCTAAAGCTTAACAAAGCTTCATATTGGGATTCCTCTAACTGAATTAAGTTGAGTTTAGAATCCACCTTATCATCTAGTTCCATGAATTGTTACATGATATTATAAGTCAACATCTTGAGCATGATCAAGTTGATTGGCCTTAATCCACAAACTATAAGTAAAGGAGAACTTTTGAGGGCTTATTGATACCTGGTATAGTCTGCCCATAAGGTGAACTTTAGTAATGTGTGTCATTCTTGGGGATTTTCTCCAACTACTTTCTTGATGGTGTCAATTAAATTCTTGTTAGTGGACTCTACCAATCCATTCCCTTATAGGTAGTGATTGGATGAGAACTTTAGCATGAAATAATTATCATAGGCCCTTTCTGTGAATTTTTTAGATTGAAATGTAAGACCACTATCATATACCAAAGAGATGAGGAACCCAAAATTGGTGGTTATGGTGTTTTTAAAGAACTATATGGCTTTAATAGATGTTCTTATTTTAGTCACAACTACCTTAGACCACCTGGTGTAATAGTCTATGCCTATAAAAATGAACTTATATTTAGATAATGAATTAGGGTTGATGACCCCCACTAAATCGATCCTCCATTGTGTAAAAGGTGTAGACTCCACAATGGAATATAGTGGAATTGATGAATGTGTTTATCTTTTAGAAAAGTTTTAATGTTGATGATAGAAGTGGATATGGGTGTGAATATATTTTAATAGTGTAAGCCAATAGTAGCCTACCCAAAGAACCTTGTGGGCCATGAAATTTGCTACCAGTGGTCAACTCCTAATTTTTCATGAAAACTTGCCATTATTTCTTTGGCCTCTTCTTTCAATACAAAATAGAGGTAGATTCCTTCATGGTTCCTTCTAAATAAAACTCCATTATTAAACATATATTGCATAGCCTTCAACAAGAGGGCCCTACTCTATGTGTGTTTGAGTCCCATAGGTACATTTCCCTAGAGTAGAAAGTGCATGACTAGGGCATACCAGTCTGATTATAGTACCATCTTTTTTTTTCTGTGTATTTTAATCCTTGGGCCTATGTCTATTATTAACTGAGTAAGGCCTTATACTCTAACCAGTTTGGCTAGCTTGATTTCCAAATTGTTATATTATAAATTTTTCATCCATCAACCACTTCTTTCACCTAGTTAATTATGCCCTAGCATCTATTTTATAGCCTAGTATGGGATAATAGCGTGTACATTTTTTTGTAGGATGTAATGTATTAATTTATTCATCACCTTGATGAGGGTTTAGTGATTCTTATCTATGGTAGAATATCTAAGCTCAACATATTTAAGGTTAGTTCTCATAAAATTAATGGGGTGCTATTTTCCCTCTAATATTTGGGTGAGGCAAGTGAGATCTGAAGTAAAGGGATAAATATAGAAATCTTGCATATAGTCTAGTTTGATGAGGACTGGGGATTTCATAATAATGTATTTAATATCTTGAAAATCCTTCTTTGATTACATATGCCATTCCAAATTTGAAATCTATTTCAATATTGAATTCATGAGATTTGTTATTTTAATAAATATAGAAATAAATTTATGCATAAAGTTATATTTTCCCAAAGAAGGACTTTAGTTTCTTCTTATTGTCATATAAAGGTAGTTTAAAAATTGCATCTACCCTTTCAAGGTTGATATAAATACCTTATTTTATGATAATATGATCGATAAGTTTATCTTCAGTGACACCAAACACAATATTCTTTGGGTTTACGGAAATGCTATACCTTATACATCTTTCAAATACCCTTTCTAAGTCATGCACATGATTTAACTTATATTTTGAAAACATAATTAGATCATCTATATATATTATTATAAATTTACCTATTAGTCCTTCAAAATTGAACTCTATGGCCCTTTAGAAAGTGACATTAACATTGATCAACCTGATGGGCATTCATTTCTAAGAAAAAGTTTCCCACTTGGTGGTGAAAATAATCTTAGTTCTATATTCAAGGTTAACCAAGCCCTAGTTTTATTCAAAGAAGATATCCAAAAAGGACATCATTTGAGAAATAATTAGGATTTAGATCACCTCATCAAGGGAGGGAAATGGGTAATTATATTTATTTGAGGCTCAGTTTAAGTTTTGTAATTCCATGAGCAAGCATATTTATCTATTTTTATTCACAAATGCACCAAGTTGGCCACCCACGTAGAGTATCAAACCAAGAAATTAACCCTACCAAAATTATTTTATGAATTTATTTGTGTATTGAAGGCTCCAAGATCAGGTTTACTATCCTTTATCTTTCCTAAAGGGGTTTTGGATAGTTTTCATGGAGATAGTGTGAGTGATCACTCTCAATTTGAATACCTTAATGTCCCAATAGTGTTAGATATTCACATATTTATATTTAAATGGTAACCTTTACCACCACTCCATTTCATGTTACATCTAGTTAGCACCTACATTAACCATATGGGGATTTTTAGTTGGAATGAGGTTGATGGGTCAACACTTCTAGTCTTTAAACAAGGGATTTTTTGCTTGGAATGTGGGTCTAAAGCATAAAATTCTCTCTCCAATGAGATCATCCCATTTAGGATATAGTTCCCATGAATATACAATATCTTACTATGCCCTTAACCTTTTGCATGTCAAGGGATATGTGCGACCGACTTGTGCCTTAGATACCTCTTTTATATTCTTGTTACATTTCTCTATGTTCTTAGTTAAGTCAGCCTATGGAATAACCATGGCTAAGTAGACTATATATAAGAGTTAGTGGTTAGACTTTGATGATAATATTAAGTATTCTTCTGTTATTGCATTATTTTGGAGGTTTCCCCCTCAAAGTGGCTCTATTATATGATCCAGTATTCTGCTCTCCTATCAATTATTATTGTGTGATCTCTTATCTTTATCTATTTTATGTAATATATAATAATTTTGTGCAAACATCTAAGTAATTTACTTAAAAATCCCATCCTTATCAAGCTCATTATTTGGGTTGTTTATGTATTTATCATCTATAAATTTGCTTTCAAATATTCCCTTATTGTTGATAAATTGGATTATATGTTGGTCATCCTTGAAGACCTCAAAGTTTTTCACATTGTCTTAGACAAAGGGACATGGTTGAGTTCCATAGAGAACTCTTTTAATTAAATATCATCCAAGGGAGTTATGTTTTATACTATAGATGCTAGTGATTCAATTGCTTGGTTTTCCTCCAGGGGGTTAGGGATGATATTAAATACATTAAACATATCAATTAGTTCCCAATCCCTTTGCTTATATCTCTTGAGGTTTGATATCTTGCATTGAAATTCAGTCTTAATCTAGTTGAAAACTAGATAAAAATAAATAAATACTCTCATATCATTTGCCTTATGTTTTAATGTAAATTACAATCCCAAGATTAGAGCTTCATACTCTATCAAGTTATTTGTGTAGGGAAATTATAACCTATATGATGCAATGTGTTTTTTCCCTAGGTGTTATATAATTAGAAAACTAACACCTCTACCTTGTTTGAAATGAGCTCCATCTACATAAAGAGACCATAGAGAAAACAAACCTTTGATGTCACTATTTTTATCTTTGTGTGGGTTTGTGTTCAATGTATAGATGCCTAGGTTTAAGGAAACTAGGTTCACCTTCTCATTAATGACATTATACTTGGTTATCATGAGTTTCATGCAAGGTTATCTATCTACCCATATTTGGTTGGTTACTACTTTCCATGACAACCACATATGGGAGAAATTTGTAGCCATATATCCATTCAAGGCTTTAGACCAATCCTTATTGAGGAACATGCCATAAGATTCAAGGATGTCCACTACTTGAATGTATATAAAGTGTTAAATCCTAGGATTGGACTACAAACTAGATGTGGACATTGAGAATTTCATCTATCACTTTTAATTTTTATTTGTCTAATTAGATAATTACCTTATCTAAATTTATTGGGACTATCCTGAGATTCTCACATATGCTTGTTGTCATCATATTGGATGAGGCTCCTGAATCTACTACATAGTTATGTAGATTATTTCCAAAAAAATAGATGGTTAAGAGTAAATGCAAAACCTCCATCTTATTTTTGTGTATGATCATATTGGTGTGTGATGCTCTTGGTTTTAGCTAGGATGTGGGGCTAGATTTTGTGTCAAAAATTTAAGTAGGAGGTCTTGATACTTTATTATTTGAGAAAGCTTATGAAGGGTAATGTTGGCCTTGATCTTTGTCATATCTTTAACTATGTTATAACCCCATTTACTTTGGAATAGTAGGGTGTTGTAGGTGCCTTAGGTTCTTGAGGTCTTCGAGGTGAGGGATCATTCCTAGCATTTAGGTCTAGTGAGATGATACCATTATTATGGGAGTTGATGTGGTAAGGGGATATTGTTGTTTCCTATTCTTAAGGGCCTAGTTGCTCCTTTGGAATTACTAAAATGATTGCACCTCACTAATACCCTCCTCTAGATCATTTTTTTCCTAACTAGGTAAATCCATGGTCTCTAACACCATATTAGTACTAGGGGATTTACCCAAATTGAAAGATTTAAGATCATTGGGTACCACTTCATAATCTTATATTTCCTTTTATAAGATCTCAAAAGTATAACCAAACTTCATGAAATCCAAATCTCAATGTGTTACCATGTTATGCACTCAACACTAGTTACATAAAACTATCTTGAAGATATTAATTTTGGATGGCATATTGGGTGAAGGTTCTAGGGGGTTGTGAGGATGGTTATAGTTCTTATTTTTCTTTGATATTCAAATATTTTGTTGTAACTTTCTACATTAGAGTTACTCACCCATCTCTATAGCCCAAGGATATTATTGCTCAATATTTTTTACCATCTAATCAATGGCATCTAACTCATTCTTGGTGGACTCTTGAGGTGTTTTTTAGGTATTGTTAGCTACTACCAACAACCTGCTATTGAGTCCAATGGGTTAGTTCATACCCCCATAGGTTAGGGAAACCCAATTTATGGTTTAAAGTTGGATGACCTAGCAAGAGTTGATCCATAATAGGGAGTGGATAAAGTATTGGGGCATTGTTGAGGTCAACATAACCCCATTCTTAAAAAATGGGGACCCATGTGTCAAATTGTACAAATTTGTACCTTGAAATTAAAAATTTAATTGATGAGAGTGTCATTATCATGATTTTGCATTATTTTTATTTGATGATCATCCACACGATGTTTTAGCTAACTTATTTATTCATGGTTCTGGTTTAATCATATATAAAGTGCTAACATTAGATATTTGTGTTTGAGGTTGAAGGTTTAATGGATCCCATTTGTGAATGAACATGCTTAGGGTTTTATGATTCAATGTTAAATTGATATTTTACTAACCTTGGTCTATTGTTGATTAATTAAATTCATATTTTTAAACCCCAGCCTAATATTTCACCTGGACCTTTTAATTCAAATTTAAATTTGGTAGGAATTTTTTATTTAAATTTAAGAAGGAACAAATTAATGATACCATGAACATAACTAAACCTTAAGATAAAAAACATATGCTTGGTCTCTTTTATGCCCCATAATCCCTTCATTCCCTTCTATCCTAGCTTGTTTTAAGATAAATGTAGGGTCATTTTGTTATGTTTCTAACTTTCACAATTGATGTTTTTGGCATTTATTTTTCAAAATTATCTTTTACTGAAGCATACCCTTTAGATTTTCTAAATTTCCCTTCAAAAATTTTGTTCCATAAGAATTTACCCTTCAGACTTTTTGTCTAATATAATTTGGTCTTCGGGGGAAATGTGTCTGACATTTTGTTTGGGATAATTTCCTTGAAAGAATTCCCTTAAGATTTTTGAAAGTACCATTCAGGATTTTTGATAAGGGAACTTTATCTTCCATACATACCCTTTGGGATTTTTGAAAATGACCCTTCATACTTTTATCATAAATTTTTTTGTCTAACATAAAAAGATTGAAATAATTCAAATGAAAACCTTAGGCTAAGACTTTATGCTATGTCTTTGTTATTCACAGGGTCCTTCTATTTTGGTTTAATAACCTTGGTACAAAGTATTTATGCCTTGGTCTCTTTTAATTCATGGGGCCCTCTTTAATATGTTTATAACTTAGCTTAAATATTTTATGCTAAGTCTTTTATATATGCTCTCAATATTTAATTTCATTCTTGTTCATAGGATCAATGATCTGCATTCACTCAGATGAGATTGAGAATGACACAATCAAAGTCAAGGCTTTAATAGATCCCAAGATGAGTGAGAGGGTGACAAGTCTCACATTCTCAGCAAAAAACTTTTGAGCAGTTAATGGTAATACATCCCTTAGATATTGATATAATGGTTCATGATTGCTCGTATGATATGGATCTAATGGAGCATGACAAGCATTAAAAATTCAAACCTTGACCAAAAAGTTAAATCCCAAGCATGTTCCCAAGATCTATGGTCCATGTGAGCCTAGTATCATTGATTAAATGATGCATATAATTTTGAATTATAAAAATTTCTATGGAGCTTTGTGGGGTTGACAAGTGTCACCATTGTGGGAGCCTAATACAAAGATCAAATGATGCATAGGAGCCTAGTATAAAGAGCACAAATGCACTGAGTAGTCACCATGTGGCACACACAAGAAATAGGACAAATCCAAGAATTACAAGGGGTAAGCCTAGAAGAGATCCTCATAGACATGTTTAAAATTGATGATCACATGCTCATCAATGATGTTCATGTGGATGTCAAATGGTGGTCACAGAGGTGTCAAATTTAGTACAACAAACTACCTAGATGATGTGTTTAAAATTGACAATCATGCCCCTATCATATAAATTTATGTGGATGTTAAATGATGGTCATAAGGAAATTCATTTTAAAATATTATTTAGTTCTAAAGATGAGTTTAAAATTCATGGTCATTTACCCATCAAAGACATTTACACTGATGTCAAATGATGGGTATGCAAACATCAATTTTAAGATAGTTACTTGGATCCAAATTTAAAGGTAATGGTCATATTTTTTATAATGATGACAAAAATTCCACAAGGACACCATAGAAATGCCACATCAAAGCCACATGAGTGAAATGTGCCAAATCAGAGACCTTGTAGACTTAGTAATGTAAAGGTAGGGATCTAGGCTCATGATGTTTGAGCTCATGGCTACCATTGGATCACTATTAGAACTTACAATAATGCTCTAGTGAGGTGAGGACCATAACCAAACCCTATGAGCATTATGATTAACTTGAAGGGAGATGAATTTTCCCCTATGTAAAGATAAGTTATGCTAGAGTCCATTAGTGATTAGTTTAAAAGGATTTGTAATAATTAGGGAGGACATCCCCTATATCCTTGAGAAGTTTTGAGATATGATAGTGCATGTATTGGGTAGAACGAGAAAGCAATGAATACCCTATAATAGTAATAAATAACTTCATCAGCTAGAGGGTTCTCAAAGTTAGAATGTTCCTCCTGTGGCTCAAACTTACCCATTTTAAAAGTAGTTTTTTTTTTCAAAGGCATGCATGGTTTGTAAAACACACTGCCTATAGATCAATCCATTAGGAAAGTCAAGTATATTTATAGAACATTTGTGGAAAGGATAGTTATCCTACACTTGTACTTTATTCATTGGTTAGGACTAATTAACATACCACCTTGATCATTATATAAAAGGGGTATTATCAATTTTTAAATGGGGGAGAGTTCTTAGATCTAAATTACTTTGTAAACTTGGAGAAATTAGTATAAGAAAATATTTATGCAAAGATTGTCCAGTATTTGCTTGTGATCATTGTTATCATAGCTTCCCTCTCACTTGTTTTTTATAATTTATATATTTTAATGGTTCTTATGAATTCTTGGTGTGTAAATTTGATTTTAGAGTCATTATCTTGTGTCAATGCTAGGTTTACTGAAAGTCCTTAAGTCCATTTCATTTTCTTACTCTTCTTCCATTTGGGCTAATTTTATTTGCTTGTAAGGGTAAATTTTTTAAGTGTACTTGATTCTTATTTACATTATTTCCACCTTCCTTAGAATCTTTCTTGATGTGTGATAGGATTTGAGCTTATCATACTTCTTGTTATACATTGGTAAAGTGCATGCCTAGATGATATTTTAACTTTATCATGATGTTTAGAATGAAGATCAACAATATCTCTTTTTTTACTTACCCTTCCTTTTACTCCTTTTTAACTAGATCACTTTAGTTTATCTTCTCATTATAAATATCCATACTAGATTATTTCTTGATCATCATTCACTATTCTTAGCATAGATACTTCATATTTTACATAGATCTACTATTTGGCCATGGTGGCTCCCAACCACCAAACATTATAAATAGTGTGAAATAGTCACTTGTTCTACCTCTATTCCATCAAATATAATAAGATTATCACAACCTAAAACTCATGCATTGAGTTCTTAGTAATTATAAAATGAGAAGTGTTTCTTAAACACTCTAGTCACTTGTGATACACATTTAGGCATCAATAGGGTGAGCTTCATTGCTACTAGAAGGAGGGCCTCTTAAATCTTTGTGAATTTTTAGAATATTTACTAATTTTGATCAAATATTGGTGTATTCTTTGCATATTTATTTAATTGTGTAAATACCATTGATATTTATGGTTTTAGACCAATCTTTGGGCCTAGTTTAGCTAAAGATTGATATTCTTTGAAGATTCATGGATATTCATGCAAAGGTAGTTCATAATTTGTGTATTCTTCATGTTTAAGGTTAGTAAGAGTAATTTAGTACAAACACTGACTGGTTCTTTATGAATTTGAGTTTATTCAAGCTTAGAGGCATAAATATTCCTCTTATTCATCAGTATAGATGTATATTTAAGTTTATTTAGTTAAAGATAGTCATGTTTTACATGTGTTTGTGTAAAATTGACTTAATATACAAACTTAATCATTGTACTTTGAAAAGTTTAGTTTTATGCATCATATTTTAGATAGGTTTCAAGGTCATGAGCTAGAATTTCCAAAAAAGATACCAAAGAGAGCATAAACTTTCAAGGTCTCAACCAACTTCACTAAGCCATGGTGCTCATGTGTTTAAGTTATGGCTTGGCTAGGTGGTTCCTCAATCAACATCCCAAGTATAGTACATAATCTTCCTAGAAACCTTGAAATGTATTTGACTTATTTTAATCCCAATAATGTTATCACTATTAAAGAACATATTAAATCATTCAAGGTGGATTTGAGATTGATAAATGTAGTACATGAAGATGTAGCATGTAGATTATTTCCATTCACTTTTAGAGACGTTGCATATGATTGTTTTCTCAACCTATCTAAGAATTACATTACTAGTTGGAATGACTTTAATAATATTTTCATTGATCAATTTGAAAAAATTATCAATCCATGCACCCTTTAAAAATAGTTCATTATAGTTAAGAGGGATTTCATTGAGCCCATAAGAGCCTTTAATGCTAAGTTTCAAAATATATTTAGTAAGACCAAGGCCCCATATAAACCTAATGTGGATTTGGTTTTATATATATAGGGATGCCTTCAACCCCATGACCTTTTTGTTCTTGAAAATATCTATAAATGCCATCAATACATTAGCATTGGCTTATGCCAAATCTATGATCATTAACAACTATATGCAACCCCAAAATAATATGGCATACTCCATCCCTAATTCCAGCCAAAATGTGCCTATTCTAAATCAACTCCCAATTTTGAAGCAACTGACCTTGAATCATATATTTCCTATCCAAAACCTAAGGTTCCTAAATAACACTATTAGTGGGCTTCATCCATAAGCACAAGGAAATCTAATGCCCATAACTAGTAGTAATGCTCTAATTTATGAGCCTAAGACACCAAAAAAATCAAATGACTTAATATTATAAATGGTCCAAAAATTGGGCACTGACTTTAGTTAGTTGCAAAAACAAGTAGGAAATGTAGGGGAGGGCTCTAATAAAAACTATGCTTCTCAAAGGTTCAATATACCTACAAACAAGTTTCATGATAATAGTAATAATGGATCATTTAAAAGCATACAAATGAGTTTATGTGATATAAATTTGGCTGATCATTACAATATTTTTGAAACATCTCAAGGTGAAAGGGATACAACTAAAATTATGCCTAATAAGACAATATTGTAAGGACATCTGGCTTTGAAAGGACATCCTAAGGTTTCATGATAAAGGCTTTTGATTTTTCATTTGAAGAGGAAAGTGAACCTAAAGATACTCTAGAAGAAGGAAAAACTCTTCAAGATGAGTAGCCCCGTGAATAAGATCAGATACAAATAGACATCTCTTCAGAAGATAACTATTAGAACACTTCATATAAATTCACTAATAAAATAAAGGATACTACTAAAGAAGATGACCATGGGTAGAAATTACACCAAGATTTATAGAAATAAATTGAGGTGTTCTAAGAGATAAATGATATCCTATAGGTCCCAAAACTAGATGAGATAAAAATCAATAGGTAGAAGAGCTACCTTTCTTCACCAAGGATGAAGATTAAGCAAGTGAAATAGATTAAGAATTATCATATGGCTTCATCAAAATTTCAAGAGTATGGGACCAACATGTTTTTTATGATGAGATTATAGATGAACTCCATTAATTTTATCAATATGAATAAGCCTTTTGGGACAACTTGGAAGAGCTTTGTGCAAAGATTGGTAGTCCATTTCCACCTCAAAAGGAACTCAATGAAAGCATTAGTCTAAGGATGTTAGAGAGGATACCATTATTTAGTGAAGATGATATAAGCCACCATCTATCTATGGATGAAGCATAACTATCACTCATATTTCAAAGTATAATAATTTGGGAGGAAGATGATTGGGTCTTAGATTCATATCTTTGATCCATGCATTTGAGAATGCTGATAGGAGACAAAGATACATCACCTAGAAGACACAAGTATACAAGTTCTCATATCCACAAGAAGAGGCCATTGAGTGGAAGTAATCATGATTTAAGGTTTTTTATTAGACTATATAATTTTCCATTTGATCTTAGAGGTAAGTATGTTATGCAATTTGTGTAGGGCTTAATTTAATTTCTTTCCTATTCTTTGTGTCTTGCTTTTTTCCTTTCTATCCCTTGTTTTTATATAGTGCCTATTTATATTTTTTGTATTCTCTTGCTTTGTTCCTTGATTTTAAATAAATCCTTTTGGACAATTATCAACTCAAGTTTTATCTATTTTCTCAATAAACATCATAGTTCAGAAATGCAAGTATCACTTCTCAACATTGGTTGATCATAGATTGTTGAAATGAGTTTAATGTTATAGTTTAGAGAAACTATAAAATACTAATAGATAGGTTAATTATTCCTTAATATTTTAGGCATTATTTTTATCTAAGATTAATTTTAATAAATATTGCACATGTAGGATGAAAGTTTAAATTATTGAAGCACAATCATGCTTGCACTTAAAAAACATTAATTGCCTGGGATAAAGTTTACAGCCAAGGATGATTGTCTGAAAATCAAACACTTGACCAAATCCTTAAACTTGACTAACCTATTTCCCAACCTTTGCTATAAATTAAAAATGACTTAAAAATTACAAAAATAAGAATGTTATCACAAAATTCAAATAAGTTTCTAAGTAAAGGTGATTCTAGTAATCTCCACTGGGGCTATAGACACCTGGCTGGTAGTGGAGCAAGGCATTGAGTGGAGCTAAAGACATATTTTTTAGGGATATGGATGCTTAGATATTATAATATCAATGCCCAATCCTTGAGCTAAATCATGATTCTTAATGAATATCCAAACATGTTGAAAGATGGTGTTAATGATTAAAGCCATGAATCTGGAAGTTATTTTTTGAATTCTGTGGCAATTAGTAAGTTGAATCAAAGCACACACACATCATGGATATGTCTTTATGTTTGATCCTAATTTTTAATGTACAATATTTATTTTAACCATGAACTGATCTTAATAATAGTGCTTGATCAAATGGAATGAGTGGTTTAATTATTAGTCTAAACTAGAGTCTCTAAATTCCAACATATTGTTATATTTCCCTTAGAAGTCACCATTTGTTGAGGTCAACATACCCCCATTATTGAAAAATAGGGACCCATGTGTAAAATTGTGTAAATTTGTGCCTTGAAATTAAAATTTCAATTGATCAAAGTGTCATTAGCATGATTGCTCATTATTTTTATTTGAAGATCATCCACACCATGGTTTAGTTAACTTATTCATCCATGGTTCCAATTTAATCTTATATAAAATACTAGCATTAGATATTTGTGTTTTAGGCTGTAGGTTTAATGGAGCCCATTTGGGAATGAACATGCTTATGGTTTTTTGCTTCAATATTAAATTGATTTTTTACTAACCTTGGTCTATAATTGATTAATTAAATTCATATATTGAAACCCTAGGTTATTTTACTTGGACCTTTTAATTAAAATTTAAATTTGGCAAGAGATTTTTATTTAAATTTTAGTGGAAACAAATTAATCATATCATTAACTTAGTTTAATTTTTATCCTAAGGCTTTTTCATGATTTTCTACACAACCAAACCTCAGGGTAACAATCATATGCTTGGTCTCTTTTATGCCTTGTAATCCCTTTGTTCCCTTCTATCCTAGCTTGGTCTAAGATAAATGAAATGTCCTTTTGTTATGTTTCTAACTTTTGGGACTTATGTTTTTGGCATTTCTTTTTCAAACTTATCTGTTTGCAACATTTTCCCCACAACAATTTTTGATGAAGCATCCATTTGGGTTTTTTGAATTTTCCCTTCAAAACTTTTATTCCACAAGAATTTGCCCTTTGAACATTTTGTCCAATAAAATTTGGTCTTTAGGGGAAATGTGTTGGCCATTTTATCTAGGATAATTTCCTCAAAAGAATGGTCTTTAGCTTTTTGAAATTTCCCTTTGGGTTTTTTTGTTAAGGTAGTTTTATCTTCTATACAATCCAATGATTCATCCCTAAAATGGACTATTATATATACTCTATTAATTCCATTATTAATAAAGGTAATTCTTTAGAATGGATTGATCCTTGTCAAAATTTATTTGAAAAAATGAAATAATCCTTGCCCCATACTGCTACCCTTCATCCACTTTTTAATTATTTTCTACACTTATTATACTCCCATATGAATTAGGTAAATGCTTTCCCAATAAGATGATACCACAAGATAATATTTTATTTACTATATTACTTGAGACCTCATTGATTACAAAAAACTCTATACTAAAGTAGAATGTGATTTCTTTGTTATCTATTATATAACTAAAAATCTTCATCACTGCATGCTCTATCAAACAACCTATGTCATTGTTCATTCTAACCAAATTCATCACTTTTTATCCAAAGCATTTCTACCTAGAGATAAAATTGTCAAGTGGATTTTTCTATTAATTAAATTTGACTTTTGCATCACATCACAAAAATATGTCAAATGGAAAGTCATTATTGACCAAATTGCATTGTCACCCATACCTACTACAAATCATCTTCAAAATAGTCTTCCTAATGATAACATTCTCTATATTTAAGGTCTCAATCAAGCTATCTCTCTTAAAGATTACCTCTATAATTTTATTGCTAATTTAAATTCAAGTAATCAAAAATATGCTTATATCATTCCCAATACTCCTAAATCCAAAATAGTTATTGAAGAGCTTCCTGAAGTCAACATTGACTTATATGAAACACCTAGACCCTACACTTTGATGGTTCAAAATGCATCCAAAGAGCTAGGGCAAGTTGTATTATAGCTAATCCTCATGGTAAAATAATCACTTTATATTTTTTGATAACCTTTGATGTCATTAATAACATGACATAATATGAAGCATTAATCTTAGGCATGAAAGTGACACTCGACTTAGATATTCCATATCTACACTCTTTGGGTGACTCCTAACTTATGTGTCTCTAGGTTAAGAGTGGATTTCAATGTAAAAGTGAAAATCTTGTCACTTATCATCAAATGGCTACCACCATTACCAAAGAGTTTTCCTATTTCACCATTAAGCCCATTTCAAGAGATCAAAACTTTATCAGTGATTCTCTTTCTCTTTCATCATCCTTATTTCATCTGCATCAAGTACTTAGTGACTCTAAATTTCTTATTAAAATAATAAAGTCCATGTCTTCAATGTAATCACAAGATTATATTATCTATCACATTAATGTTTTCACTATTCAATAAAGCCCATATTAGAAAAACATTATCCAATTCCTTGAACATCAAACTTGTCATACATATATTAATTCTCACCAAAATACTAGAATTAAAAAATAATCTTTTAAATGTATTTCAATATAATACCCTTTATTATCATAATGTAGAAGGTACCACGATCTATTGTGTAATTAAAAAAGAGGTCTCTCATCTCCTTGAATGAACACATAGGGGCATTTTTGTTAATCACTGTAGTAAACATGCTACAACATGAAAATGCCTATGTATGGGATACTTTTGGCCTACTTTAGAAAAAGGCACTATTAGTTTTGATAAAAAGTGTATTCCTTTGCAACTCCATGACAATATAATCCATTCACCACCAACTAAGCCCATAAATTTGAAATATCCTTGGCCATTTTCCATGTAGAGATTATATCTCATTAGAAAATTACCTCAGTCACAAAATGGTCATGTTTTTATCATCATTTCTACCAAATATTTCACCAAATTAGTAGAAGCCATGCCTTTTGTCAATGTCACTAGAATTCTTATGTACAAATCTATCCTTAACCAAATCATTTGTCATTTTAGAGTTCCTCATACTATCATTTCTTATAATGGTAGCAATTTTAATAATAAGGGTGTGAAGTAGTTATGTGCTAAATTAAAAATATCTAACAAATTTTCCATACCTTACCATCCACAATGCAATGGCCAAGCTGAGGCCACTAATAAAATTTTCAATAAATTCCTCTAAAAGACCATTCGATAAACCCTCACTTATTGTAATATTAATTTATAAATTGTATTTTGGTCCTATTGTACTAGTATACATACTACCACTAGGATAACATCATTCTCGTTCATTTATGGTTATAAGTCTGTATTACTATTAGAAGTTGAGATTCCTTCCTTATGTATATCTCTTTATGATATCACTCCTAAGGAATAACTAGGTGAAGCTCGTATTCATGTTCGTAATCTTCTGGATGAACGTTGTTTATCTAATCTTGAACATAACTACTAATATAAGGCTCATATCACCAAGCAACTTAATAAAAAAGGTTAAATTTTGCACTTTCAATATTGGTGATCCAGTCCTTAAGTTAGATTTTATCTATGATAAATAACGAAAATAACCCCAAAATGGTGGGGCCCTTATTTAGTCAAAAACATTCTTGGTCTTAGCACCTATCACTTCCAAACTAATGAAGGCCATGTTTTCAAAGAGATCACTAATGTGAAATTATTGAAGAAATATTTTTCTTAGACATTTCCCTTCTCACCATCTTTATATATGTTATCCTAATAACACATATTATAATAATTAACCATGGATCTCACCCTCTATAGTAGTCTTTTTTATAAAAACCTTAATTCCTTCCCTTCATCCTTTGGTTTCATACTCTCATGAGTTGTAGTGTAATACCATGGATAGGACCTGAATTTCCTTATGAATTCCTTTCATTTTCATATATTGATTTTTCGTTTCCTTATTTTCCAATGCTTTTTACACCCTCTTCAATTTATTTTTTGTGAGTTGCAGTACAATAACATGGATAGGACCAATCCTTCCTCACAAATTACCATATTTACCATTTTATTTTCACATACTTTATTCACCCTCTTGGGTTTTTATCTTGTGAGTTGTAGTGTAAGACCACATATAGGACCAGGCCCTCCTCACAAATACTATTTTTACCTTTATTGCACCCACTTGGGTTTTTATTTTTTGATTTGTAGTGTAAAATCATGGATAGGACCAAGGTATCCTCATAAAATTATCATTTGATTTAAAATCACCTTTATTTAACCAAATATTCATTTTTTATAATATTAAGAAATGGTTGCAAGTTTGTGATCACATATTTTCAGCTTCAGGGTTTGCTTATTTTGTAGATAAAACTTGCACAACAAACTATGTTATCATGTTTCCTTACACTTGCATTCATTCTTACGATAAGTAATCTTACTTACATGTCATTGTATCCTTTTTCACTTTATCACATTTTTTATGATTTGAAGTAATTAAAATTATTTCATGCTCATTTTTTTCCTCTTGATTTCCTTTTCTTTTATTTTAATTTGGATAGAACAAGGTCAAAGTTAAGATAGCACTTGAATTTCACATGAATTAACAAGAATATTACACACCATGCTCTCTAAGTTCTCTTTTTTAGCAACCATGTCCATAGTTTTCAAATGATAGTCATTTTTAGCACCCATGTTTGGTTCTCTGAATTTGTATGGAGGAGGAAAAGAAAAATCCATCAAAAGTTAAAATCCAAACCATTTGAAAAAAAAGACAAGGATCAAAAGGCAACATAAAAATTTAAGAGTTAGCATCACACCAAAATACTTGATTAATATCATATCTCTTATCTCCAATCAAAGCTCAGACTCCATATTTGGCCTCATAAAAGAGCCTAGGTCCATTGGGGTGTGGTAAGATAGTAGATTGGGATAGGAGAAATTAAAAAACTCTATAATGATACCTACATTCTCATGAAAGTACCCAATCTTCATAGTCGATTGTGTAAGAGGTCCTAAGAAATGGGGAAAATGTTGTGGGAAAGTACATCCATTTTACTTTTCATGCATATATCCATCATGGGATGATATTCATACTTCATTTGATGACCTAAGATATGTGTGGTTAAGAAAATTTCTTAAGAGTTCTTAATGTCGAAAGTCCTCTTGTTTTGACAAACCTAATTTTAGTGTCTTGATTTTGATAAAAAGTTTTATCTACCTTAATTTTTCCTTCATTTTCCCACCACCCATTTCATTTCCCCCACTGATAGGCAAGTTTAATTCAAAAATCTATTTTCCCACTTTTAAATTACCTCTTTTTCACCTATTAAAACATGCTAACACTACTTTATTTAAATTTTATCTATCTTTAAGAATAAAATAGTATTCTTGAGTGACTATAGATTATCTTATTTATTCCATTTCTAGAATTACCTTGTTTTATTTGAAAAAAATAGTTATACTTCCTTTTTTTGAACAACTCCATTGTTTCTAAATTTTCAATTGTACTTATTTTTCTCAAATACTTTCATCCATTTATATTTTTAATACTTTTTCCATTTTTGATTGATGTTGGATTGTTACTTCTCACTTACCAATGTTTTTTTCTCTTTCATGCACTTTTTCTTTTAATGATTGAGTAAGGATTGTTACTACTCAGTCATCAATGTTGTTTTACCATTGCTTGCCCATTTATATTTAAGGAAGTATTGTTACTACTTTCACATTGATGTTTGATTATCATTTTTTCTTGTATCCTTAGTTTGACTTGGTTTGTTTACCTTTCTTACTTAATGTTTACTTTTTTTATTTTTTTGGCCATTTAGTAGCCTTAGATTTTTGGTTACCCAATTTACTCTAAGCTCAACTTGGTTATTTGGTCTTGACATAGAATATGTTGTTGGTGTAATACCAAGGTCAACCAAGTAAACGTGGGTAGTTTTCTACCTTAGCAAGCTAAATTACCTCAAAGTTTGATCCAAACCTTGTACCCCTTATCTCAACACTAACTTTGTGCATAATGCCCATAGGTTGAATGCAAGTTTTGTTTTTTAAGAATAAAATGTGTGGGAAGAGTCATAAAGTAAGGTTTCCCATCTTGTGCAAATCATATCCTTTGAGGATATTGACTTGAGTGCATGTGTCCACCAGAATGTTACATATTGACCATCAATTAATGTCTAAATTCATGATCATCTCTTGGTCATAGCCAATAGTTTGGGTGATTCTTAAATCATTCCCTCATTCTATATATGACATAGGGACTTTATTGGGTTGTTTTAATTTATAATCAGTGAAAATATTCCTTGGAATATGCAACATTACCTTGGATCACATGAGAGCTAATATTTTGGTAATATCATTCCCTATCTCATCAAAATGTACTTGAGGAAGAATCTCCTCCTTTATCATTTCCTCTAAGTCTCAAACATATTGAAGTTCACCCTGAAAATGATATATGACATCTATGAATTCATTTAGTACCTCTTTTTGGTAAAATATATCTAGATAAGGTGCAATAGAGGGCTCTATCCATGCCAATTTATTTTCATCTCTTTGGATCATATCCTACTCAAACATTCTCTTTGGGATCTATTGCTAGTTTACTAGTATTCCACTATGGATGTTACATGAACATTGGGCCCAACATATTTATTAGTTTATTCCTTTAGAATCCATTGGTTTGAGTTATGCAAAAGTTTTATTATTTTAGTGTTATTATTAGACATTATGTGTGAGTACTCGTTGACGCTACACTCACCATGGCAATACTCACAGGTGGGATTCTTAGGGAAGTCTTTCTAGTAAGGGTTTGAAGATATGCACTTATAAAAACTCCATGAGGTAAACCTTTTACCTCCACATTCCCCACCATAGCTTCTATACTCACATTTTTTCCCATAAAGACCATAAGTTTGGTTGCCTATCCATATGATAGCCTATCACATACCTCATTATCATGCCTCATAAATATATTCAATCTCATAGTAGTATTTGGTGTTATATGTGGAGGTATCACAAATAATGTAGTAGAGATAGACCTTAGTATGGGTTGTTTTCTAAAGGAGGGGATAGTTACACACATCATGGAATTCATGACATGTATATCATGAACCAATGAGGGATCTCACATTTTTCTTAGCTAAATTATTGTTACTATGTGCCTCAACCTTATAATCAATACACCACAACATGATTGGATAATATTTCACACTATTGGCTCCAAGTTTATATAGTTATGATTCCATTTAATTAATTTGTAACTCCATGAATGATATGGTCACCATATATACACTTCTTATAAATTTAACTCTTAGTATCACCTCAATGTATTCCCTAGCATCAACTAATGTTTGCATGTATGGGGCATGCTAGAAAAGTGTAATTTGTCTTTAAAAAAAATATTATTCATGTTTTAATGGGTGGATTATTAAAATAAATATTGGATACTAGAGTCTTAAAACTAACATCATACGTGTAAACACTTTATATGAAATCTTGTTTTATCTCATTTAACATAATGATGTTCCACTAATCAAACTCCAAGATATAAAACTATTTAAAGAAGGTTGCATTTATAATGTCATAGTCCACAATGTTTTAGTTTGAATCATGTTTTTGAGTCCAAGTATCGGTGTGGTCTAATAAAATTGTTTCAAACTATCATGCCTTGTGCTCTGACAATATGATTCCATCTGTGTGACAAATGAGTTCAAATTTTTGAATATGCTTTGTGAAATTTTATACTCAATGATATTAGAGAAATCTCAAATATATTTCATAAGATATTGTGGGAACTGATATGGGCATGATTTGTGATTTTATTATTGGTGCACTATTGAAGGTGTGCCCAAAACTTAGACTTATTCAAGGGTACCTCGCATGCCTCTTATTAGTGGCATAGCTCCCCTATTTATCATAACATGATTTATTATAAATCCTTCTCCCACTTATATTATCTACTACCTTGTCACTAGTCCCTCATTTCCTACCATTTTATCTTGTGTTGTAATACTTTCCTAAGGGTTTTACCCCCTCCTACCAATGGTATATATCACTAGATGCAAAGGTTGCATATGTTATGTGACTGTTCACCTAGAAGGTTGGTAAGGAATTATTTATTTTAACATACTTCATTATTATATTATTATTATGAACTCTCTTACACTTGGAAAATTCATAGTATATTGGTTTATTTCTTTTATTTTTGGAGAAAATACATGAGCATGCACTTTAGGTAGAATGGAAATAGGAATTTCCACAATAGTCTTTCCCTGCATATCTTCTATTTCCTTACGCACTTAATATTCACTTTCCAAAGTATATATTAGTTCCTTATCATGAACTGATTTGTCAATGGATTATATATACTCTATGTGAGAATCATCCTCATTCCATACCCATGCTATGCATGTTCAAGTAGCATATCCTAAGTCCAACTCTCCCCTCTACCTAGGGTCATTTTCATCCATTACCTTTCATCAAATATTTTCATACTTTTTCCTTAAGATCTCATGATCATTTGGCCCATCTATGATGAATAATTTATCCCATGTTATCCCCCAAGAAACATACTTCCTTCACCTTATACCCTTTTCATTAGTCATATATGCATGAAATATCCAACCATTGGTAAGTTTTATATGCCATTATCTATCATCAACTTCTTAATCTCCACTGGTAATGCTTCATGTATGAACCTTTAGGTTCATGAAAAATTATAGTTCATCCTCTTTCAAATAAGATTATGTGGATCAAAAATATTCCAACATGTATCCATTCAACACCCCGTGTTTCCAAATGTCAACAACTCTATCTAAATTATATTTAGGTTCCTCAACTACTCCACATGTTATTCTATCTAAATCTATTTTCACTCAAATTTTATATTCTTGTTCACCAAATATGTATGAAACCATGCATGTAGATGCATTGGTAGCTTGAAAAAAAAAAAAACCTCATAAAGAGTATCATGCATATTTTTCTCCACCCATTCTTTCAACTCTTGATCACCACAGTTGGGTGGTTTGTTAAGAAAAATCATCCATTTCTTCTAACTAATGCTTAATGTTATTTAATGAGATATGGTACATCATCTCTAATTACTGTATGGAACCAAAAATACATCATGTCTATAAATCAATCTTGGCTCAGAGAAGATAGAGCATACCTACACTTCCAATTGGGAATACACTTGTTAATGAAGGGATGACCAATATGGAGATCCACTAGACCTAATTAAGGGATCACTTGTCACAATACACCATGATAAGAAATGTTACAAAGCTTACAATAAAACACAATCATGCAACAACCCTAAAAGAGTCTTAGGTTTAAAGTTCACTTTATTCTAATAAACAAGAAATTAAATCTAATCTAGTGTTCACCAAAGCTTGTGGCACAAAGTGGAGGTTAGTAAATCAATCAAAAAATGTATAGGATAATATAAATTAATCTAAGTATGAGTAAGAACCTAATACATGGAATATAAAGAATAATATTATTTGAGTCAATACTTATGTTACTTCTATCTACTAAAGAGAGGAGAACAAATATAGAATATACTTACTCAAATATGAACCCATGGTGACTCAATATCTCCCTTAGACAAAGGAGATTTTAAAGAGGTTATTTTGGTTTATAAGGATCGCTAAGAAAGGTCAAATCATCCAAGACTTATGTAAAAAACTAGATTCTCTAAGTAGAAACCCTAAGCTAAGACTCCTCAAGTAGAATGGTAGAAGAGAAGATTGTAAATAAGCATGAGTGAATAATAACTCTTGATTGAATATTTAAATAATGAAAAAATGATCTTATATTTATAGGTGGATCTCACCCTAAATCCTTTTGAATATATCAGTTGTACAGGGTTGACTTAGTCAACATTATCTATTTTTAGGAGATAAATCACTAGGTCCCAAGCTAGGTCAACTGAAGGGATAACAAAACTCAAAGTGAGAAATACCCTAAATATTATAGGGTCAACCTAATCAACCCTATATAGTAATTAGAGGATAAAAATTATATAGGGTTGACCTAGTCAACCTAGTATAGTCAACTGGCTAAGGGGGATCAAGGTGAGGAAAAGAGGGATAGAAAGAGGAAAAATATTAGAGGAGTATGCAAGGAAGGAGTAATATCTTAGGGAATGGTTTTAATATCTGGTTAGATTGGTAATAATGTGTCAATAAGGGACAATAATCCTATGAAGCACCAATGGTCTATCCACCCCTTTCTTAGTGCACCCCTTAAGTCATGCACTTAGAGAGATTGAGTCTCGATGGGTTCCTACAAGATTTAAAGTGTCATTAGTTGATAAAAGTTTAAAATATTATGTGTATACATATGCCCCACTCAAAGTTCATCATGTATCATGAAGGTGCAAAATGGGTTGTTTCTTAGAGAAATAACATAGTAACACACAACATTGATGCTAAAAAAAATGTTGTAGTATTTTAAAGAAAAAATAATTAAAATTAAATGACTCAAAAGTAAAATAAATAAAAAATTAAATGTAATGCGTAACTTGAATTACCTTTATCACAAGATGATTGTCTATTTTGTTATTAGTTTTGATTATGTAGGTCACATAGATTACTTTCAACAAACCCAAGAATACAAAACTAAAGAGCAAAAACAAGCAAATGCATGAAAAGCCAAGATAGTTGGTATTATGAAGATGAGACATACTTTTAAAATTTGGCAAGATAGGGTGATAAGTGCTATGTTATACCAAATAACCAAGTCAAAAACAAGAGTAAATTAGGTAACCAAAAATCCAAGGCTCCTAAAGATCAAAAAACTCAAACAAGCTATCCTTAAGTAAGAAAGGCAAACCCACCAAGTCAAACCAAGGATACATGTCAAACAGGATGGTAAATCAGACATAAAATGTAAAATTAAAAACAAAATGGTAAAACAACATTGATGAGTGAGAAGTACAATTCTTATCTCAGTCAACAATGGAAAAAGGTCCATAAAAAGGAAAAACAGCATTGTCAAGTGAGAAGTAACAAGCCAACCTCACTCAACAATGGAAAAAGGGTACAAACTCAGGTCTCCATAACAATAGGATAGTATAAAAATGATAAATGGTAAAATGAAAGTAAAGTAAGTGTAGGAATATAAAATCATGGTGAAAAATAAACAAGTAATTCATAGTTTTCCAAACATGTTGTTTTGCTCTAAGGATAGATAAAACTTAAAAAAAAAAAGTGCTAGCATGTTTTTAATAGGTGAAGAAGAAGGGAATAAAGAAGAAGGGAAAATAATTTTGGATTCACAATTTGCCTATCAAGGGGGAAATGAAATGGGTGGAGGGGAGAATGAAGGAAAAATTAAGGTAGAGGAACTTTTTTTTATCAAAGTCAAGACACTCAAATTAGGTTTGTCAAAACAAGAGGACTTTTAGCCTTAAGGACTATGGAGAACTTCTATTAGAAACACAAGTCTTAGGTCAATAAATGAAGTATATAAATCATCACATGAATGCTATATTCATGAAAATTAAAATGGACCTAGCTTCCCATAATGTGTTCCTCATTCCTTAGGACCCCTTACAAAACTATCAGTCTACTACAAAGATTGGGTACTTGCATGAGAAAGTAGGTAGTACCATAGAATTATTTAAATTACCCTATTCCAATCTAAAAGACTACCACACCCCAATGAACCTTAGCTCTATGTGAATCTAACTGTGGATTTTGAGATTTGATTAGAGATATGAAATGTCATTGTAATCACATCTTTTAGTGTGATGTTTACTTTTGATATTTGTATGTTACCTTTTAGATATCATTTCCTTTTATTTCGAATGAATTATATTTTAAAATTCTTGATGTATTTTTCTATTACTCCTCCACATAGATTTGGAAAACCAAACATGGGTGCTTAAGATGACTTTAATTTGAATACTTGAGACAAGGTTGCTAAGATAGGTAACTTCAAAGAGCATGGAGCCTACGAGTCTCATAAATCTAGGTGAAATAAAAGTGATATCTTGACTTTGACCTTGTTTTATCCAATATGGAGTGAAAGGAAAGGGGAAATTAAGAGAAGTGACACATGAAATAATTTGAATTACTTCAAATTACAAAAAAATATGACAAAGGGAAAAAAAGGATACAATGTTTGTAACTTTTGATTTCTTATCATAAAAATGAGGGAAATGGAGGAAAACATGATAACATAGATTATTTTTACAAATTCCATCTAAAAAAAGAAGAAAAAGCTAAATTTTGAGAACAAGGATGTAAAAAGATGAAAATATGGTAATTTTATGAGGAAGTTTGGGTCTTATCCATGGTCTTACACTGCAACTTCATAAGAGAAAAACCCAAGGGTTGTCAAGAAGCAAGTGAAAAATCATAAGGGATAAATATAACTAAAAGATGATAATT
This sequence comes from Torreya grandis, assembly GCA_037957365.1. NCBI lineage: Eukaryota > Viridiplantae > Streptophyta > Pinopsida > Cupressales > Taxaceae > Torreya > Torreya grandis. Next base: position 417,760 of record JARHVA010007954.1, on the reverse strand, counting down.
TCTTGAGGAATGTTGGGTCCTATCCATGATCTTATACTGCAACTCACAAAGTAAAAACCCAAGGGGTGCCAAAAGAGAAAATACAAGAAGATAAAGAAGACTATGGTATATCAAGAAACTAAAAGACCAAAATGGAGGACTAAAGGTTTGTGAAAGGAAGGAACTTGCTGTAGAGGGAGAGAACTATGTAAATAACTTGCAAAAAGTGTTATATAGATGTAGATAGAAAGCTTGAAAAGAAGGAAATATTTAGGCAAAGTATTTTTTGAGGAATTATGCATTAGTGGGCTCTTTAAAAACATGGCCTTTGTTGGTTTGAATGAGGTATGTACTTGATCAATAATATATTCAATTAAATATGAGACCCACCACTTTTGGGCATATTTAACTTCTTTATCATGGGTGTAGTCCAAATTAAGGACAAGATCACAAAATTAAATGTGCATACTTTAACATGTTTGTTATGTTGTCTGGTAATGTGAGACTTGTATTGGTAGTTATGTTGTAAGGTATAAATATGATGTTCATAAAGTATATTAATGGAATTAAGATGATATTCATATAATTATTCATCAAGAATGATACCATGAAGAGATATATGAAGAGAGGAAATCTCAAATTCTAAAGGAAGAACTGACTCAAAATCATAGAATAGAGAGAATGGAGTTGCCCTAGTAGTAATACATATGCTAATTTGATAAACCTAAAGTGTAGGGTAAATATGAAAATGCAAATCCATGAAGGTTTCAAATATTGTCTTTTGGAGAATTTTATTAAGAATTCTATTAGTGGACTCAGCTTATCCTTTGCATTGTGGATGATAAGGTGTGGAAAATTTGTGATTGATCTTGAATTTGTAGTAAATTTATTTAACATGTTTATTTTTGAGATTATCACCATTGTATAAAATGATGGTATGGGGAATACCAAAGAGATAAATAATCTGATTAAGAATAAATTTTTAAATGGTATGACCATCAACATTAATAAGAGGCATGGTTTCTACCCACTTGGTAAAATATTTGGTGGCAGTGATGATAAAAACATGCCCATTTTAGGAGTGAGGTAGTTTACCAATGAGATTGAATCCCCATGTGGAAAATGGCCAAGGAGATTTAATATTTTGAATTTTTTTATGGAGATGAGTTGATTAAATCATTATGAAGATAATAAGGATTACACTTTTTAGCATATTTGATTGTATATTTTTCAATAGTAGGCCAAAATTAACCCATACATAGGAATTTATGGGTTTTAGAATGTCCACTACAGTGGTCATCACAAATGCCCTCATATACTTGTTCAAGAAGAGGAGGGACCTCATCTTTCATAACATAATGGATCAAGGTACCTTCAAAATTTCTATAATAAAGGATGTTGTGTTGAAATACATGCTTTAAATCTTGTTTATGAATGTGTGTATTTTCATGAGAGTCTAAGTTAGGAGGATAAGTTTGATGTTCCATGAATTGAATGATGTCTTGATACCATGGAATTTTTTGAATTATAATAGCCTTGATATGATAGAGAAGTGAATCTAGTGGTTGAGTAGATGATGGATATTTTCTTATTTATATAAGAAAAGTAAGATAAAAAAGGACTTGGTGTGGATAAAAGAGAAATGCTGAAGAGGAAAGATAACCGATAATGGAATTTTGAACTCTAAGAATAGGATCAATATTGAAAGAGATGAAATCATTATCAAGAGTGTTACAAAGATGAAATCCTTAGAAAGAGTGTTATAACTTGATGATATATGATGAGCTTCTCCCTTTTAAATTGATAATCACCACTGACTTGATGACAAATAAGATAAGAGACACCTAAAGCATGAAGGTGTTGAATGTCTAAATCAAGAGTAGTTCTCATGCCTAAGATAAGAGCTTTGTACTCAACCATATTTTTGGTGACATCAAAGGTGAGGCAAAAAACTAAAGGAATGATCTTTCGAAGAGGACTTGTGAGAATGCAACTAACTCTAGCTCCTTAAAGGCATTTAACACCATCAAAGTGAAGGGTCCAAATATCCTCATGTAAGTTGACATTAATTTCCAGAAGCTCTTCCATAACAAATTTTTTTTAGTACTACTGGAGGGAGTATTAGATTCATCAATATTATTATCTTCAATATAGTGGTAAATCTATGAAAATAATCTTTGAGAGAAATATATTAATTAATAAATTTGATGTAAAGGATATTATCATCTAGAAGGTTATCTTGAAGAGAAGAAGTGGGTGGTATGGGAGTTGTGGCAAGTTGATCAGCTATGATTTTTCCTTTAACAAATTTTTGAGCGACGATGCACAAATTAAATTCTGTAAGGAGGACCATCCATTTACCAATTATATCCATAGGAAGAAATGCTTTGGAGAATAAATGATGAATGGGGTTAGAATGAATAATGATATAAGTAGTTTGGTAAAACATATAGTGGTGAAGCTTTTCAGCTATAAAATAGATGGTAAGGCAATCATGCTCAATTTTGGTATAATGTGTTTCATAATCGATGAGGCCTCAACTAATATAGTAGATAGCATACACTCTTCCTATATCATCTTTTTGGGCAAGCATTTCCTTGACTAAAATAGGCGTGGAAGAATTATATAAAATCAAGGGTTTATCATTGGAAGGAGGATGAAGTGTTGGTGGATGAAGCAATGACTCTTTCATGTTATCAAAGGATTTTTGACATGGATCCATCCATTCTAAAGCAGTACCTTTCTTGAGAAGGGAATTGATGGAATGAATTATATATGCCATTTCATGGATGAATCATCTAATTTCCCCAAGTTTTCCTAAATAAGTATAAATGTCTAGAATAGAATGAGGAATAGGAATGTGGATGACAACACTAATTTTGGAAGGGTCAACATAGATGTTGTGGAGAGAGACTAAGAATCCTAAATTTTTTCTAGATGTCACTCCAAAGACGCATTTGTAAGGATTAAGCCTAACTTTATATTTAAGTGGATGGTCAAAAATGATATCAAGGTCAAAAAGATGATTCTTATGATGTTTGGATTTATCAATGAGATCATCCACATAGGTTTCAATAATTTTGTGAATGACATGGTGAAAGATGTGAGTCATCACTTTTTGGTAAGTGGCTCTAGCATTTTTAAGACTAAAGGGAATTTTGACATAAAATAAGTTCCCAATTCTATGGTTAAATTTATCTTATGTTGGTCCTTAGGGCAATATGAATCTAATTGTATCCTGAGATGATGTCCATGAGAGATAACATTTTTTAACCAATCATGGAATAAAAAATAGAATATATTGAAGGTAAAGGGAAGTTATCCTTGGGAAAACTAAGATTAATATTAAGGAAATCAATACAAATGTGAATTATCATAGTGACCTTCTTCTGAATGTGAATAATGTTGGAAACCCATTCAAAATAATCCACTAGTTTGATAAATTTAGCATCAGGTAGTTTGATGATTTCCTTATGACATAAAGTGGAAAATTTAGGTGGAAATTTTCTTTGTTTTTAATACACAAGCTTGGTATCATGATAATTAATGATGTTATGCACCATAATTCTAGGGTTAATGCCAAGCATATCTTCATAGGACCAAGAAAAAGCCTCATGATATTTATCAAAGAATAAGTTAAAATTATCATGTTCAATAAATGAGACTTCATGAGAGACAGTAATTGGTCGAGGACAAGATGGTGTACCATATTCAATATGAGTGGTTTCTTCAATAAACATTTCATTATCATCTTGAAACTGGTATGGTGCATTGGGTAAGGTAGAAATTGGATTTGTTTTAGGATTAATGCTAGAAATGAAGTTATTAATCAAGGAGTTTTTATCTTAATATTTCCAATTTTATGATGCTACCAAGGAAGTTGAGGTTATCAGGCATAAATTAACTCAAGGATACCTTTGTCACTAGGGAAGGTTTGAAGAGGACCATAATACTTGACATCTACTTCAAGATATAGAATTTGATTACCATGGTAGTTATACTCAAAATGTGTCTGATGAACATCAGTTACCATGGCATTCAATGTAATTTTAGGAGTAGAAGTAGATGGAGTAGATTGGTTTTAAATATCAATGGGTTTAGTGATTGGAGAAGGATAAAATGCAATTATTATATTGATAGGTGGTAAAGGAGATGTAAATTTTTTTGGATGTTCGAAAGGAATAATTTTCTCTACCACCCAAGGAGTATTGACAAGAGGAGGATTGGAAGGAGGCACATGCCCCTCAGGATCTAAGGTATGATAAAAAAAAATGGTATGAACATCCTAATTAAAATCATGAATTTCGGATAAGATTTTTTGATAATGTTGGACATCCAGGTCTCTAAATTGAGCTTGGGATATTATATAGCTATCATAATATATTGGAGAAATTATACATGCTTGAGAATCAGGGGGAGTTTTAGAGGGTGAAATCCTAATTTTACTGAATGTATAAAGAGACATGATCTTGAAATAATTTGTCCACTCAAAAATAATTGAAATTGAAGGCATCTTCAGGTAAAGAAGGATCCTAAGCATTTCATGGAGGGGAAAATAAATAATCTCATCAATAAGAATAATAGTATGATCCCTAGGTAATAGAGAAGGAGAAAGCGATTACAAAATGTGGAGAGGTAATTTAGTAGTATTATGAGTATGTTGCAAATAATTGGGCTCATCATCATCAAAATCTGCAAGAGTAACTTGTAATGTAGGATTCATATTGATAAACTCAGGTAAAGGAGCAATATTGATATTAAGAATGGTAGGAATATGATATTGTGATTTCGGATTAGGAAGTTAAATGATCCATGGGTTGGGATCAGCATCATGCTTATATAATTTTTCATTATGTAAGAATTTAATACATTGACTAACAGAAGAAGCAATGGCTCACATTCGATGGGTCCATAGATGACCAAGGAGTATGTCATAAGCTAAAGGAAGATCAAGGACCATAATTTTGGTTCAAATAGTCTTCAGTCCAATGGTTAATGGAAATAAAATACAACCAAATGGCTTTTGATTTGTCTTATCAAAACCATGACAAGTAAGATAGGTTTGCTTGAGATGATCCTTATTATAACTGAGTTGTTGGATGAGCCATAAAGATGTCACATTAATAATAAAACCTTCATCAACTAGAACTTTATGAAAAAGAGTGGTATGATGGCTACATTGATAAAAAGTGGTGGATCATTAGCATGAAATATAGTTTCATCATTGATCATTTCCTCTTCAAGGAATTCAATAGAGGGTTTGGAAGGACACATAGTTTCAATGGTATTTACATTGGTAGGTTTACATTCAATAGAAGGTGGTTCTTCATCTAAGGAGGATGGATCATCAATTTCTTAGAGCTATTTTATAATGAATTTATGATGATAAGGATAAGTACGAACCAACTCCATAAGGGTAATCTTACAAGGCATAGAGTTGAGTTATTCAAGAAAGTTCCAATGAGACTTAAAAGAACCAATATGAGTTTTAGAAGGTAAATTAAACATTAGAGGAATAGATGAAGTTGGAGGATCAAAAGGAGGAGGTGGTTCCTCTTGGGATTCCAAACATTAGTGGTGGTAGTATGTTTAATATGTTTTACCTCAAAATATGGCTTCTTAAGCTTGGTAATGGGATCTTTATGAGCTAGTTTATGATGGTAATTAACCTTAGCAGTATTGACATATTTGAGAATTGTTAAAATATTAGTCATAATCAATGTCAATGGCACAAACATTAGTGGTATTTATTTGATTACTTGAAGAATATTTTTGGTTGTTTGAAGTAAAAAGTTTAGAAATTTGTCATTTTTGATAAGCAATGGTGTATTCTTGACGATGAATATTGAATGAATCACCAAGAGTATAGGAGATAAAATTTGGTGAGACCTCTACAATATTCATGAGAATGCCTAATGTTGTCATAGAACCAAAAAAATAGATTGGGGTCATACCACATAGGATGAGCATTGGGATAAATGAAAGGTTTTAAGGGTAGTAAAATTGTTTCATTTGTTGAACCAAAAGAGGTGTATGAGAAGGTGAAGGAACATTAGTTTTGGAAACTCCTAGTCTGGTTTGCAAAGTATTACTAGTTATAGTATTATATGTTTATAAATTTCCTTTAATAAGTTTAGGATTAGGTTTAAATTGTTTCATAAAAAAGTCTTGACATTTAGCTTGATCAAGAGCTTCATTAAACGTTTGGGGAACAAAGGTTCAAACCTTATATTCGAGGGTGAGATTCAAAGAGGTGATAAAGAGATTGAATAAGTTATTTTTAGTCATGTTATTATTGAATTTATGGGCCAATTATTTCCATATTTTGATAAATTCATGAGCTGATTTAGTAGGAGATTGCTTAACATTGATGAAGTGGCTAAGATAATTTTTGGTAAGATCATTGTGTAAGGATTAACCAAATATTCAAGTTTCCAAATAGAGCATTGGATAAGTTGATTGTACCATTCTAATACATCAATAGTAATTCACTAAGATTTTAATAGTGAAAAAGTTATTAGTTTGGATCCACTCTTTGTAAAGGTTGCCAAAGGCTTTGAAAAATGAGGCAAGGTTTTTAGTCCCATCATACTTAATAGTTGGAGATATGTTACCAATATCAATGAATATAATGAAAGGGGAAAAAGGCTAATTTTTAATGGTTTTAATCATATTTTTATTTATTATAGGTTGAGGAATAACATTACCTAAGGCATATTAAAGAGGTGGAGGAATGAAATTGGGATTAGCTTAAAGATGAATAGTTGGAGGTTAATTAGCCACATTGATTAAATGTTGTTGAAGTTACATCATTTGGTTGGTGTTATAATTTTTCATTATGTTCATTTGTTGGATAACTTGGGCTAAAAGTTAAGTTGTATTAGGAGGTGGGTTGGTGTTGGTAGGAACACCCCCAAAATTGGTGTTAGGGGGAGGATTCTTGGAAGAAGGATTATTAGTGGGATTTTTAAGTAAACTTGTATAAATATCTCCCATATTAGTTTCAAGATTTTGAAGATGAGAATTTTATTGGTAAGTAAAAAAAGGATTAGATCCATCAACTTTATCTTATGGTGTTATTTGCACCATATTTTAGTTCATAGATGAAGGATGAGAAGAGGTACCCCAAGAGTGATGGTGCTCTTGGAAAGAAAAGAGAGGGAGAAATGAATATCCCATATAGTATCTAAATGGAATCAAGATATCCAAGAAGATTCTAATAGGAGACTTAATTATGATTGAAGAGAGATCAATAAAATGCAAAGAAGGATAAATAGAGAACTAGATTGACAAACAAAGAAGGTTGAAAGTAGTACATGGTCGACTCGGTTGACCTAACATATAAAGTAGGGCCTAAAAATAATATAAGGATGATTGGGTTGATCCAATATAGTGAATAGTGTCTAGAAACGATACAGGGTTGATTTGGGTCGTCTTAGTACAATAGATAGGGAAAATTAAAAAACCTATACTAGGTTGTGAAATGGAACAAGACAATATTTTACAAGAAATTTGAAAAGAAATGACATAAAGGAAACAAATAGTCAATTAGATTAACCTTGGCCAATCCAATTGAAGCACACAACAGAAAACCTTACACCAATGTTTGTTAATTCAAGTTTTTGCAATACAAAATACAATTGAGCAAAGAGAAAGAAAATAAATTAGAAAGTAAAGAACTAACTAATTGGTCAGCCTAAATTTTAATTAGATTATTAAGATATGATTTTAAATGTGATGGGAAGTTGGTTATAAGCAAGGAACTAGAATGGTTATCAAGTAGTTTGGGATTAAAGGTACTATAGTGAAAATGATACAAGCTTGGTATTAGGGCCTACCCCCTCACTTCACACACTGAAATGATAAGGGTGTTAAGTTCTTAGTCATAATATACCATTGACCATGCTTTATACTTGACTAGTGTATCAAGTCAACTTTCCCCTTGGTGATGAAATCCAAGTAGGTTGGCCTTGGGTAGACAAATGTAAAAATGCTTATTTATATTATGTGATTTGGTAATGCATGCATAAAATATAAAATATTGAAACTAAATGATTGATTTAAAACCACCTAATTAAGCTATGTGATTTATTTTAAGCATGCAAGCAATAAGAAAAGAAAGTGTGAATTAATTACTAGAATATAAGGTTAATTCCTACTTTGAAACAAGGTACAATGTTGATATAGTTAATAATGTATGCATAAAATAAATAATAGGGTCTAACCTATACTATAAAAGAAATATATATAAATAAATGGGGTTGGTAAAGTTAACCTAATTATCCAGACAACATAGAACACAAAACTGAATCAGTAAGTGCGATCTAGTTGACTATGTAAGGGTAGTTTTGAAGACTACAAACTATGAAAGGAAAGACTATAAAGAAAAATATAAAGAGATGGAAAGTAACCTTGGTGGGTAAGAGATACAAATAATGAAGATTTTTGTTTAGGAAACTTGATATATACTTACAAATCTTGTTAACTGGGTTGATTGGGTTGATCAAGCCTTACAAACACTTGCTACTAAGTGCCTGAAATATATAAGGTTGACTAGGTTGACCTAGTATGCTAAACCTAATGTCTAAAAAAGTATAATGTTGACTAGGTCAACCTAGTATTCTGGAGTGGATGTTTAGAAGTCTAAAAACCTATACTGGGTTTAATGGGTTGATTCAATAGCCTATACCTAAAAACTTACACACACAATTTAAATATTAGGTCGATAGAGTCAATCCAATATGGCAGATATATGATAAAACTAATGAAAAAAGAAATGAAAGAAATAAATTAAGATGAAAAATCCTAAATTTTTTAGATCACATTATGTTTAACATAATTTATGTAATAAAAAATACATCATATCTATAAGTCAATCTTGGCTCAGAGAAGATAGAGCATACCTACACTTTCGATTGGGAATACATTTATTAAGCATGGACATGACCAATATCAAGATTCACTAGACCTAATTAGATAAGAAATTGTCACAATACTCCATGCTAGGAAGGGTTTCAAATCCTACAATCTAACACAATCATGCAACAACCCTAAAAGAGTCCTAGGTTTAATGTTCACTCTATTTTAATAAACAAGAAAGTAAATCTAATCTAGTGCTCACCAAAGCTTGTGGCATAAAGTGGGGGTTAATAAAGCAATCAAAACATGTATAAGCTAATCTCAATTAATATAAGTATGAGTAAGACCCTAATACATGGAATATGAAGAGTAATATTATTTGATCCAATACTTATATCTACTAAAGAAAGGAGAACAAAGTTAGAATATACTTACCTGAATGTGAACCCATCAAGACTCAATATCTCCCTTGGCCAAAGGGAATTTGAAATAGGTTGTTTTGGTTTATAAAGATCACTAATAAAGGACAAATTATTCAAGACTTATCCACAAGAATAGATTCTCCAAGTTGAAAACCTAAGCTAAGACTCCTCAAATAGAACAGTGGAAGAGCAGATTGTAAAGAAGCATGAGAAAATAATAAATCTTAATTAAACATTAAAATAATGATGAAATTATCTTATATTTATAGGTAGATATCACCCTAAATCCTTTCGAATATGTTGGCTATATGGGGTCAACTCAGTCAACCCTGTATGTTTTTAGGAGATAAATCACTAAGTCTTGAGCTAGGTTGGCTGAAGGGTTGACAAAACTCAAAGTGAAAAATACCCTAAATAGTATAGGTTCAACCCATTCAACCCTCTACAATAATTAGAGGCTGAAAAGTATACATGGTTGACCCAATCAACCTAGTACAGTCAACTAGATAAAGAGGATCGAGGTGAGGAACATAGGGATGAAAAGAAGAAAATGATTGGAGGAGTGTGCAAGGGAGGATTAATAGCTTTGGTAATGGTTTTAAGATCTGGTTGGATTGGTAATAATGTGGAAATAAGGGACAACAATCTTGCAAAGCACCAATGGTCAGCCCACCCCTTTTCCAGTGCATCCCTTAAGGCATGCACTCAGAGAGATTGAATCTCGATGAGTTGATACAAGATGTAAAGTGTCATAGATTGATAAAAGGTGAAAAATATTATGTGTATACACTTACCATTGACCTAAAAACATTATATTAGTTCCTAGTAATGAAATAAAAAAATTTCATTTTTTCAGTCATGCATACTAGTCCTACACCACATGTACATTCCCCCAACACAATCTAACCACATCGGCATATCACACAAATTATTTTTCCATGCTCACCTAAGGTGTAAAGATAAATACTAGGATGGGTTAGGGTTAGTTAATGATGGTGAAGTAATACATTGTCTCATGTGTAGCTGGTGTTGTAATTAAATTACTTAGATTATTAAAAAAATAGAAATATATATCATAGAATTAAGAAAAAAATAACTAGATCCACAATAAAAATTGGTGAACGATAAAAATACTTTAATATTATGACTGAGCCACTTCAAAGGGGAAACCTATAAAACTATACAATAATTAAAAAAATTGTAATATAATGATAAAATACTAACCACTACCTCCTATATATACTCTACTTAGCTATAGTTATTCCATAAGCCAACCATACTAAGAAGATTGAGAAATGCAATAAGATAATATGAAGGTATGTAATCACAAGTCAGTGAAATATATCCATATATGCACTATAGGCTAAGGATGAAGCATGACCTTCCCCTTCAAAACAATGTTTTCCTCAATGTTGAATCAAAATAGGATGTTTCTCTATGAAGGCTTCATCATACTAGGTTACATCTTTTGAGTGCAAGTTCTTCCATTTGATCAAATACACCTTAATATATCTAATACATAATTGATTAGTGCATGAATGAATTACCTCTTTAGGATATATAATGAATCACCCTTCTTCATTTAATTATGTAACTCAGTTTGAGTGGAAAATTTGTGACCAATAACCTTGTTTAGGTAAGATACATGGAAAACGAAATGTATGCAAGTGGGTGGGGGTAATTTCAATTTGTAAGCCACACTACCATTTTTATAAAAAAATTGACAATTTCCATAATACTTAGGTGATAACTTGTTATATATTTTTTATGCTTTAAATACAACTGATTATATGGCTACAAATGCACAAAGACCTAATCATCTATGTCAAAATGCCTCTAATTATGGTGTTGATTTATTTTCTACTTCATTCTATTTTGTGTCATTGTTGAATTATCTTGTAAAATCACTAGTACCTCATGTTGATGGTGAATGTGTTCCTCAATATCTCAAACCTTGGGATGCACTGTTAATGAAGAATTTATTTATGGGATATGCATATAATGCCACAAATGAAAACATTTTTAAACAAGTGTGAAAATAAGTGGTATACTGCATTCACCAAGTGGCTATAAATGAACACATTTGTACTATTTATCAAAAGCAAAACAATAAATATATCCTTCTATACATTTGTTTATTATCTCTATTTTCCATCAGATTTAGGATGATAGGATGAGATATGAGCCAACTAGTTGCCAAACATGCAAATAATTTAGTCTTAAAATTACTAGTAAATATTGGATCTCAATCACTTACAATGATATTTAGAGTACCCTGCAATTTATGAATCATATTGATAAAATTAGAAGATATTATATTGGAAATACATGGTGGCAACAAGGGAAAAAATGAGACTACTTGGTGATTTGATCCAAAACTACCATGATAACATTTTTACCCTTAAACAGTGGTAACCTAGTAATGAAATCTATGGAAACATCATCCCAATACTACATAAGGATGGATAAATTCTATAAATGACATGGGTTCTTAATAATTTCACCTTTTTTTTTTGACATACCATGCACTCAGGCACATATTTATAGACATCTCCCTTGAGCCCTTCCAAAAAAAATATTTCTTGATTCTATGATATGTTTTCAAAAATCTTGAGCGACCTCCCAGTAGAAATGCAAGAAGTTCTTGAAGGGTTTTTTTAGGAGACAATGCTTACAAAGGTATATTTTATCTTTATACCATAATGAATTCCCATTACATGTAAAATTTTGAGCTCCCCCATAACCTTTCTAAAGAGTTTGAATCAAATTATGGAAAGAACTATCATTCTCCAATTATGATCTTAATTCCTCTAACCTATTTGCCTACCAAATAGTCCTTGCACATGAAAATACCTCAACATATTCATCCTTTCAGGATAGTGCATCTACCACCACATTATCTTCGCCTTTCTTTTAGAATATTTTTAAATCACACCCTAGAATTTTGTTAACTCACTTTTGTTTTTCTTTAGATGACAGTCATTATTCAAAAAAAGATTTGAGTTTATCATGATCATTCTTTACCTAAAAGTGATGACCCATCAGATAAGGTCTCCATTGATTGACTACATGTAAAATTGCCATCATATTTTTCTCATAGATTTTTTGAGCCTAATTTTCCCCTCTAGTTCATGACTTTTAAAATCTAGTGGTCTACCTTCTAGCTTGAGTATAACTCCCATGCCATAATCTCGATGCATCACATTCAACAATAATTTTTTTTGAAAAATCTGGAGCAGCTAAAAATGTAGTCATCCACATATCAATTTCAAAAATTCAAAGACCTTTGTAGCTAAAATAGTCCACTATAAGGAGTATTTTTTGAACAAAGACATAAGTGGGGTTGCAATGCTACCATACATTTTGACAAACCTATGATAGTAAGTAGTTAACCCTAGAAATATTTAGAGGTTCTTGAGGGTCCTTGGAACCATGCCACGCCATCATCACATGGATTTTTTGGGATAGACTTTCAATATTTCATGCGAAACAATATCACCCAAGTAATCTATCTTGTGGACACCAAAAAGACATTTTGAAGGTTTGTCATAAAGCTGATGTGGATCCATATCTAAAATCACCAGTTTCACATGATTTAAATGGTCTTTGAATTTTTTCTATAAATGAGGATATCATTAAAAAAATACAAACTTTCTCAAAAATGTCCTAAAAACATTATTCATCATAATCTAAAATGAGATAGTGTATTTATAAGGCCAAAAGGCATGACCATATATTCATAATGGCCTTCATGAGTTGTAAAATTTGTTTTATGTCATTACAAATTCAAATATAATGATACCAAGAATGAAGATCTAAATTGGTAAAATAAGTAGGACCATGCAATTGATCTAAAAAAATATTAGTTTATAGAATAGGAAAATTATCTTTGATGGTGTATTTGTTGAGTTCTTTGTAGTGTGGGCACATCTTCCAAGTGTAATCCTTATTTTTTACCATGACCAAAGGGGAGGAATATTTAATTTTATTGTGTTATATGATACCTACCTATAACATCTCCTTACCATCTTTTTAATTTCACTCTTTTGAGTATAAGGATTCTTGTAGGTTTTGATGTTGGGTGGTGTACTTTCCAGAACAATCCTAATGGCAAGATCATGCATGCATATTAGAGGAATTAATTTTGGTATGTCACCAAAAGAAACATAATGATCATCCAACACCCTTTGTAAATCAGGATGTGTAGACTCCTTAGTTGGTTGAGCCTATATGGAAAATAAGTATTCCACAAATCCCTCAACAAATTTTATGAGAATCTTCACCGTATGATGGGAACTAACTAGTTGTGTAGATTTATCTTGTGATCCATGTAGTTCAAAGTTCCTTCCTTATGAATAAAACCTCATAAATAGTTCCTATAAATTAATCTTAACAGTGCCTAGAATAGTGAGCCACTACACTCCCAAAACAATGTCATATCCTTCAATGGGAATAGAAAACATGGGGGAATATAAAAAGTAATATCCCATATAAAGGTTAATATTATGGAATTTTCTAGAACAATTAAAGATACCAACATCTATATTCATGACCTAAAATTCTAGAGATAGACAAATTAAATAGTTCAAACATGTAGCCAACTTACTTTTGATGAAGTTATGTGTAATCCTAGAGTTAATTAACACCATTACCTTATGTTTATTTATGAAACCCACCACCTTAAGAATTTGATGAGTATCAATCTCTCAAAGTGCATGAAAACAAATAGTAGGTTGAGAATTTTTAGATTCATCCTCAGGTTCTTCGAAACCTACCCATGAATCCACATCATGTTATTCTTCCTCATTGGCACCTTCAATATAAAATAAATAATTTTTAGCATGTCGATTTCATTTGATACATTTTCTATAATATCCAAAACATCAATATTTTTCATGATTTTATTCAATTTGTTGAGGTGTTAATTAGGTAGATCATGGAAATGATGGTGTTGAGAAGGTGCATTCATGAACATTAGTGAAAGGTATTTGTTTCATGAACTCTTTTTCCTCAGCTAGGTGTTCCCTTGGTATGGATTCAAATATATTACTAGGATAAAACATGCAAACCTCCAATCGGATTCTATCTTTAAGGCTACCCAAAAATAGGCCAGTCATATTTTCCTCAATGATGTTTGCCACATGTAAGGAAAGATTTTAAAATTGATGAATGTAAACCTTTACAGTCTCAGTTTGGCACAACTTGGGTAGTTGGATAAAGTGTTTTTTAGAGACACTATTATGATATTATTATAAAATATTGACTATGAAATTGGGACACCCTTATTTTTATTTTGAGGACACAACTAGTGATACCAAATGAATTGCTCTAGTAAATACAAAGAGACCATGACCACCTAATAAGGAGTCTGATGTAAATCAAATAAATTATCAATTTGAGTAATTCATTTGAGTGGATCATTACCATCAAACTTATGCAAGTCCACTTTTGGAAACAACAACTTCATACCATGGTTGGCATTGTGATTATTTAGAGGAGAAGAACTAAACTAGAGTGGTGAATGGTTATTTTGTAATTATAGAGATAAAAATTTATCCAATTACCCAGTGTTTTTTTTAATTGATCCCATAATCCATTTAGGTCCCTTCTAAGCCCTGTGATATCCCCTTTGATCACATCAAGATAATATTTATGCACCATGCCATGTGTTATAGGTACAATCATTAAGAGGGGGTGAATCAGGGAGCCCAAATATTTCAACTTAGTTATAAATTCAATTTTGATCTTTACAAGTCCTTAATCAATTACCATAAGCATTCATGGATCATACACATCATTCATATCAATTTACAATAAAGTCAATCCAATATCAAGAACATAACACATGACATACATGGGAAACCCTCTTGGGAATAAAACCCACTAGAGCTTAAAATTGGACTACTATCCTATAAAAAAAGAACGAATTTATACCAACAAGTTACTGATCAAGGAATTACCATTCATAGTTTTAGTGAAACTACAATCCCACAAGGAGCTACTACACCTATCTAGCTGAGCACTCACAACAACTAGATCTTTTATCAAGTTTCACCTTGTAAGGAGCTTTCTACCCCCTTAGATGTTGATCACCCATAATAACACCTATGAACATAATCTCCTCAACACTGATTGCCTTAAAATTTTATGGAGATACAAATTATATCATCTCTTCAACTCTGCATAGTTAATGCATCCAAATACACCTTTTGGACCACTCTACACTTCTTAGTAATAATTTTTTCATAGAAAAAATGACATAAACAGATGGTTATTCACACTATCTATACTATAATTAGTCTCTCAAACCAATCACCAAGATCTCATAGACCCCAAAAATCCTTCACTCATTATCGAGACATCCAAAACATCTTTTTGGATTACTCTAGTTATCTTCGCTCATGTTCAAACTATAAGAGCACTATTCTTCAATTAGAAACATGACCTACAGGTCATATACATAGTCTTCAAACTTATATTTTATTCAAATCATCTTTAGGGAACTCTACCCCTCCTTCACTCCATAATGTGCACACACAAGCCTCTCTGTTATCACTCCTTAAACTCTCTCTAGCAAATCTAGAACCTAACATCTTTGGTTCTACTATTTATAGATAAATCTTGATCAACACCATCTTGTTTAGATATTTGGCATGTTTTAACCCTTTATATATCTATCATATGAAGATAAGGCTCAATAAAATCTTCATATGTTGGTCATATCACCTATGGGTCACCCGTAAGGAACTACACCTTTTAATAAGGCACTTGTAGCCCTTATAGGTCTCATGTGAACCCAGTCACTTTTTTATCTCTCCTTTAAGAAAAAAAAGAACACATGACCACTTTAAAATACATGGGTCTACTCCTTATGTCCCATTTTACATCTTTGAATAAACATATCAACTTAGCTCACCTTTAAGTATGCTCAAACAACTCAAACATAGACCTTATGCACATAGTCGCCATTACTAAAAACATAGTCAAATAATAAAGCATTATTCATGCTCAAGATAGATTAAACACACCTCAAAAATCCACATAGAGTATCCCCATAGAGTCTAAAACATACTCTAATAGCTAATTCATCTTGAGACATCAAAACAACACCAACACAAGCTCAAATATCCTTCTCAGGTCATTTGTAGAATATGCAAAAACACATAGTCAACTTCTAGGATTAATATATTTGTCTAAACATACTTATATATATTCAAATTAGGTACAATGGATGAAACATGGAGTCCTCTACCACTTTGAT
Organism: Torreya grandis; assembly: GCA_037957365.1. Lineage (NCBI taxonomy): Eukaryota > Viridiplantae > Streptophyta > Pinopsida > Cupressales > Taxaceae > Torreya > Torreya grandis. Next base: position 401,239 of record JARHVA010007954.1, on the reverse strand, counting down.
TTTAACTACATGAGAAAATTCATCTTTTATCAAAAGATATGATTGAATACAATGATTTATTTTTTCCTTTGTACAATTCAAATATTTGAATAACAAGAATCATAATTAAAATTTGAACACTATGCTCGAATCTTGTGGACTCTTAATTTAGGATTAATCTTACACTATCGATCTTATTCAAGATTTAACACATATATCACCAAAGATAAATGTTAAACTTCTTTTACTTGGACCTCATCTCATTCCTTGTCAAAATGTTGACTTAATGCACTTCATCAATCTCTATGGATCAACAAGGACTTTATCAATCAATGCTCACCATTTGATCATCAGCATGAATGTTTGTTTTCCATTAGATCATTATCCTATACATTTTCTTAGACATTAAACATTGTGCACCTATCCTCATCTCGCTGCTTCTTGACTCCTTAGAGTAATCATGCACCATTGATATTTCTCAAGCTTTAACACTTTAAAAAATGTCCAAGTATGGGAACCTTATCAATATACATGAGTAGCTATTTTTTCACCTGAATAACTTCTTATGTGCTTACCTGTAGGATCTCAAATTTTGACCAGATGATCTCTTCACATAAGAGAATACAACCATATATCATATTGCTCCTAAAACTATTATTCATGAAAGATAGATTGAAATTAAAGTGCCTTATCATAAAATTTTGTCACAAAGCCAAACATGTCCAAATCTACCTAAGAGGCCAACTTTGAGCACCCATAGCTTTTGTCATGCTTCAAAGTATGACATTAAATTTAGCAAAAATGATCTCTGCTTAAAATTAAACAAACCCATATGATCGCCCTCTCCTAAATCTCCCTCTCCTACATGTGAGAGTGTTGACCTCATCAACATGCTTACTTAGCTCTTTTTATCCACTTAAAAAATTTGGTTAAGTATGGGAAAATAATGAAATCTATCTTAGAATCCAACGTTGCACCCCCATATCCTTGATCATGACTCAATACATTACTTGAGATATGGTGCATAAAAACTAGGGAATGTTGTGATCACAACCATATGACCAAATCCCCTTGAATCCTTCCCAAGTCGAAATGGTCACATCAGAAAATTTCCTACTCTTCTTTTTTGCCACTAAACCCAAAATGTTTAGATGTGAACTATGGACTACCAAATTAATTCCACTTATGCACACACGATCTCAAAACATAGATCACATCTTATAGGAACCTTTTCACATGTTCAAACCTCCATACTAATCCTTTATCCTCTTAAGCTATGTAAATATTGAATATCAACCAATCATACATAAAACATACTTAAATAATCACATTGCACACTTTGTCATTATCACATAGACTATCAAATCACTTCATCAACTCACTAGGGACATTCAGAACACCACCATGACATCAACATGAAAAATCTCCAACAATCTCCCCCTCTTGCATTGATTTCAACACCCAACAATATAAAAATATATAGATCACCTTCTCTTTCTTCAAAGTACTCCCATAATAGGAACTTTTCTCCCAACATGAACTTTATCTCCCTAGGACACAATGACAAAGTGGGCACATATTGATCCTAAGGAATTGACAAGACTATCAAATAGGAAAGGACCATATATAAAATATGATACAAAATCCCCCTTACCTTGAGCCTACCTCTTCTTGTATTAATAACCTCCTCTTATTCTATGCCAACACTCTCTTCAATAAAGTATTGTAACCAATGAAAAAAGAATATACAAAAGAACTAAACTTTGATGTAACTCACTAAAAAACATGTGAGAGGGACTCCCCCTAAGAAATCTAAGAAAACTAACCTTCTAAGAATCTTCAGATCTTCACACACCATGAAAAACCACCATGCAAGCTTACTAGCCTTCTATCTCAAGCTACTTCCATGACCACCAACTCTACCACTGCACTATACAAAATAGGAAACATACACTAAACTCACTTGAGAACAAATATTGAAAAAATTTTGCCTTTATATTTTGTATGAAATGAGAAAAAAACACTCTTCTTCAAACTAGGCCTATCTAGCCTCATTATAGCCCTACCTAAAACTTGTAGATCCCATAATTTTTAGTAGACACAACTTCAGGAATTAAAAATCCATATCTAGATCACTCTCATATTCCCATTCAATCACACTAATTTTCATCACTAGGATCATTATCTACAACATACTTCCTTCATAAACCTTCTAGCTAATTAGCCCTCCATATTGACAAATATTTAAATAACTAGAGATCCACAAACCTTAAAATATATATGAATATTGATCTGACCACCCATTTGGACCATTCAATGGATTAAGAAGTGTTAGAACTCAATTCATAAGGTAGACCTCTTTTTTAACATAGCCCAAAACCCTAGAATCTTAAAACAAGTAATATCAACAAACATCCTTCTGGTCAACACATACCTCTAAAAATTCTTACACACCTAGAAACACCCACCACAGACTTTTGGACCAAAATTTGAAATTCGACACCATTGGGAACATAGATTTACTATAACCTATCTTAGGACATGTAAGCTCTTTAAGCTAAAAACTGAGTAAATTGAGAGCACTTAAAAATATTTAATTGGCACATACATACCTTCAGATCTAAAACATACCTAGAGATCCCCACAAATAAATATAGACCTTTATGAGAACTAAACACTTCTTGACAATACACCAAACTCATTAAGCCACCTAGAATGACACAATCTAACTCTATACTATAACTTCTTCACAAACCTCTAAAATAGGATTTTGAACTTATTGCTTCCCATTAACAAAAAATCTTCTTTGATTGGCATAATCATCTTGAGAACACAAACATTATTTTCCATACCTTCTTTCTCAGGTTCAACTACTTAGTCCTCTAATCCTAGGACCTGACCAACTACAAATATTCTTCTAACTTCATGCTTCATTAGGAACATGATACCTTCAACGGGACTTCAAATACTATCCAATCATAATCATTACTCAAATAGAGATACCTCATATTTATAAAACTATGAAATTCCATGGCATACACAACTAACATCTACAACAAACTGATATGCAGATAGATATTTGAAACTCACCTTATTTTCGTATCTTCTTACCAATCAAAAAACTAATAGCCATAAATCCTCCTCTGTCTAAAAAGTGTCTTCTTTAAGTCTAGATAGAGACACCATCTACACCAAAAATATCTACCATGGTGTGTAACCAATATTTTCCCACAAATTTTCCTTCTTGGTCATCTGATACTTATAGTTCATATTCTTCTTCTTCTTTGGCTTCATTATGATAACTGGTTCCTTTTCTATATCACTCTCCTTCTCTTCTATGATAGAATATATTACACATGGAGGCAACACATATTCATGAAATACCATTTCATCTAAATAATCCACCTTATAGTTTGGAATCTCATTACTAGATACTAATAACCAATGTTATTTGCATGAAACTTACTCAACAACAACAAGATGTTCACTTAGATCTATACACACTTCAAAACTAGCCTCAACCAATACCTAGGTCTTCTCCTTGAGCTTGGTCTTTTTATTTTCAACATGAGAATATTTTTTTTTTTTTTTCCTAACTAGATAGTTGACACATTCTCTACTTCAAACTTGTCCATAAAAAATATCAACAGAAACTCTTGACTTTCCTTGATTTCATATTCTTTTTCTAACTTGGAAAACAATCCATCAACACTCTTGGACACAACAAGATTAGTCTTCTTATTCTTTACTAATTCAGGTCTCAATACCATAGTTTGACCATTCTTTTCTTCTACACCCATCTTACCTACTTTATCCTTGATCTTATTTGGTTTACAACATAGCCTTCTATAGCAACTTTAGTATCAACCTTTAGACTAGTGTGATTAGCATTGATAATCTTTAGTTTCCATAACTGAGTTTGTCTTTTCTCAAATATTCTAGGAGCTCTCTATCCCTTATTTTGATTTGGGAACATATTCAACATGTTCTTGTAATACCTAGAAAAGTGACCAAATTTATGACATCTTAAACAAATAAGATCATTCATACCTTTTTCTTGATGATTATTGTGATCTTCCTTATCTATCTAAATAGTGGACAAATCCTCTTAGCATTCTTATATCTTCTTGATATCTAATTCATTATTTGTAGTAGTAGGTAGTCCACCTTGATCAATATTATCCTTCAAAGTCTTTTGTCTCAACACCATTGAGTGATCTTTAGGAGCAGAATGATTCTTCAAACTATTCTTTCAAAATATGGTAATATGTCCTACTTTATTTCAATTGTAGAAAATAATATCATTCAACATACCTCTTTACTAATCTAAGTTAAGTCTTCTCCAAGACCAATTACTCCTTCTTCCAAGGCACAATGTGAACTCATTCATAGAGCTCATCTTTATACAATATTTTTCCCTATGACCATATTGAAATAAAAAGTGACACCATTAAAATTACTGGCATAACTTATTGCATTGGGTTGCCTAACTAATCTTATTTCATTGATCTTTACCTGATTTGAATTATTTTTCTCTTCTTCAAACTTTATTATCTTGACAACAAATTTCTCATGCTCATCCTTCAGTGAATCTAGTTTAGTTTCCAATTGAATGCACTCATCTTCTTTTGAACTCAACCTTGTCTTGGAATCTTCTCGCTGAACCTTAAGATCATTGATAACATTCTCATCTTCTTTGGCATATTTCTTCAAAGTACATATTTATTCTTCAAGTTATTTTATCACAACCTTCCACTATTGATTTTATTTCTTCAACTTCTCAACCATATTTTTACCTACTTAAGATCACCTTCAAGCTATTAGGCTTCCTCCAAAGGACTTGCTCTGATACCAATTGTTAGAGGTCTAATCATTGAGAGGGAGGGTGTAAATCAGTGTGCCCAAATATTTTAAATTTAGTTCCAACTTTAATTATGATATTTACAAGTCCTTAGTCAATTACAATAAGCATTCATGAAGCATACACATCATTCATAGCAATGCACAAGAAATACAAGCCAAGATCAAGCATATAACACATGATATATGTGGGAAACCCTCTTGGGGAATAAAACCCACTAAAACCTAAAATTGGACTACTATCTTATGAAATAAGAACCAATTTATACCAAAAAGATACTGATCAAGGAAATACCATTCTTGATTTTAGTGAGACTATAATCCCACAAAGAGATAATACACATATCTAGCTAAACACCCACAAAAACTAGATCTTTTAAAAAATTTAAACTTTCAAGGAGGTTTTTATCCCATTAAATGTTGAGTACCCAAAACAACACCTATGAACACAATATCCTCAACATTAATTGACTGACAATTTGATAGAGAATCAAAATATATCAGCTCTTCAACTTTGCATAGTCAATACATCCAAAGCCACCCTTTAGACCACTCTACACATCTTAGCAACAACTCTATCATAGTAACAATAAAATGAAGAGATATTCATACACATTATCCACACTCTAATTAGTCTCTCAAATTAGTCACCAAACACTCGTAAATACCACAAATCATTTTCTCATTCTTAAGACATCCAAAACATCTTTTTGGATCACTCTAGGTCTCTTCACTCATGTTCAACCTACAAGACCACTACTTTGCCATTAGAAACATGACCTACATGTCATATACATAGTATTCAAACTTATATTTTCTTCAACTCATCCTCAAGGAATTCTACCCTTCCTTAACTCCATAAATCACACACACAAGCCTCTCTGTTGTCACTCCTTAGTCTCTCTAGTAAATCTAGAACCCAACATCTTTGGTTTTACTATTTATAGAGAAATCTTGATCAACACCATCTTAGTCAGCCATTAGGTATGTATTAACCCTTAAGACAACTATCATATGGAGATAAGGATAAATACAATCTTCTTAGGTTGGCCATAACACTTATGGGTCACCCTTAAGGAACTAGACCTTTTAATAAGACACTTGTATCCCTTATAGGTCTCATGTGAACCCAATCACTCCTTTATCTCTCCCTCAAGCAAAAAAAGAAAACATGACCACCTTATAATACATGGTTCCACTCCTTATGTCCCCTTACACATCTTATAATGAACATAGTCAGCTTATCTCAACTCTACATATGCTTAAACAACTCAAACATGGACCTTATATACATAGTCACCATTACCAAAAACATAGTTGACTTTTTAAGCATTATTCATACTCAAGATAGATTGATCACACCTCTAAAATCCACATAGAAAATCTTCATAAAGTTTACAACATTATCCAATATCTAATTCATCATGAGACATTGAAATAATACCAACACAAGCTCAAATATCCTTCTCGGGTCACTTGTATAATAAACACAAACACACAGTCAACTTCTAGGTTCAATATCTTTGTCTGCACACACTTTCAAATATTAAAATTAGGTTCAATGGATGCATCATGGAGTATTCTACCACTTTGATTTTTACTACATGAGAAAATTCATTTTTTTATCAAAATATATGATAGAAATATAGATCTTTGGTTTTTCTTGTATACAATTAAAATATTTGAATAACAATGGTCATAGTTAAACTTTAAGCACCATGCTTGAATCTCATGGATTCATATCTCAGGATCAATCTCACACCATCGATCTTATCTAATCTTTAACACATATAATACCAAAGATAAATGTTAAACTTATGTTACTTTGACCTCATCTCGTGCCTTCTCAAAATGTTAACTTAATGTGCTCCATCGATCTCTATGGATCAACAAGGACTTTATCAATGAAGGATCACCATTTGATCATCAATATGAATACCCACTCACCATTAGATCATTATCATGTACCTTTTCTCAAATTATAATATCATGCACTTGTCCTCATCTCTTTCCCTCCTAACTCCTTGGTGTAATTGTGCATCATCGATCTTACTTGAGCTTTAACACTTCCAAAAATGACTATGGGGATCTTATCAATATGCATGAGTAGCCATTTTTACACCTGAATAACTTCTTCTTTGCTTACCCATAGAATCTTAAATTTTGACCATATGATATCCTCACATAGGATAATCCAACCATATGGCATACTAATCCTAAAACTATTTCATGTGGAATATATAATTCCATCCTTCTCATAAACTTCTGTCACATAGCCAACCATGTCTAAATCTGCTTGAGAGGCCAACTTTGAGCACCCATAACTTTTACCATGCTTTAGTGCATGATATCAAATTTAACTCAAATTATCTTTGTTAAAATAATTAATTTCTCCTAAATTTTCCACATGTGAAAGCTATGACCTCATCAACATACTTACTTAGCTCTTTCTGGCCACTTTGCAAATTTGGCCAAGTATGGGAAAATAGTGAAATCTATCTTAGAAGCCAAATTTATAACCTCATATCTTTGACCTCACTTTGAGGTATGACCTAAGATATAGCACATAATAAATATGGCCTACTATGATCAAAACCATGTGACAAACTCCCCTTGACTCCTTCCCATGTGGCAATGGTGACACCATCAAACTACCTACTCATATTTTCTACCACTAGACCCAAACTGTCTAGATGAGAACTATGGACTACCAGATGAATTCCACTTATGAAAACATGATCTAAAAGTATATATCACATCTTATATGACCATTTTCACATGTTTAAACCTCCATACTCATCCTTGATCCTCTCAATCTATGTCAATACTGAAGATCAACCAACCATACATAAAGCATACTAGAATAAGCACATTGCAAAATTTGTCATATAAGAACAAACACATTTCACACTTTGTCATTGTCACATATACTATCAAAGAACTTTATCCACTCACTAGGAAACCTTATAGACACCACCATGACATCAACATGACAACTCTCCAACACCCTGCAACTCTTATTAAGGTTGTTGAACTGCATTTAAAATATTGAGATCAAAATTTTTTGACTCCATGTCATCTTTGTGATGAGTTTTATGAATTTATTAGACCGTTAATTTTATTCCCTACCATACACAAACCTATGAGGGTTTTGACCTTGAAAAAATGTATTGATAGATGATACCATTGTGATCATCTTGCTAAGATGAATCAAATGACTATTAATGTGCAAAAGGGTGAAAATAATTGGCCTAAAAAGTATACTAATAGAATACACCATTGCAAACATCTTATAAAGATTAATCCAGTGTATTCTAGTTTTCAAAAGTTAAAAAAACCACTTTTTATCTTTTTTTTATAAATACCTCTTTAACAAAAATATGGTGATGTAAAAAATTCAATTCGTCCCATATCATAAGTTATGTTTTTTGACCTTCTAGTGTTTAGGATGTCAGATCTGAGAAAAATGCACTAAAACAACTTGACCAAAATCTGATATAACTTGTAATGAAATTAATTATATTATTCACAAAAATATAATTATATATCAAAAAATTAATAAGATAATAAGTATATCCACAACAACAAATGGTGAAAGAGCAGAATACATGAATATCATGTCTGAGCCAATTCAAGGGGAAAACCTCCATAATAATGCAATAAGAATAAAATTCACAATATGATGATAAAATAATAACCACTACATTCTATAAATACTCTACTTAGGCATGGTTATTCCATAGCATAACCATACTAAGAACATTGAGAAATGAAATAAGATAATATGAAGGTTTGTAAGCCATAAGTCAGGCACATGTATCCCTAGATGTACTATAGGTTAAGGGAATAACACATGATCATTAACAAACCTTATGTTTATACTATGCTACTTATATTATCAACACTTGGTAGCAAGAAAATAATTTCATGAAAGATAGTGAAATAATGCAACACACCATCTTAATTATGGTAATAGATCAATATATATAGTAATAACTAAAATAACAAAAATAATAATAACCATCGATCAGGGCCATGATAATAACCATATAAATAGCATGCATGAGAAATAATTATCATCTCATTTCTATAAATTACACCATGGCATAAGTAATACCAAAATCAATTATACAATCCTTTTCAGTATTTTGATAACATTTTCCCATATTTTCAAAAACCTTCCTTCACCCTCCTAGGTGTCTATCATTAAAATCCCTTAAAGGGATCTATGTGTCATGATGTATCTCAACTACCATGACCTAGTAGTTAATGTAATGTTATATATCATGTTAGAATCCAATATGTCATTTATCATCTACATGTCAAAGGCTAGTCACAAGTAATAACTTCCACTTTTTCCCATTAAACCAAGAAGAAATATAATTTATCATTTAAAACACATTTATTAAACAAAGTTAGAAAAATACAGGGTTAAACAAATACATTATTTTAAACTAATTAAATTAATTTTCAACATTGTAATAAGTCCATCAATAATAATTCCTTTCTTAAGGGATGACCCATAGAGTCTAGGTGGGTATAATTATTTCATGACATTAGTGAATTCTATGTTAGGTTTACTAAGAATCCATGGGGCCTTTACATATTCTCCATTACTATTGGACTATAGCATTTTATTTATTTTAGATAATTTGAGGTTTTTATATGATTCTAATCAATCTATCTCTTTAGTTTTAATATGTAAAAGCACAACTACATTGATATAATAACATATATTATTATATTAATTGGGTTAAGGAGATTTCTTACTAGCAAACATTTCCAACATGGAAGATTTTATAATACATTTAGTTTTTCATTCCCTTAAAAATTAGATTTGTGTATTTATCCTACACTATTCTTTTTTCACTCTAATATCCACAAAGTTTTTGGAAAAATAATATTCATTATATCACAAGCATCCTTATAATGTTGCAACCAATCTCTAAGATACATTGATTGTAGTGGTTATCCCATTTTCATTTGAATGTCTACTTTCACTTTTTTACCACTAGGATATCCATGATCTATCCTAAAAAATATTGTTTTTCATTCATAAACATGCTTTCTCTAAATGAGGAATTACCTTGACCATAGTATTTTGCCACCCTTGGGGCATGGGTGATCTCATTTTATAGTCAAACTTGAAAAACCATATAGGTTTGGATAATCATGAATTATCCAACATTGAATTCCATTGCATTTGAAATTTTTTTGGTTAAGTGATTTTGAAACATCATACATATGCACCACACTCAACAAAGTATTCAACTCACCTATAATAGGTTCAAGGTAAACATCCATTATTTTTTTGAGATTTATAAAATTAAAAATTGTAGATAATGTATTTGGTAAAATATATGCTACATTCATTTTGAGAGTCAAAGTTTTTATTCTATATTCTATACCATTCTATAGGGTAACCCAATTCTTTCTAAGGACTAGTAGAGACAAATATATATGTTATTTTCATAACACATGTCATGGATGAATGTTATAATTTATTAAAAATAGGCCAAATTAAATGTTTTATTAAAAAATAAAATATGTATCAACCCCATTCATTAAAATATCAAATATAACACCCATTGAATTGTACTTGAATTTGTTAGGGGAATTTTTTATGTATATCTATTCCTTTATCCCAAAATTCTCCTTACTTATAAACTTGTAAAGCTTCCCTTAGCTGACACTAGGCCAACCTTGTCCAAAAGGACGAAAACATAAACATCTATGTAATCCAAGTTACAAGACACTAAAAACAATCTATCATACTATTTCAAAGCAAATCAAACTTCTTTCATCATCTATTTCCTTTCTTTTCACCCAAAAGTCATTCTCTTACTTTCACATGATACTAGCCCTATTTATGGGAAAATTAACTATTCTATTTAATAAAGTAACTCTTTATGGAAAAAAATAGGATTTTGTGTACATTTATTTCAATCTTTTACTAAAAATAGGCTTACCTGGCTCCTCAATTAGCCCTCCAAATGGGTAAACCTACTTTCTGTGAGAAAAGTACAGAAATCTAGGGAAAAATAATAACATTTTTGAGCACCCATTATCCTCCACCTTAATCAAATCTTTTTTCAATTCCAATCCTCACACACATGTCCTTTCCTTCTTTAGCCTATCTCACTATGTCTCTTCTAGGCTTAAACCCACTCAGTCCCTCAAATCCATACCATTGTTACTCCTATCAACTTAAAAACACTTGGAATAGTTATATAATATTAACTTATACAATACTATAATTTTTTTATCCTTTTTGCATGGTTAAATATTTTAAAATCTTCCAAACCCTAAATCTAGGGTTTCTAGGCCACTATTAGGGCTGAGAGCACATTAGAAGGCATATATTTTGTTTTATTGGGTTTAAAAACCCAAAAAAAAATTAATTAGGTCTATCTATACCCTAATCATTTTTTCCCTTCAATAAAAAGGTTTTAAAAATAATTATATCTCTCACAAATGCATAATCTAAGTCAATAGCCCTGTGTTCTATTAACTAAAGTAGGGGTAGGTAGGGTTTAAAGGACATTTCAATTACAAAATACTCAAAAAATAATACAAATGTTCTAAATACATTACATGTATAATATAAACCTTTTAATCTTATTTTAATTCCAACAAACTATCATGCATAGAATGTAATACACATAATTTTCTAAATTGCATGGACTGTTTGTTTTCAAGAGAGAGATCAAAGACCCACCTAGATTTAGAAAATTTACATAATTTTCACAATGTAAAATATTATTTATAACATTTATTAATTCCAAATACTCTACATAACTCAATAAATTAAGGTTTAAATTCTTAATACAAACTATTTGAACAAACTGTATCATTGTAACCTTGTCTAGTAGGCTTCACAGTTATACCCTATCTGGTAGGTTTTATTAGTTTCCAATTCAATTTGGATTTCCCAAGCTCAAATAATTGATTTATGTTTTTATTAAAAACAATATCAATAAAAATTCAATAATAGTCTTACCACACTGATGACTGAATACACCATCTATATTGTTCATAGTCATGCAAATTTCTTGGACACAAAATTACATTCACCTGATACCTTATTGAATCACGTCCAAATACATATCTTGAATCAAGAAAACATTAATAAATTATCAAAAATGGGAATAAATTGTATTCATGAAATATTTATTCAAGTTGATATACTTTATTGATATTCTCTCACACACAAATGAGACTTACATAGTCCTACATACTTCTTTCTTGGTAGACCTTCTTTTTCCCTTATTCTCTAACCATGTTTCTCCTCTTCTTTCTATAAAAATAAATACTCCATCTATATTTAAATAGACACTAAAATATTCTCCATAACCATTTCTTGAAATAAGAAACTTTAAAACTTTTCACAAGACCCACGTAGGGTGATGACTATTTAGATTGCCACCTTACATTCCCAACATGACATATGACTTATAACCACTATTAGGAAATTTTATAAGACCATAAGGTATATTAAAAAATTAATTAACATTTACATGAAATCAAAATTCATTTATACCTCCTAGCCATCTCTAAATCCTTCACTACAAGTTTGAAAATTCAAATTATGAAAAAGCTAGGAAAAATTCAAGTTCAAATTTGACTCACTGTCATGGCTCCAAATCACATCCAAATTCATAATCCCAAGGGGAGAAAATAAATTGACCTCTATCTTCTTCTTCATTAAAGTGTTCATACAAATGTGTGTGATCCTTGCTGCCACACCTATGCCTTTGCTTCTTCTTCCATGTGTTCCTTTGCTTTTGATTAAGTTGTTGCTTGTATTTGTAATCAATCTTATTTATTTGATATATCTCATTTTCTTCTTCAATATTCATGGTATTAATCATGAATTACCATTATCTATCAATTTACTTCTCTATCAGTGCTACTATTACCTCTTCATCAACATACTTGCTCCATATCATGCTATCTTCCTCTTTAACCATTTCAAGGTCTCTTGATTGTTCATAAGATTGTATTCACCATATTGTATCTTGTTTTACTTCATCACAATTATTCCTTATTTCTTGACTATCTAGTCAACCACCTCTTCACCTTGCATCTTCTCTTCAAGGACTAGTCAGTTAGTCTCATCTTATTTTACCTATTCTTATCTTTCCTCAATCATTCCATGTGAATCTTGATTCTTGGCTGATCCAATAAACTCTTCAAATAATCCTATAGTGTATTTTTACAATACATCATCATCCTCTTAAAAATACTCATCAAAGATTACATTGTCTTCATTACCTATTATGATTTTACCATCTCTATCTCTTTCCATTTGCTTTCCATATTTACATCCTTCTCCACCAAGGAATTCACCATATTCAGGGTGAAAAAATGCTTCACCTTTAGTTGTACCTACACTTTTCCATTCATCTATTTCTTCTTCTTTATGGACTATTGTCCATTCATCTCCTTCATGTCAATCATACTCCTCACTTTATTTATCTTTACCTACATTCAACCATGAAAAATCATTGTTAGAATAAAATTTTGAGGCTTAATTGCCTCTCTCACCTCTTTCTTGGCAAGTTGTGTTGCCATTTCCTTCAGTTGCCTTTATAAATGTTCTATCACCTGTTGGTTCTCTATTTCTTGCAACCTTTCCAAAAATCTACACTTAATCATTTCTTTGGTCCTAATTCCACATTATAATATATATACATTCCACATCTGTATCAACCCTTTTTCCCTCTTGGCCAATGCCTCTTTCATATCCTTTATCTCATTTTACCTTTCTCTCTCACTATGGCTTTCAAATTGAACCCTATCTCTCACTTTTCTCTCTACTTCTCCCTTCATCTTCCTCTTAAGTACCTCACTTGGGTACATGTTATATCTCATTTTATTTTGGGTCTCACTTAGACCATCTCCTCTTGGTTCACACTTGTAACCTTTATCTCTCTATAAAACCACACCAACTCTTGTCCTTCACACTAGGACTATCTCTCTTTCTCAAGATCTCTTTATGATCTTGTTAATATCTCTCTTTTATATAGGGCTTCCACCTTAATCCTTCCTTATATTCTCTCTTTCACATATCACTCATAATCAATAATAAATTAATTCAATAAATCAATCACAAACCATACCTCATACCTTCTCAATCTACTATCTCAATTGCTCTTACAACAAGACTCTATGCAACTTCCTTCCTTCCTTGATCTTACTTGCAATATCTTGATCAATCATGAAACATACATTAATCACCAAATGCATAAATTTAACAACATATTTATGGATATTACCAAATAATATAAATGGATTTGATACCAAATGATGCAGTTCTATTCCTTTAGCCTGTAATTCTCCTTCACTTTGCTTGTAAACTTGCAAAGCTTCCCTTAGCCAACACTAGGCCAACCTTGTCCAAAAGTACCAAAACATAAACACATATGTAATCCAAGTTCCAAGAGACTAAAAAAAAAACTATCATACTATTTCAAATAAAATCAAACATCTTTCATCATCCTTTTCCTTTCTTTTCACCCAAAAGTTATTCTCTTGCTTTCACATGCTACTAGTCCTATTTATGGGTAAATTAACTATTTTTTCCATAAAAAAACTCTTTATGGAAAACCAAATAGGTTTATAAGTACCATTTTTTAATATCCTTCTACACAAATTTTTTTAGGTTAGGTTACTTTGAAAGGTTTAGTATATGTAGGCTTACTTGGCTCCTCAATTAGCGCTCTAAATGGGTAAACCTCCTTGGTTTGAGAAAAGTACAGACATTTAGGGAAAAAAACTAATATTTATGGGAAACCATTATCCTCCCCCATCTTAATCAACTCTTTTTTCAATTCCACTCCTCAAACACATGTCCTTTCCTTCTTTGGCATATCTCATTAAGTCTCTTCTAAGCTTAAACCCACTCAGTGCCTCAAATATGTATCGTACATACTCTTGTAAACTTAAAACCACTTGGATTAGTTAGATAATATTAACTTATGCAATATTAAAAAAATTTAGACCTTTTTGATGGTTAAATCTTTCAAAATATTCCAAACCCTAAATCTAGGGTTTCTAGGCCACTATCAGGGCTGAGAGCACATTAAAAGGATTGTATTTTGTTTTATTGGGTTTAAAAACTTTTAAAAAAATTAATTAGGTCCATTTAGACCCTAATCACATTTTTCCTTTAGTAAATAGTTTCTAAAAGCAATTATATCTCTCACAAATGCATAATCTTAGTCAATAACCCTATGTTCTATTAACTAAAATAGGGGTAGGCAAGGTTTCAAGGACCTTTCACTTCAAAGAGGCTACAAAAAAGTAATAAGGATATAAATACATTCCAATGATAATATAAACCAATTTTCAATCCTCTTTTAATTCCAATAAATTATCATGCATAGAATGTAATACACAAAATTTTCTAAATTGCATGCATTATTTATTTTCAAGAGGGAGATCAAAGACACACCTAGGTTTAACAACTGTAGACCATTTACAAAATTAAAAATAGTATTTATAAAATTTATTCATTACAAATAATCAAAATAACTCAATAAATGAAGTTTCAAATACTTAAGACAAATTGTTTAAACAAACTATATGATTGTAACCCTGTCTAGTAGGCTTCACATTTATACCCTATCTGGTAGGTTTGATTAGTTTCCAATGCAATTTGAATTTACCAAGATCAAATAAGTGGTTTATGTTTTGATTAAAACCAATATCAATCAAAATTAAATAATACTCTTACCATAATGATGATTGAATACACCATCTACATTGTTCACAGTCATGCAAATTTCCTGCATAGAGAATTGCATTCACCTGCTACCTTATTAAATCACCTCAAAAAACATGGCTTACATCAAGAAAAAATAAATAACTTATCACGTAGGGTCATACATAGTATTCATGAAATATTTATTCAAGGTAATATACTTTATTTATATTTTCTCACACATAAACTGGACTTATACAATCCTACATACTTTTTTCTTGGTAGACCTTCTTCCTTTTCCCTTCTTATCAACCCTTGTTTCTCCTCTTCTTGTTCTCCTACAGAATAATACCTATATATATTCCTTTATATATTTAAATATACACTAAAACATGATCCATAACCATTTTTTGAAACAATAAACTTCATAACTTTTCACAAGACCCACGTAGGGTGATGATTATTTAGATTTCCACCTTACATTCCCAACATGACATATGACTTATAACCACTATTAAGACCTTTTATAAGATCATAAGGTCCATTAAAACATTATTTAATATTTAAATTACATTAACATTCCTTTATACCTCATAACCATCTCTCAATCCTTCATTACATGTTTGAAAATTCAACTTTTGGAAAGGTGAGAAAACATCAAGTTCAAATTTGACTCACTAGCATGGCTCCAAATCACATCCACGTTCATGT
Source organism: Torreya grandis (assembly GCA_037957365.1). Lineage (NCBI taxonomy): Eukaryota > Viridiplantae > Streptophyta > Pinopsida > Cupressales > Taxaceae > Torreya > Torreya grandis. Next base: position 384,984 of record JARHVA010007954.1, on the reverse strand, counting down.
TTTTGGCATTACTAAGATGACCCTTCATAATTTTTTCTCAATGTGTTTCATATATTTAAAATAAATTGGTATGTGCATTACGTCATCACTGCTATTATTGGAAGGCCATGTCATGATATCTATAAATGAGTTGTAGTGATAAATATGTTGTAATGAACTATTAGGAGTTCAATTTTTCATGGTAGTATATGTATGCATGAAATTATATTATCTAGGATAGTATAATATTTTATTTTTTAGAATAATAAAATGAGTTGATAAATAAAACTCATATAGAGATACATAGATTCAATTGAGAGTGATTGTAGGAGTTGATAGATATGATATGATAATGAGATAGATTGTTGGGATAGTTGACTAAGACTAGAGATGACAGATTTGGGGGAATTAAAATAATTCACATCTCCTAGTCTTTAAAAAACTAAAATTTATAAATATAATATCTCTTATATTGTATGATGTCATGAGTGAATTGAATATAATAAGTGAATAATATCATTATGTGTTGAAATGGTTAAACTTGGTCAAAAACCTATGAATAATATCAGAGCAATCTAATTCAATTATTTAATGGAGCTTAGAGATTTTGTATGAGGTATATCCATTATAGTTCTTATTTTGACTAGTTAATGAATAAGGAATTTTATTCAAAATAATAATTATTATAAGAATATAGGTTTAATTTAGTGTTTTGTTCATAGTTCCTCACTGACCTGTGTCAGTACTTTATTATTTCATTAGGATCTATATTTGTCTATTTACTACTCATCCTAAAACTTTGTGTTGGATAGCTATTTAGATCTGGTCAAATACACTTTACATCTAATTTTTTCATTATTTTTCAGCACACATCCATTCTCCCACCAAGTATTTTCAAATAGACTTATGTGTAGCTGGAAGATCTCATTCATGAACTTGTTCATTTATTCATCATTTTGTCTAGTTGTGCCACTACCTCAATTTTTTTATTTAAGAACATATATATATTAATAAAACAAATATATGGTATAAGGTTAATAATATAAAAAATGGGTGGAGAAGTCACACCCCACGAGCATAACCACACTGAGGGTGAAAACACCTTAGGAAATGTCTAAACGGTAGTTAATAAATGACCACATATAAAGAAAACATTACATCAATGGTTTAATAGATATCCATAAAGATCAAGAAAAATATAGAAATAAATAGGACTACTAAACATCTACAATAATCATGGACATTAGGAGATGTAATGGAGATAGTGTGTCATAAACATTATCACCCCATCCTCCTAGAGTAGGAGGATCCTTGTCCATAGGTGAGGTCTCCTAACCATAAATTTTTAAAGCCTCTAATTCCTCATTTTGGTGCCTTTCAAGAGAGATTTATAGATCCAATGATGAAAATTTGCCTTGGAGGGAGGACCCTAACCCTTGATTTCATCATCATGACTCAAGGGATGAGAGCCTCATCCCTTAATATCACCTTGAGATCTGGGAAAGTCACTTGGACCACCAAGTCATGGGGAATACCATATAGGTGGTGAAAAATGAGTAGAATGAATCCTATGTCTAGTTATCTAATGCTTATATCATGTTCCATACACATGTCCTTGGGGAGGCATAGGATACTATGGAGGATTAGGTGGTTCACAACTAATTGCACATGGGGCATTTCCATAGTGTTCAAGAAAATACTAGAGGTGGTTAAGTTCTAAGTATATTTTATTAATTTGGCTTTGAATTTGAATAAATTACCTTAGTTTAAATATATGTCATTCTAAGTCCATAATCCCAAATTCTTCCTATATGTTAGTGTCTTTGAAATATATTCTATCATATTCTCTACATTAGAACCTACTTTTATCGATTTGGATACATGTGGGTTTATTATTTTTGGATTCATGCATCAATTTTGTGCGCTAATCAAATATTTCAATAATTTTATAAACTATCAACACAAATAATTAATAATCAATAATTAATTACACAAGCTCCAAGATTTGTCCACATGTTCTTTACCACGTAATATTATCATTTCGTGCAAGTTTGTCATAATTTCATCTAGTCAATAGCCATTAATAGTCATTCATATTATATTTATTATTTTTTGGATTATCTATTAGTTTTTAAATTTTTTTAATGTTATATTATAGTGTTATATTTCTATGGACTCGTTTAATTTTTAATATTTTTTAGTTTTTTAAGCTAAAAGTAATTATATATTAATTTAGTGTCAAAAGTCAAAAATAGTAATTTTAGTGTCTATACTATTTTATCATTAAGGATTCAATGTGTCATTTTTTTAGTCATTATTAAATTATTATTGTAAGTGTCAAAAAAATAAACTAAAAAATACCTCAATTTATAATTAGATGCATTATCACTTGTACAAGACATCTATAGGGGGTAGGGGGAGGCATGGAGTTATAACAATGAGTCTCATGATAAAATTTTATAATTATAAATATACATTACGATGGAGGTAATGGAGGTTGAAGGAATTTCAATGTCATCTTGTTAGCCACTAATGATGAGGTCACACAAATATTTTAGTGGCATTTTTTTTTTTTAGTTTTTAAGTTTAGTACTATGTGGTGTGTGTTAGATTATAAGAACATAGGTACATCCCTATTCACATTTGATTCCTTGTTTCTACTATGTTCAATAAACCCTTAAAATAAATTTTGTAAAAGATTCATATTCCAAAGAAGCACAATCTTTGAGTGCATACAAATATTTCTAGGTAAACTTGAAATGGATGGTTGTCCAAAAAATTTTGAGATCTAAGAATCTAGAGGATTAAAAATTTAGGAACCCAGAGAATGGGAATAGTTACACAAAATTCATTTCATATTTATGTCTTGATGAGGGTAAAGAGACAACTTTATGGAGTTTTACCTAGTCTAAAAAAATTATTTTTAGAGAGTAGGGTTAGTATGATATGTTTCTCTTATCCCATGTTCACACTAAGATGGGATTGCTAAGAATTTATTATTTCATGGTAATATGTGTATGTGTGAAATTACATTATTTAAGATAGTTTAATATTGTAATGTGGTAATAATAAAATGAGTTGTTTACTACAACTCATATAATGATACATAGATAAGATTATGAGAGATTCTAGGAATTGAGTGATACTAGATGATAAAGACAAAGACTGTGGGGATAGTTGATTAAGACTAGGGATGAAATATTTGGTGGGATTAAGATAATTCATATCTCTTAGAATTTAGGAAACTAAAATTTATAAATTTAATATCTCTCATATTGTACAATGTCTTGAATGAATTAAATATAAGAAATGAAGAATATTATTGTGTGTTGAAATTGTGCATCTTAGTAAAAAATCCTATCACGCACTAATAAATGGGAAATGCCACAAAATTATCCTTGAAATTTTACATCCATTGATCCACCAACATTGAAATGAAGTTCCTTGCACTTAGGACTAGGATAAACTATAACATTAACATACTCTTTCCTACCAAGAAAGATGATATTTATTGTGCTTTGCTCTATAATGCAATAATTTTTTCCCTCGTGTAAATAATTTTTAAAGTAAATTTTGCATTTAATTTTTTTTTTAACAACCTCCACATTTTTATAATTAATGTATCTATTAATAAGATAATTTATGATACAAAATCTTAATTTTAAGAAGATAATTTATTTCTTAATTTAGTAGTGTTGTGACATTGAAATTTAACCATATAAATCTGAACTTCAATCCCATCAATGTTAAAGTGGAATTCAACATTATTTTCCTATCCTCCCCATATTTTAAGAATGGATTTTTTAGTAGTTTATTTTATGATATTAATTCCTTATCATCTACATTGACCATGCCACCACCATCAAGAGGCTCTTCATCTGGACTTTCACATGTTTTATTCATAGTATAAACACCCTCATAGTTATTATAAAATTCCTTCTTAATATCATAATCATAAATATTACTAGAAGGATGATAAATAAAATGAGTTATCATATCAACCAGACCCTCATATTGTCTAAATTTAACTTGTGGATCATATATTTTAATACCTTCTCGCATTACTATGTTTAGCATAATAGTGTGTCCCACTTTTTGGCTTAAATAGGTCACATACACTTTCATATTGTCCTAAAATATTTTTATCTCCAGTCATTGAATTCAATTGAATAAATGTGTTTTAGAATATATATAAAATTATATAGTGCATATATATTTTTCCATTTTTAAAAAATTCCTTAAGTATTTTTTAGAATTTATTTTTTGAACTTTTTTTGGGTCCCCTAGTGGAACACAATATTATACTTTGATAGCTGAGTAGGCATGCATTTTAACATAGTTTGTGTTCTCTATTGAATTTATATTTTAGGTTCCAAAAAGTTTTTTAATGTTTCTCTTGCTTGTAAATTAATATTGTTAGAGTGCATGGGATGATCAAAATGGCATGTGGACCATGTATACATTTATAAATCACCTTTGCAATGTAATTTTGATTGGGGGGATGATCATCAATCTATACTATTTGAATTTTAAAAAAATGTAAACAAATATTAATGTTAAATTTTTAATAAATTTAAAATAAAACACAAATAATTAAGTAAATAGTAAATTAATCATTGATTTCTAAAAAAAATCAACACTTTCCTAAAAAATAGCATTTTATATTTACAATTATGCATTAAAATTTTATTTAAGTATTTTCTATACACCGTGTATCTAACATCATAAATAAATAGATGATGAAATATCATCAATTTGATACCTTATTTCATTACATATTCTTGTTTTACCCTATTTTTGATAAATAAATAAAATTAATGAGTATAATAGGTAAAACTAGTTAGATATCAAAATGCTAAAGATTGGTAATAAGTAAAAATTTTGATTTTGAAAATTGACAAATATGTAAAATTGATATTTTAAGAAAACACTAAAAAAAATGTAATTAGGTCAATTAAGGATCTATGTTGACTATTTCATATGGATACAAGTATAAATTAGAAATATAAGTCAACTTGCATGCTCAAGATTAGGAACATAATTTGAAAATGCTCCTAAATAGGTCTACTATAGTTGTGTTACAATGTAGGATTCTCAAGTATAGTACTAACATGAACTTGTCCTAGCTGATTGTGACTAGTTACTAACATGAAAATTTTGACAAAACAATATTTTAACAATGACATATAAAAATTTAAATCAAAATTATATTCTTGGATAAGAAAGATGTAGATGGATATAGTTCAAATCATTCGAGTCCATTGACCATGGACTTATCCTTCTTGACTATGATAACAATCTGATATTGCACCTCTTATACTTAATTTTGGTGAGTATGTTGAGATATTATGATTCAAATTACATTGCATAGAATTATTTTTTTCCTTAGTTTGTCTTTGAAACCCTAAGGGAAATTTTAAATCTTAAAAATGTATAAAAAAACATGGGAGTGTATTAGGCTAAGATAACCTCAATCACCCTTCATGATTGACTACTACCTACATATCCAATATTTTAGTGAGGTAAATCAATCCCATGTAGTTCTCCCACCTAGAGGGATTATAAAATTTTGATCCTTGACTATGTGTATGCATCTATAAAAATGGATTTAATACTTAATAATTATATGTCTTGATTAGCTTTGAAAATGATTAGATTGACATATGGCTTCTCCTTATGAATGCTATTAAATTTGGAAAGAATAGGGAATATTTTATCAATGTGTAGTAGTGTGAACATGCTCAATAAATAGTGATAATATAAGATTAATAAATGACCTTTGATGTGTATTTATAGAATATCCTTTTAATACATTTTATTTAGTTGACCTTATGAATTATGTGAGAACAACCAAATGATGGATTCAAAATTTGGAAATTAGCCATTATTTGGCATGGGACATAACTGATTTAGGTCAACTAAAGTGTGATAGTAATCTTGTCTACCTAGTGCAAACATATTCTAAAATTTTAAGGACACTTATATTAAATTATCAATAATCTAGGGGAAATTTTAAAAATTTTGAGCATTTTACGATGGAAGTTCCATGTAGTAGTTATGTAAAACCAAGCATCAATCTTGCATATAGAAAAATTACTTAGAGTAATAGTGAATAAGAGTCATGTATTTAGGAAAGATTCATTTTTTTTAATATGTGTCAAGAACTAATAAATTATCAAGTACCCATTACTAGATCTATGTGTCTACATTCCCCGCACCCCCTCGTTCACCACCCCCTTTATTCTAGTGATGAAATTTCTATAGTAAAGAATAAATAACTAAACCTTAGTGTGCACAACACTCTGAGTTTAGTAGGATACTCCAATTTTATTGGGCACTCAAATTTATCAACCCCTGAAATAACACATAAAGTAGTCATTTATCCATATTTGAAATTTGAAAAACATGAACTCTAAAATTTGAAAATTTAAAAGAGAACAAATATGTACACATTCATGGACATAAAACCATGTTGTTATGTAACCTATAAAATATGGAGAGACATGCATCATTATTAAAGCACTTGAATAATTTGAAATAATGTATATTAAGAGTGATCAAGTGTCATTTTATAAATACTAATCAAGCCATTAAGTTGGAAAGATGCATGAATCCAACTCTCATGAATGCTGAACAATACCCAATATACTAATTCAAAAAATGTGGAACCAAAATGGGTTCACTATAAATATTTCCAAGGTTGTTGATGTTTGAAACACAATGACTAATTCACCCCCTCTCTTAATCATTTTCTTTCCAATAATTGGTATCAAATCTTGGTCCTTTAAAATAAGTCTAACAGCTTGAAGTTGATCCTAAGAATCAAAAGATGTCTTGTGATCAAAAGGAAGAAAGAAAAATATATGATAAGTCTACTATGATAATGATGGAGAAGCTGAAGTAGACCTTGAAGATGAGCTCATAAGTTCCCTTAATGATTTGAAGCATAAAAAAAAAGGATTATCAAGGATCTGAAGATTTAGTTAGAATATGTCAACATAAGGTTTAGGTTAAAGGAAGTTGAGTATGACTAGTTGAAGATAGATCTAGATTCCTTGAAGGTTGAGCATGAGTAGCTCATAAACAAGATAAAAAAGTTTGGGAGAGAGCATTAGAAGTCAAAACAAGTCAAGAATACCAACATGAAAACACTAATGAAGCATACCAATGTAATAAAGGACAAGTCATCATGAAATAATGATAAAAAAGAGTAATCAATCAAGATGTTAGTATATAAATATCATTTGCTATGTTTGTCATAATATAGGACACATTGCAAGATTCTAATTTAATAGTGTTAAAAGGACCTCAAGATTCAAAAAGACATATGAAGCTACTAGAGTGCATGAGAAGAATAAAACATTGGTATGGAAGCAAAAGTAAGTTTGGACTGATCATATTGAACTCAAGAGTCAAGATGAAATATTTATCAAGGAGGAACATAAGACCAAAAAAGATTCTATGTTATCTTAAACTACCTTTCATAATCAATATGAAGCCATGAAATGGTATATAGATAGTGGTTTCTCAATATACATGATAGGAGACAGCAATAAGTTCATCTCATTGAAGAAAAATGTTGCAGGAATAATGAGGTTTGAAGACAACACAACTGCCAATATAGTTGGTAAGGGTGTCTTGATTTTGGACAATGGGAAGACCAATATAAAAAATGTCTTGTATGTGTAAGGTTTTAAACATAAATTTTTTAGTGTAAGTCAAATATGTAATGAATGACACACACCAACTTTTCAAGACATAGGGTGTGAGATAAGGAGAGAAAAATTAGGAAGGCTAATTGCCAATGATAAGAGGATTGAGAACAATCTATATGTCTTGAATGAGATCAAGAAAGAGAAATTCTTCATGAACAAGATAGATGAAAGTTGGCTATGACACAAAAGGTTAGGTCATCTAAACTTTGACAATTTGGTCAAGATTAGCACTAAGAATTCTATTAATAACATGCCTAAGATCACCAAGCCTCCAAACATACTTTACAATACTTGTCAACATGGTAAGAACACTAGAAGAAGGTTGAAGTCCAATGAGTACTTTACTACAATACCCTTGGAGTTAATACACACTAATCTCTATGGGCCTATAAGAATTTAAATCATTCAAGGAGATATCTACTTCGTGTTACTCATAGATGATTACAAAAGAATGACTTGGGTTGCATTCTTGATATAAAATTAGAATATCTTGAAAAATTAAAGGCATTTAATGATCTTGTTGATAATGAGAGGAATGGGAAGATAAAGTGCCTATGTTCTGATAAAGAAGGAGAGTTTTGGTCCAATGAGTTTGATTACTTCTTTTAGGTTCATGGAATAAGGAAATAATTTTCAATAGCTAAAACACGTTAGTAGAATGGGGTTTTGGAAAGGAATAATAGGAAATTTAAAGAGATAGATAAAACTATGCTAAATGAGTCTATATTATCTGATGGATATTGAGGAGAGGAAATAATAACTGCTATCTACATTTTGAATAGAGAACATATAAGGACTAATGGCAACAAGACTCCTTATGAACTATGGAAGGGAATATCTACAATGTGGAATAATTTAAAGAATTTGGGAGTAAATGTTTCATCAAAAAAGATGATGAAGACTTGGTAAAATTTGATTCCAAATATAATCAAGGCATATTCTTAGGATACTCATCAATGAGCTCAGCCTATAGATGTTATAACAAGAGGCTATAAAATATAATGGAAATCACCAATGTGAAGATTTATAAGACAATTAAATCACACTCATATTCAAAGGACACTTTAGAGAATTTGGACTTCAAGAATGAAGTGGATACTATATAGGTTTATGAGGAAGAAATAGTTGAAGAGAGATAGGACTCAAAAGGACCCTCAAGACAGATTCAAATAGATCACCCTAAATCTTAAATCATTGAAAAAAATAATGTACATATACAAACAAGGAGAAGACTAGTAAGTAATATATATCAAGATAATGTTTCTCTATTATCCAATATTTAACCTAAGAAAATTATAAAAGCAAGCAAAGACAAATTTTGGATAGTTTCTATGAATGAGGAGTTAGACCAAATAGACTATAATTAGTCTTGGTAACTAGTTCCTAGGCCTAAAACAAGAATGTCATTGGAAAAAAATGGGTGTTTAGAAACAAGTTGAATGAAGATGGAGAAGTCATTATGAACAAGGCTAGATTGGTATGTAAGGGATATGGACAAGTTGAAAGTGTAGATGGATACCTTTTTAATAGTATCAAGATTGAATGCCATCTTATTTATAAAATATGTGGGATTAAAAGGATTAAATTTATACCATATGAATTTAAAATATACCTTTTATAATGGGAATTTTAAAGAGGAAGTGTACATTGAGCAACTTGAGGGATTTAACTAGGTCTTCATTCGCACACATTATCCTTGGATCTTCTTGAAGAACTTTCAAACTTCATAAATGGTAGGATAAATTCATATGCCACTAAAATATACCCATACTAATCTCATCTTAGGTCCATGACATTTTTTATCTCCAATCACCACTTGAAGCATGCCATTATTAATGTTCATAATTAGACTTGTGCATACCTAGAAAGTCTATCTTGACCTACTTAAGATTAAAAACTAATTAGATAAATAACCATGAAAATAAAACATATAAAAAAAACCTTAAATACCCAAAAAAAAATTTACCAAGTGAATTTTAATTTATTTCATAGGGCAAAATGACTAAAAACACTCTTGTAACTTCCTCACTCAGAACTACTAATTTGCCTTAAAGCACAATTATGGTGATAATGACCTTCAATAACTTATATGACCATTTACAAGGAATCATAATGAATTTGGATGATATTATGTGATAATTATACCATTATCATATAGAAATATAAAATTGTCAAATGGTAATATTGGTCTTGAAAACCAATCTCATAATGTTGTACCTCACTATATCATTTGAACCAGATAGGTCAACTTATGAGCAACATTTTCATCTGCTGACCTTAAAAACTTATAACCAAAATTAATATGTCTTAAAAGTCTTTAAAAATTTATCCATGCACTTGTATTCATTCCTATTCTATGATAACACATCCCTAAACATCTTCTCACTTTTGCCTAGGTTTCTCACTATTTTCACCATTAGGTATGTTAGTGATTGGTCAAATTGGATGATTGGTTTAACACCCATAAGGGATATAACTTACCCATAAAAAAAATGGACACAAATTCAAAGTCTCAAAATTTATCCTACATCTATTTAACAACTTTGACTTGGTCAAAACTAACTACAAAAAATCTCCAAGAAACTAACACTTTCCTATATGGTCTACTCATACACCTAACAGACCAATCGCACATAAAAGTTCTTAAGAGAGTTGAATATAACTTAAAATAACTTAAATATCCATAATAATCCATCATAATCAATTGAAAACAAATTAATTCATATTTACTATTATGGTTCTTTGAGGGTTTAAACCATCATCCAGTATTAGCAATCATTTATAAAGCTTAGCCCCTCATTATAGAAACTAATGCTTGGATATTTGAGATAGGAACCTTACCAATATATAGTTAATATATTAGGTTACAATTTATAGGTTACACATTCCAATAAACACTTGAAATTCCTTCTTAGATTGAGAACCCTTCATTATGTGCACTCAAGAGACCTTATAAACACTTTTTCAAGCCTAAACCTTCAAAATTTGACCTAAAAATTGGTTAAAACATTTGATACAATATATCACACCACTAAAAATTCTAAAATTCTCATTATTATATTTAAATATTAATCTCATACCTTATTTATTCTCCATCGCTCTCTTTGCTTGCTTAGACCTTGACCTACAAAACCACATTAGGCCTTGAAACTAATCTTCATGCCTCCTTTCATGTGCTCTACACCTCAATCACATACTAAATAAACATATATAATTATCAAACACTACCATACATACTTAATATGCATCAATAACACCTCATGACACCTAATTAGGTTATGTAAGGTCTAGAACTAGTCTAGTTACAGACTTAAGCTTAAGGTCCTATCCTTGTAGGATCACCTTGAAACACTCTTAAGTGATCCAATTACTGATATTCATGATCAATAAACCTAATAAAACATATTATGCATCTATGAATCTATCTCACCTAGCCACCATACTCAAACCTTCTCACTAGGACTTCACATGTCATGACTAGTGTAAATGACTAGGCTTCTCAAGTACATGAAACTTAATAACTGACCTGGAAACACTCAATGATTATACACATTTCTCACATGCCTTAAATTCTCTTCAAATAATTTCATACCTCTCAATTATTCTATCAAATAAAAACATTATTAAATGACCTTCTGAACACCTTTTTGAAGAACCTTTAACATCAATGACAACATCAATGCCAAACCTCGATAATAGGAACAATCCTCAATAGTTGACTATCACAAGACTTGAACATATAGAACCTATACTAAAAATAATAACCACAAAATAGGTTTTATAAGAGTAATATCAAGTCCATTTAGAGTCTCTATACTTGAATGTACATTACCCATAACATATCTAATCTCACCACTATAGGCATGTCTAGATCCTTTAAAATTATAATTTTGCACTTTAACAATGAATAAACATCATTCCTTTGAAATTTTAACTTTGAATTTTGAAAATTTTCATGAGTAAGTATCATTCCTTTTTAATTTTTAAATGTGTATGTACAAGCATGAAAAATTATCATGCCTCCTAAATATGTTCTAAATGATATAGGATTCCTTGCACCTAAATGCTAAATTTTAACAATATTTTCAACCTGTAACTATTTTACATATTAGAATGCATGTATAAAAGTATTTAAATTATTTTTTACATTTAATCTTTAAAAAATGAAATCATATGCATGTCATATACTCACTATGTTTTATTTAATGTTTTAATATATTAATTTGAATCTTTGAAAACATGTAATCTATTTATAAAATCTAATATTTGCATTACTTTGAATGTTTGGCAAATTTATATTATTCTTTTTTGAAATATGTACTTTATATCCTTTACCATGTAGTTTTCACCAAATCTATTTTTTTTATTCATGGAGGCTTGGATTGTTAAGAAGTGTTAATTGTATCAAGTAACAAAGATATCATGTACTATAGTGTCAATATTTGGAGAGCATTTCATCATGAAAATGTAATCATTATTTAGGTATTTATGTAACATATTTAACTTGAGTCATACAAGTGTCATGTGTAGATATATTTAGCAATGAAGCATGTAGTAAAGTAACCATCTCTGAAGTAGACTAAAAAATAGAAATGCATGATATGTATCATGGCACCACTAATCAAATTTATAAATCACACAATAAAAACACACAATGTCATGTAATGCCATAGATAAGACCAAGGGCCACATATATAGGATATGTTCAAATATCACACATAAAAAATATCTACATATAGGGCTAAGGGCCATAAACAATGTACATGTTCAAATTTGGCACATAAGAAGCAATGATCTCATAGAGATATTAAATAATTTTTCACACAAGGTCCAAGGTCCACACAAAATATGCAAGCAATGTATATCTTATTATGAAAAAAAGTAAATACCATCAAATGAGAATAAAACAAGTGAAAACTAGTGTATGCCATCCATAAGTATCAAAGTCATATTATAGAAAATTAAAATATCCATGTATCACCATGAGTGATTAAAAAAATTGTAATGTATTTAACTAAACATGGTTGAGAGGTCATAGAAAGATATAGCATGTTATAATGTAACCTATAGAAATATATGCTTTTAACATATGCATGGCTACTATGTATAATGGAATCTAACATCTAGGAATAATAGTATAATGTATATCTTGCATTAAATTCATATCCATCATAAAATACATATGTGTTTTAAAAATAATATGATATATACAAAAATACATATAAATAGCATATATAAAGAAGTAAACTAGTAACTTATGGTATGTCTTGAATTTTTATTTTTAAAAATATTATGAATGTTTTTGTACTTATGAAATGTTTTGATTTTTTTATACTCTAGTTATATGCTGTAAAATATAGGTATAAAGGCTTCTCAAATATAATATAGGGAAGGATATAAACAATCCAAAATATGTGTAAAGGCATAATATGCACTAGATGTAATAGAATGGCAATGTTGAGAAAGTAAAGGCAATAAATGGGCCCCCACAGTATATATATGTTACAATAATGTAGATTAATATTTTATGTGGAGATAAGAATATGGGTAAAAATCAATCTATGCTAATGTAATATGTAAGATTATTTATTAATTTAAGCTAAAATTATGTGTGAATATTTTATATTCAATAATATTCATGTTGTTTATTGTAATGAAATTACTTCAAGAATTAAGTATAACAGCAGAATTATATCCAAATATGACTGAAATATATCCAAATATATGAGAATAGATAAGCCACTTCGAGGGGGAAACCTCCACAAGCTTCAATAAGAGCAGAATTCACAATATGATGATAAATGATTACCCACTACCTCCTATATATAGTCTATCTAGGCCATGGTTACTCCATAGGCCGACTTACTAATCAAAAGAAAGCATAGATAAATGTAATATAATGTCAAAGAGGGATAAGTAAGCCATAAGTTGGCTAATACTATCCTCATACATGTGATAGGTTAGGGGCGTATCATGCCCTTCCCCTTCAAACCAACGTTGTCCTCAACATTGAACAACTTTGGATGTTGTTGCAGAAAATCTTCACCTTCCCAAGTTACATCTTCACTACTTTGGTTTTTCCACTTGATCAAATATTCCCTAATCTCTCTGGTTCTCAACCTCTTAGTACGTGTTTGGAGGATCTTCTCTAGTTACAAAATGACTCATCCTTCTTCATCTAGTTTTGGGAGCTCTGTTTGGGCAGAAACTTTCTGTCCAATGACCTTCTTCAAACAAGAAACATGAAATACTAGGTGTATGTGAGATGAATGAGGTAACTCAAGATTGTAAGCCACACTTCCAATTTTTTGTAGAACTTGATAAGGGCCATAATACTTAGGAGCAAGTTTGTTGTCCTTTTTCTGTTGCTTCAAGGACATCTGCTTGTAAGGCTACAAATAAACAAATACACAATCACCCACCTCAAAATTTTGCTCACTCTGGTGTTGATCTGCTTGTTGCTTCATCCTATTTTGTGCCAAGGCCAAATTCTCTCTCAAACTAACCAAAACCTCTTTTTGATGTTGAATGTGCTCTTCCACATCTCAAACCTTGGTGTGCACCTTTAATGAAGAAGTGATGGAAGGTGGATGGTAACCATATAGTGCTAGAAATGGAGACATTTTAGAAGAGGTATGGAAAGATGTGTTATACCACCATTCTGAAAGTGGTAGCCATTTAACCCAATGTTCTTGTTTATTTGATACAAAACAATGGAGATACCCCTCTAAATATTTGTTAACCACTTCAATTTGTCTATCAGATTGGGAGTGGTAAGATGAGCTATGAGCTAGCTGAGTACCCAAACAAGAGAATAGTTCAATCCATAAATTACTAGTGAAAATAGCATCATGATCACTTACAATTATTTTTGGGGTTCCATGTAATTTGAGAACTGCTTCCATAAAAATAGATGCTATTATACTTGTTGAAAATGGGTGTGAGAGAGCACAAAAATGGGCATATTTTGTAAACCTATCCACAATGACCAAAATAACATTCTTACCATTAGAACAAGGCAACCCAGTGATGAAATCCATGGAAACCTCCTCCAACCTTTGACTAGGAATTGCTAATGGTTGTAACAAACCTGGGGTCTTAACTGTTTCACCTTTATTCTATTGGCATATCAAGCATTCTTCTACAAACTTTTGTACATCTCCCTTGAGTCCTTCCAAAACTAATTCTTTCTTAATTATATGATAAGTTTTCAAGAACCCTGAGTGTCCCCCAATTGGAGATGCATGCAACTTTGCAAGAATCTTATGCTTAAGCTCTGAATCTTTGCACAAGTATAACCTACCCTTATACCATAGGACATTACCTTTCCATTCAAATTTGTCAGAGGATAAATTACCTTGCTAGAGATTTTGAATTAGAACATGTGTATCCTTGTCTTGCTCCCATTCTAACCTAGCTTCATCCACCCAATCTGCTTGCAATATGGACATTGCATAAGTAATGCTTCTATGGATGCATCCCGTCTGGATAGTGCATCTGCTACTACATTATATTTATCCTTCTTTTAGATGATTTCAAAATAATAACCCAACATTTTGGTTACCCATTTTTGTTGTTCATCAGACGATAATCTTTGCTCTAAAAAGTATTTGAGACTATGATGGTCCATTTTCACCTTAAAGTGTCTACCCATCATATAAGGCCTCCATTGTTTAACTACATGAAGAATAGCCATCATTTCTTTCTCATAGATAGGTTTTTATATATTCTTACCTTTGAATTGATGACTTTCAAATGTAATGGGTCTTCCTTTCTACATTAGTACTGCCCCCAATCCAGACCCAGAAGCATCACATTCAACAGTGAATGTTTGTGAGAAGTCTAGAGCAGCCAAAATTGGAGTGGTGCACATAGTTACTTTTAGTTTCTCAAATGCTTTGGTGGCATCATAATTCCAATGGAAAGCATCATTATTTAGAAATGCAATGAGTGGAGCTGTTATGCTACCATAACCTTTCACAAATCTTCTATAGTAACCTGTTAGTCCAAGAAACCCTCAAAGGTTTTTGAGAGTTTTTGGCATGGGCCATTCCATTATCGCTTTGATCTTTTGGGGATCAACTTTGACCCCTTCATGGGAAACAATGTGACCAAGGTACTCTACCTCCTATACTCCAAAAGCACATTTAGATGGATTTGCATAAAGTTGGTGCTTCTCCAAAACTATCAACACCTATTTCACATGTTGCAGATGTGCTTCCCATGTCTAACTATAAATCAATATGTCATGAAAGAAAACTAGCACAAACTTCCTTAAAAAAGGCCTAAAAATAGTGTTCATCAAGCTCTGAAAAGTAAATGGTGCATTTGTAAGACCAAAGGGCATTACCAAAAACTCATAATGGCCCTCATGTTTTCAAAAAGTAGTTTTATGAACATCTTCATCCTTGATTCTAATTTGATGGTACCCCGAGCGAAGATCTAATTTTGTGAAATAATTAGCACCATGCAACTCATCAAGTAAATCATCAATAACTTATCTATGATGGTGTACTTGTTGAGTTCCCTATAATTTGGGCACATCCTCCATGTGTCATCCTTCTTCCACACAATGAGCACTGGTGATATATATGCACTTCAGCTATGTTTGATGATCCCTACGTCTAGCATCTCATGGACCATCTTTTCAATTTCACTCTTTTGTGCATATGGATATCTATATGGTCTGATATTTGGTGGTTGACTACCTAGAATTAGTTGAATGGCATGATCATGTTCTCTTTTTCGTGGTAGTCCTTTTGGCATGGCCCCAAAAATAGATGAGTGGTCTTCAAGAATTATTTGTAGATTAGGATGTGTAGATACCTGTGTGGGTTGAACTTCTATGGAGCATAATTGTGTAATAATTCCCTCTACCCCCTTTTTTAGAATCTTGGTCATCTGATGTGAACTAATCAATTGTGGAGATTTTGCATGTAATCCATGTAGTTCAATTTTCTTACCTTCATAATGAAAGCGCATGAATAGTTCTTAGAAGTTCAACTCAATGGTACCTAAGGTTGTGAGCCATTGGACTCCCAAAACAATGTCTATGTTACCCATTGGAATAGAAAACATAGGAGAGTCAAGATTGTACCCACCCATAGTAAGCTTAATACTATGGCATTTTCCTGAACAATTAATTGTGCCACCTTCTACAATCATGACCTGAAAATTTGGTGCTGGGTAGATGAAATAGTTAAATCGAGTGGCCAACTTATGGTTTATAAAGTTATGTGTGCTCCCTAAATTAATCAACACTGTCACCTTCTTTTTATTAAGGAAACCCTCCACCTTAAGAGTTTATGGAGTGCTAATACCTGCAAGTGCATGACAAGAGATTGTAGGTTGGGAATCTTTAGGTACCTCCTCTATTTCTTCCTCATCAGCATTGGAGGCATCATCTACTTCTTCATCTTCACTTGGTCCCTCAATGTAGAATAACTTCTTCTCAGCACATCTATGTCCTTTACTCCACTTGATATCACAATCAAAACATAATCCTTTTGCATGCTTCTCTTCAATTTGTTGAGGGGTCAATCTAGTAGGTGGAGGAAATGTTGGTGATGATATGCTACGATCTTTGAAGTGAGTGAATGGTTTCTTCTTGTTGGCTATGAATTTTTCCTCAGCTCTACATGCTAGGATAATAGAATCAGAAATATTAAGTGGATTAAACATGTGTACCTCATGTTGAATGTGGTCCTTGAGTCCACCTAAAAATAGGTCATTCAAGTTTGCTTCAGAAATTGTCTCCATACATAAGGATAGGTTCTGAAAATGATTAATA
>JARHVA010007954.1:302500-362500 GCA_037957365.1 Torreya grandis | reverse complement strand
ATTCAATATGAATATCTAAGGTTAAATATAATTTATGTTTGGTTTTTGAAAATTATGAATTCTAAAACCCTATAACAAAAATTGATAATGAAAAACAATTCTCGAAATAAATGTACGGTTTCACTAATATGTTTCTTTATTTTTATAAAATAATAAAATTTAATGATTTTAATAGGTGTAAAATTGGATAGGTATTAGAATAATAATGATGTGAAATAAGTAATAATTCTAATTTTTTAAATTAATAAATATGAAAAAATGCTATTTTTTGAAAATAGTAAGACATGTACTTTGCGCAAACTAAATATTTGTTGATTATTTCATATGTATGCAAGTATAAATAAGAAAAATATGTGACTTTGTATTCCTGGGATTAGGGAAAAATATATAAAACTACTAGACATATATGTCTTAGCTAAACTATAGTGCATGTTATTTGAGTCTGTTGATCTTGGAGTTGTCCCAATTGACTATGATTGGTGACTTACAATGAAAGATAAAGAAAAAATATTTTGAAAATGATAAATAATAATTTGAATATAATAATATTCCTAGAGAGGACTAATATAGGTGGATAAAAAAATAAGCTACTTGATTCCATTTACCACAAACTTATCTTATTTGACTATATGAAAAACATGTTTATTACACCTTTTGTGTCTAAGTCTTTTAAGTGTACTCAGATATTGAGATTAATATTATGTCACACATAATGCATTATTTTAATTCTTATTTCTCTAAAACCCTAAGGGCACTTTGAAAGCTTAGAAAGTTGTAAAAAATGTGGGAGTGTAATGGGTTAAGATAACCTCAATCACCCCCTTTATGGTTGGTCACTAATTATGTATCCAATACTCCAAAAAAATAAATTAAGCCCACCTAGTTCTCTCACCTAGAGTGATTGTGCAATTTTTCTTCTTAACTACATATGTAATTATAAAAATGTATTTGATACTTGAAAATGTTAGTTCTTAACTTGATTTAAAATGATTTAGATGTGGATTATGTCTATTCCTTATGAATGTTATTGAATTTGAAAATAATAAGGAAGGTTTTATCAATGTGAAATAGTGTGAAAATGCTCAATCGATAGTGACAAACTAGGAATAATGAATAACTGTTGATGTATATTAATAAGATAACCTTTTGATAAATTTACTTTAGACATTATGTAATGTGTAGGAAGACTGAAAACATTGAATTGAAATTTTGACACTCTCTATTATTTAGCATGGAATGCAGTCATTATAGGTGAACACAAACATGATAATGATCTTGTCTACCTAGTATGGACATGTCCCAGAAGATCAGGGACACTTATCTTGAGCTGAAGATAATATATAGGTGATTTTAAAAAATTCATGCAATGAAATTTAGATTTTTTATTTAGTAGTGATGGCAAAGAGAGGGTCAAGCTCGGATATAGATAAATGACTTATAAGAATGGTAAATAAGAGTATTGTATTTAGACACAAGTCATGTGGTTTAAGATGTGTCAAAATTTAACATTATAAACTTACTATGACCAAAATTATGTGTCTACATTCCCCCTTCCTACAACACCCTTTATTCTAGTACTAAAGTTTCTAGAGTAAAGGATAAATAATTAAAACTAAGAGTCTAAAACACACTTAGTATTTTATAGGATACTCCAACTATGAAGGGAAAAAAATAATCAAACCATGAAATAACACATGAAGTAGTCATTTGTTCATATCTGAAATTTAAAAATTTTAAATGCTAAAATTTTAAAATTGAAAAGAGAGCAAAGAAGAATTATACATGTATGGAGATGAACCGTGTTTCTATGTAACCTATAAAATATAGAGACTCATGCCCCCATTGTTGAACCACTTAAAGAATTTAAACTTATGGTAAATTTAAAGTCATCAAGTATCAATTCAAAAGAACTAATAAAGTTATTGAGTTGGAAAGATTCATGATTCCAACTCTCATAAATGGAGAATCATAACCAATGTACTAATCCAAAAAAGTGAAACCATAATGGGTTCATTAGAAGTGGTTCCAAGGACTTTGAGTGTCAATAGACTCAAGCATACACCACTTGTAATAGAATATGAAACCACATAATGGATTCAATATAAGTAAATTCAAGTATGTTAAGTGTCTCTAGAATATAATATCTATTACCTATAACAGATTGATTTAAACTACTGCAAAAAAATTTAGATTATTTGAAATTATAAATTATAAATTTGAAAATGAAGAAAAATCATGCCTTTAAAATTATAACTTTGGAATTTGAAAATGTGCATGAATAAGTATCATGACTTTTGAATTTTCAAATGTGTACATATGAGCATAAATAATACCATGGCTCATAAATTTGTGCCAAATGATATAGAATGTTATGCACCTATATGCTCAATTCTAACTATATTTTCAACCTATAAATTTGATCTTATAACTATTTTGAATATCCACATGCATACATGTTCAAGTATGTATGGTTTTTTACTTAATTCAAAATAGTTTTAGGACCTAATTCCAACTCCTCCAAGAAGAATTTTCAGTGATCATTCCATTCCCCTAGGTCGCATTCCTTTAGAACTATAGTTCCCAAATTGGATTATAGAACCAAACCATAGGGTGTTCATTTTCGATGCTCCTATCTAAGTGTAATTTTACCTCTAATAATCAGCTCCTTCAAGTTCTTGTTCCTCTTCTTATCATCCTAATGAGAATACATTTGACCCATGACCAAAAAATTCATATAAAATCCCATTCAAAGTTAATTTATAAGGGGTTGGAAAGAAATAAAGTAAGAATACAAGCAAGACTACTAAGGAAATCTTTCCTATTCTCTACATATAGCCAACCAATACTACTAAAAGATTATTTAAATCCTTACACCAGTCCCTAACCACCTTAATCACACCGAGTTTTAGCATTTAAATATTTATACAGACTATTGCACAAAGCACATCAAGTGGGAGAACTACATATGGCTTGATCCCTCTTTAAAGTATTGGTATGTACGTAGCGTACCCTCACAAAGGGTGTAGATACACATTCAATGCATCTTACACACACTAACCCCCTCTCTTTCATAAATTTTTATCAAAATACAATGGATTCAAGGGTTTGAAGACTTAAATCATCTCTAGAGGGAGTTCCATGGACATCCAACAATCAAAATTTCATAGGCAAGCTCACATAGACACAACGAATAAAACCCAAAAAGCTTAGGTTTCCTAGACAATAGCAACAGAAGAGAACTATAACACTAGACCCTAGGGTGTCCTATTTCAATGCTCATATCCAATCAATAAATGAATACTAGATCCTGATTTGTGATAGTGTCCCAGTCTTGCACAGTGAATTTTAGACCCTACAACAACTATCTCAATTAGTTTTTAGATAAGTCATATTTTATTTACATTTATTATTATTTTTAGAAAGATTTAAACTACAGTCAAATTATACAAATTATTATATTAATGATTTAATATTTATTTACTAATTTTTTATTCTAGACCTTTAACTAAATTATGAATAATACACCAATATTCTCAAAACTGTTAAATCATTTGGTGAACCCAACTTACTTCATTTGCACATAGAAAACCCTAACAATCCTGGGGTAAACTTCCAACTAATTTTTATATATTTTTTTAATTTTTTACTTGCATAATAAAATAAAAAATTAGCATTAAATTTTAAAATTTCATAGTAATTTTAAAATAATTTTATTTCAAACCCTAGTTGCCCATACTAGGTCTTGGTATTTTCCCAGTATTTTTCCTATATTTTTCTAATTTTTTACTACTTGCATATTTAAATAAAAAATTCACTTTAAATTTTAAAATTCCATATTAATTTAAAAAAAAAATTCCCAAACCTTAGTTGCATACACTAAGTCCTTTCAAATCTAGAATTTTATAATAATTTTCTGATTTTTTACTTGCATATTTAAATTAGAAATTTGCATAAAATTTTAAAATTCCTTAGTAATTTTAAAATAATTTCATTCAAAACCTTAGTTACATGTACTATTTCCTATTTGCTTTTTGAGGTATCACCTTACATGTGTGTGAGCTTTGTATCCTTTTTATGCACTTTCTAGTTTTTTTTTTAGGACTTTATATTTCTTATATTTAGTACTTGCCTTTCATAAAACATTGCTTATTAAAAATTATTCTAAAAAATTCAATCAATTCTCAATTTGTTTTCCTACTTTAACAATGACCCAATACGCTAGTTTTGATTAAATTGATAAAAGGGAACTTTAAGAACTTATAACTAAACACCTTGACATGCAAGATGACATGCTTAAAATACTTCAAGAAGAACAAAAAAAAGGTGGAAAATGGTAAATCTTATCAAAACATAGAGCAAACAGTTATACATGACACTACAAGGGAAACTATGTATCAATAACCCCCTATAGCAGCGCAACCTACATCTATGCCACCACCAGCTAAAACTAGTACATCTTTGTATTGTCATGGGGTAGACCTTGTGTAATAGATAAGATATCTTCAATCCAACATGATACATCTTGAACAAGGTACCTCTAGACCTACGCAGGCTTTGGATTATTTTAATCTACTGCATATACCATTGGCATGTCATATTACTTTAACACCTTTGTCGTAAGGTTTTTCTCAACCCATGTTTACTCTATATGATGGAAAGGTTGATCTAGAGACACTTGAGAGATTTCATGCAACATGCTTGGACTATGTGCCAAATAATTGGGTACTTACCAAGATATTTACATGGAGTTTATAGGATTATGCTTTATAATGGTTCTATAGTCTACTAAATTAGTCAATCAATGCATTCAATCCTTTAGAGGACATGTTTCTAGCTCATTTCAACATTAACATAGGTGATAAGGTTTTATATGCCTAAGTTGCACAACAAAAATAAAGGTTAAATGAGCATCTCACAGATTGTGTTCTTTAATATAAGACTATTTTGGCTAAGATGACTAGCCCCATAGCTAATCAAGAGTTACAAGATCTATTCAAATAGATTCTTCTACCAACTTTACATGAGTCAATAATGTTCAAAATTTTCTCTTCTTTTACTAAATTATGTCACATAGTAAAGGAAAGTGAAGTTAAACTAATTTGAATGGGAAAAGTCAAGTGCACAAGTATATCAAAAACAACAAACAAGAGTAACAACAAAGTCCCATACAAATTCAAGGTCAATGATAGCAAGAGTCAAAATCAACATACACTCAATGCAGCTTCAGAGCCCCCTCAGCATGTGGTTTTATTAACACCTCCTCAGTGAACCTTTACCAATCTATCACTTCCTCCATCTAAAGTTTTAAAGTAGCTATTAGAATGTAATATCATATCTCTCCCTCTTATTCAAGAAGTTGATCCAAAAAAGCCACTTCCATAGGGATATGATCAACATTCATTTTGTGTGTTTCATAGGGAACTAGGCCATAAAACAAATAGATGCCTTCATTTGAGACACAAGATACATAACTTGATAGAGGAAAATGTTATTAACCTTGGCACTTCAATCAAGCCTCCTCAAGCGAAGCAAACACATGATAAAGATTTAAAAATCTTCTCATATCCTTATCCCTAGCATTCTAAATAAGAGATAAGGGATACATCAGGTGTTCACCATACATATCATATACATACCCCACTAGATACATATCAAGCACCTTCAATTGAGTTACATCCTTTGAAAAACATGATTGGTGTATAGAATTATAGAGTTCTAGCTAGACCTTCCATCTCCTTCTTAGAGTAGGAGAAAGTCAAGGATGATTCAAATTATCATGCACTTTTTATCATATCTTACATTCATAATCATCTTATTCATAGTGTTCTCATAGACAATGGATCCAGTGTGAACATCTGCACCAAAACATTACTATAGCATTTGGGATATTCAAAGTAGGATATTACCTTGATAGACATAGTTATCAATAAATTTAATGGGAACATATAGAGTTCATTAGGTGAGATTATACTTCCTTTATAGGTTGGTCCAACACATGTGGCCACACCATTTACTATAGTCCCTAGTCCAAGAGTTTTTAAATGTTACTTGGTCAAGTATGGATTCAATAACTTTTTGAAGTACCTTCTATAGTTCATAGATGTATGAAATTCATTTACACTAATAAGGTTTTTATAGTTGGTGGAGTTTCATACAAATCACCACTTCCCACTTCAGATCCATCTTCTACTCTGTAGCCACTAGTTTTAGTTTTTGCACCAGTTTTAGTTCTTCCTCAAGTCTAGATTTAAACACAATTTAGGCCTCCATCACCAACATAGAGAGTTTATACACTTCCACAAAGGTCTCTTTTAGAGAAACCATAGTTTTGGGATTCTATATAGCTTCTAACTATAGTGTTCACACCCAAGGTAGTCTCATTGAGGTCTCATGCCTCTACACATAGAGCACATGTTCATAGAGATTCTTCTACTACCCAATGGGTCCTTAAGATCCCTATAGTTACATCTAATTCTTAGAGTTATAGGGGAACCCATAGTTGGTTTCTACTTTAGAGATTTAGAGTATGTACAATAAATACAACTTTTAGAGCTGTAGTCTCAGCCCTTCCATCATGCTTCATGATCATGCATGATCCCTTTCCTTGATATAAGACACCATGATATGGAGTCTCACATGAGACTCATTGATTAGTATCATTTATTCTCATCCTTACTTATACATAGCTTATTTTCAATTTTTTGTACATAATTTCCTCATGATTGATTATACATAGCATATATCAAAAATAAAAAAAACATTCAAATATATCAAAAATACCAAAACATTGAAATAATTCAAAAACATAAAAACATCTCAATTATATGCATCATTCATGCTTTACATTTATACTACCACGATAGACTTACATTTATTTTTCTATGCTATTGTTTGTTAATTTATCTACATTACCATGATTCACTCGATCTTCTTTAAGTGTGTGTAGTGACATCCAAACCCTTGATTGCTTCACTCTACCCATTGATGGGAAATCCTACTTCTAAATTCGAGACATACATCGATATATACCCATTGTGGGCATATTCTACATGACTACACCATCTAGGTTATGTCATTCCTACACCACATACTCTAGTTATCATGTTGATGTACATTACTTACTAGCTTACATAGATTACTCTATCAACATTCACTAGTATATAGTACTTATGTATTTCTTAGCATATACCTAGTCTTATACTACACATCTTGCATACTTTCAATTCTTGCTTTAATTAGTTAGATGCAATTGTTTTTCCAGTATATTGCATGCCTTTATTTCTTGCTTTGCATAGCTAGATATGATTGCATTTCTTAATTTCTAATTTGTCTCTTTTATGTGTCTTAAGACGTTTGCCAATGTCTTTTGTTTATATTCTTGTGTGTGCCTTAGGACATTTGACAATGTCCTTTACCTATACTCTTCTTTGTGATTGTGGCTTTCACACCAACTTTGTGTGTTTCTAATTGTGTGTGTATGTGGCATTTGAACTTACCATGTATGCTTGATTTATAGTTGGAGTGACATATGCCCATGTTCCTTTTTTGTTTTACCCCTTGGCCACTCTTGTATGATTTTTGCTTCTTGCCTTGTATGCTTGTTTCTTGATTATTTTTTGATTTTTTGTAATGCCATGATCCATATCATGCATTATATTACTTTCTTGAATGATGGACATCATTCTCCATCCCTCCTTGACAACTAACAACTAAAAACTAACCAGAATTCTATTTCTAGCTTATTATATTGCACATGCTATTACATTGTTATATCTATCTAGTCATACTCTTATTGATCTAACAATCTCTCATTACAAACCATATTATATCTTGAGATATCTTATCGATTATCATTGTTATATCATTATATCTTTGTATCATAACACACTTAAAATGCTCTTTCTTCTTACGGTAGTCATTGTAGGGTCTTCATTCCTACCCTTAGAAGAGAGAGAAATAAATAGGGGTTTTGTCATAGAGATCAGAACTCCTAATAGTCAAAAAAGTAGTTTTCAGAACACCTAGAATAACAACTAGAATTCAAACTAGGTAGAATAGACCATGTAGATAGTGAAAATTATCGAACAGTCATTAGAATTAGCTTAGGAAAATAACACCAAGATTAGACTAAAATTCCAAACAATAGGGTGTCCATTTAAGGTGTTCTTGTCCAAATAGCAAACAATTAGATTTTCCAGATATAGGTAAAAAATTGGGTTCAACTATAATTTTGTACATTTAAACTAGTTCAGATATAGCAGTTTTAGTATAATTTTTCTTAGAGGATCTAGATATAGGGGAATCATGTATGACATGATGGATCTCACTTCCAATTTTAGATAAGGTAGTTGATATAACTTTTAAATCAGAATCCCTGTTTCAGACACCAATGATTGGGAGCAATGTTCATGACAAAATTATCTTCTTTTCTTTTTGAGTTCAACATATTACCTAGGCATTCTCAGTAGTTTCATGCCTTATTCCATCTATAGATGGTTGGCATCATTTTTTAATGGATTTCATATAAGCCTAACCTCCACATTTGGGAGTGGATTTCATTTAAGCTTAATACCATGTTTTGGAGTGGCTTTCATACAAGCCTAATCTCCACCTTTTGAAGTGGCCAAGAGTTGCCTAATTTCCACCATACATTTTTCTATCCACTCCAACATTGTCAAACTACAATATATTCATGGGATTTAGGAGCCATCCCATATGACACAAATTCATACCGGTATCAGTTTATAACTTTATATCATGGGGTAACGATGGAGCCAAAGGAATATCTAGCATTTGTATTTTTGAGCCACCTATTCAGAGGGATTGGACACATAGTCTAAACATCAATTAGTATATGCATGATCACATAGCTTCACTTGGTAGGTGATGATAGAGATAAAGGGCCAACCTTTGCATTATTGAGCCACTTCTAGGGAATTGAGCACTCAACTCCATTCATGATATTACTCTTCATACAACATATACCCAACATTACTTAACATCACCCAACATTACTCAACATCACAACATATTTTTTATTGGTTTTCTTACCCAGTGAGGTATATTCATTCCTTTCTCTTCCTCTCTCTCTTACCCAACTTTGTACATTCTTATTTTAGATATAGTTTATCTAGTAAGAAATGATCTACTCTTTATTTTCTTTTGCTATTTACACTTCACAATGTTCTCGCTCTATGCACACCTAACATCACACAATTTCATGAGCTTCACCTTTGTAGGTAAGTTCAGGTACACTTTCTATCTTTCCTTTGTCCTAGTATTTCACTTTGATACATCACTATAATAAAGGTGGGGCAAATGTAGTCATATAAAATGTGAAAATTGGTAACTTGAGTGTGGATATTGACACCCAACCCATAAGTTTCTCTTGCTTGATTTCATGACCCTCTTAGGCACCTTTTCACTAATTACTAGTCATCTATAGCCTTTTAGGACTTGATTCCACTTCTTCTAGGTATTATTTCTAGTGATTATTCCATCCCCATGGGTCATGTTCCTTTAGGACTATAGTGCCCAACTTGGACTATAGCACCAGACCCTAAGGTTTCCAATTTTGGTGCTCCTATCAAAGTGCATTTTTACCTCCAATGGTTAGTTCCTTTTGATTTTTGTTCCTCTTCTTGTCAACCTAACATGATATATTCAATCCATGACCAATATATCCCTATAAAGTTCCATTCAAATTTTCTTTATAAGGGGTTGGAAAATATCAAAAATCAATCAAAAATACATGAAAGACTACTGAGGTAATCTTCCCCATTCTCTGCATATAGCCAAACAATACTACTACAAGCTTATTCAAATCCTTACACCAGTCCCTAACCACCTCAAGCACACCCAATTTTTATATTTACATATTCATACATACTATTTCATGAAGCAATCAAGTGGGAGAACTATATATGGATTGATCCCTCTTCAGAGTATTAGTATGTAGGAAACATGCCCACACAAGGGGCATGGATACACATTCATTGCATATTACACACACTAAAACCCCTTCTTTCCAAAAGTTTGTCAAAGCACAATGTAGTCTAGGGTTTGAATACTTAAATCATCTATATAGGGAGTTTTGGGGACATCTAATAGCCAAAATTTCATAGGTAGGCTCACATAGACACAATGAACAAAACCCAAAAATCTTAGGTCTCCTAGACAGTAGAGGTAGAAGAGGACTATAGTGCCAAACCCTAAGGTGTCTTATTTTGGTTCTCTTATCCAATCAATAAATGAGTGACATATCTTGCTATGTGATAGTGTCATAGTCCTACACAGTGAATTTTAGACCATGTAACAATATCTCAATTAGTTTCTGGCTAAGTCTTATTTTCTTTACAATTATTACTATTTTTAAAAAGATTCAAATTATAGTCAAATTATACAAATAAGTAACTTAATTATTTCATATTTATTTACTAATTTCTTATTCTAGACCTTTAACTTAATTATGAATAATACACCAATATTCCCAAAACTATTAAATCATAGAAGATGTTCTCTTGGGGTTACTACATAACATATGTAAGCAACCTCCAACTAGGATAGGATGTTTCTTTATAGGTATTATGATATCAATAATTTCATACCAATCTTATACATAATCATCATCTATATCATAATACCATTCTTTCTCTTGTAATTGTGCAATGCCACTTAGATCATTTTTTGTGTTTATATGTGTAAATCCAAATGCACCATAGTGTGCTATTGAATTTTCCAATGTATTTTTTTATGTTGTATCATGTACTTTTGCTATGATTATATTAGTTGTATTTTCTACAATGATATTTGAAGAAGTATTTTATTTTTTTATCTTTCTTGATGTACTCATCCATTATTTATATTTTGACCATTATAGCTTCATGCTCAAATGTGATAGAGTCACTATTTTTTCACATAGGATGTTCTTTTGGGGTTACTACATAACATATGTAAGCAACCTCTAACTATGATAGGATGTTTCTTTATAGGTATTATGATATCAATAATTTCATACCAATCTTATACATAATCATCATCAATATCATAATACCATTCTTTCTCTTGTAATTGTGCAATGCCACTTAGATCATTGTTTGTGTTTATATGTGTAAATCCAAATGCACCATAGTGTGTTATTCAATTTTCCAAAGTATTTTTTGTGTTGTATCATCTACTTTTGCTATGATTATATTAATTGTATTTTATATAATGATATTTGAAGAAGTATTTTATTTTTTTATCTTTCTTGATGTACTCATCCATTATTTATATTTTGACCATTATAGCTTCATGCTCAAATGTGATAGAGTCATTATTTTTTCACATAGGATGTTCTCTTGGGGTTAGTACATAACATATGTAAGTAAACTCCAACTATGATAGGATGTTTCTTTATAGGTATTATGATATCAATAATTTCATACCAATGTTATACATAATCATCATCAATATCATAATAACATTCTTTCTCTTGTAATTGTGCAATGCCACTTAGATCATTGTTTGTGTTTATATGTGTAAATCCAAATGCACCATAGTGCGCTATTGAATTTTCCAATATATTTTTTTGTGTTGTATCATGTACTTTTGCTATGATTATATTAGTTGTATTTTATAGAATTATATTTGAAGAAGTGTTTTATTTTTTTCTCTTTCTTGATGTACTCATCCATTATTTATATTTTGACCATTGTAGCTTCATGCTCAAATGTGATAGAGTCATTATTTTTTCACATAGGATGTTCTCTTGGGGTTACTACATAACATATGTAATCAACCTCCAACTAGGATAGGATGTTTCTTTATAGGTATTATGATATCAATAATTTCATACCAATCTTATACATAATCATCATCAATATCATAATACCATTCTTTATCTTGTAATTGTGTAATGCCACTTAGATCATTGTTTGTGTTTATATGTGTAAATCCAAATGCACCATAGTGTGCTATTGAATTTTCCAATGTATTTTTTTGTGTTGTATTATGTAATTTTGCTATGATTATATTAGTTGTATTTTCTAGAATGATATTTGAATAAGTATTTTATTTTTTTCTCTTTCTTGATGTACTCATCCATTATTTATATTTTGACCATTGTAGCTTCATGCTCAAATGTGATAGAGTCATTATTTTTACACATTTCCCTCCCCCATTTATCACATCCATGATTTTCCTATTTTTTCATTGCATTGTTCCAAGGTAGAGTCAATGTGAAATATAATGGAAGATTTTTATGACGTAAGTGTTACTGACATCTCAATGGATCATATGTAACATTAAGGTTCAATAATATTACCCAAATGGTTTTTTTTTCATACTTTAGATATTGAAGAAGTTTCATGTTACAGAAATTGGCCTTATGGAAAGAGACAATCTCGACCTTGGTAAATTTATTTTCATAAATGTGAAGTTTAAAAATCAAACACTCAAAATATGATTAATATTTTTTAGCTACCTATTTTAGAAACATATTATTATTATTATTATTATTATTATTATTATTATTATTATTATTATTATTATTATTATTGTGTGTCCTTATTTTGAACAGACTTTAGAAGATACCCTTTTTTGAATACACCATACTACTTGGTTTGAGTTTGTTTTTTCAATTATTCATTTAGTGATTTCTATTGTATTAACTTTTCATTTTCCATTTATTCCCTTTATTTTTCATCTTGTCCATTTTTTATCCTCTCTTATTCTATTTTTTCATTTTGTGGTTTTTCCTTTTCGATTTGTTTCTTTGATAATTGTTGCTTTTTGAACTACTCCTCTTGTTTTTCTTTCACTTGTTCCATAAAAGGTGTATCATTAAGTGTGGCATGTTTAGGTTTG
Organism: Torreya grandis; assembly: GCA_037957365.1. Lineage (NCBI taxonomy): Eukaryota > Viridiplantae > Streptophyta > Pinopsida > Cupressales > Taxaceae > Torreya > Torreya grandis. Next base: position 349,654 of record JARHVA010007954.1, on the reverse strand, counting down.
TAAGTATGTGAAATCATGGCTTCAAGTGACGTGATCTTTAGATATAATTATTTTATTTTATATTTTTATTTTTTATAATTAATCTTTCAACAATTTTTATTCCTATGATTATTTTGATCATCTTAAACTATAGCCTTTTCTTTTCCCTTAGAAGATTGTGTCTCCATATTAGTTTTTGGTTTATGTCTTTATAATGCATTTGAATTTTATTGATATGTTACAAATCCCTTAGGTATGAATAGATTATTATTATAGATATACATGATTAAAAGATAACTTTCACACCTTGTCATCTACTAGGTTTTGCATATCAATGTCATCATTGCAATAACAATTTGCAACTATGCAATTAGGAACTTCAAAATTAACTAGAAGAGGGAGATTTGAAATTTTATTCTATTTTTTTTTTATAGTATCTAATAGTGTTTTCTATGTATATTATTGAATATTTATTTTTGGTATTTTTTAATGTTTTATACTTGACTCAACTACCTCATTTTTATGTACTCGATCAAGTGTTATGGGTTGTGTAGCTAGTATAATAGAATGATCATCAGATTATGATTGATTTACTTTTAAATATATAAAAGGGGTATTTTATTCTAAAAGAGTATATTATTTTTTATTTGATGTATTAATTTGATGCATATATGGAATGTATAAGGTAAAATTTCCATGGCATGAATCTAAGGTCTTCCCAAATGTAAGTTATAGTGTAATTTATTAAGCATGACTTGAAAAATATTAGGCACTATTTTTGGACCTACTGATAAATACAATGTGATGGATTCAAGTGTTCAATAAGGAGTATTATAAAATCACCTTATATATATTTTTTATGATTTATGAATGTTTTTCATATTGATATCCATTGGTTGTAGAAAATTAGTTCTGTAAATATTCACTCTTGAGCTATTGTTTTTTATTAAATAAGGCAAAAAAATAGGGGATGAACCCTTAAAAAAGCTTTAAAACCATAAAGTCAATCAGCATAAATGATGCCTTACAATAGGAACATCACATTCAGTGGACCAACAGACATAGCAACACCAAAACAAACTAGAAAAGGAAAAAAATGAGAGGCTGAGAATCTAGAAAAATAAGAGCTAAGGAGACCAGATCTCTCCTTACTTAAACATATATTTAATGATGTATCCAATTTATTAGTATCCTTTGCATTGACAATAGAAGCAGTAGTACCCAAGTCCTACAGCATAGACATGTTTAGGAGAATAGAATTCTAGAGCCTGATGGTAAAGTTCTGCTCCAATTTCTGAATGTGACCTTTTAGGGTAGCAATTTCATCTCTCAAACCAATCTCAGTTTTAGTTTCCTCATTAGCTTCTTCCACATACATCTTTCCCTCTCTTTTAGCATTTTCCTCAAAGTCAGCAACATCCTCCATGGTAGTCTCAAATTCTCTAGTCTCTTGCTTACCTTCAGTATCGTTAGAAATTTCTTAAACTTCTAATTCCTTGTTGGGTTAGAGTGGCTTCCTTTGAGGTGCTCTCAAAGTAGTCAATAAGCTTAGCCTTGGGCATAGGTTTTCCAAAAATCCACCCCAATCAATGAACTCCTGAGGAGGGTCCCTTCTTACTAACCTTAGTGGACAGATGGGATTTACTGTCTTGACCCCCAAGGGTCCTACAAGTATTTTTAGGGGTCACCATAGTAATCCCCCCAATATCCTATTAACTAGAATAAAACTTCCTCTTCTTGCCCTTCGTACTCACAAAGGAGCCTAGGGTGTCTAAGGGAGTCTCCTTAGGGGTAAAAAAGGAAACTTCTTTAATTTTAGTAGAGACAAGGGAAGGACAGGGCTCTTTGACAATATCACCAGCAAAAGGGTTAGAATAAAATTCCTCACTATCAATATGAATAGTCTTGGATGGCTTGGGGGCATGGTGGAAATTATATAAGAAGAAAATGAGGCCCTGATGAAGGGGTATACGATTCATATCAGGTTTTTTTGCCAATTTAGCTCTCACCCTAAGGACTGAATGCTTTAGGGAAGAGAGTAGATAAAAGGGAAAGCCGATAAGAGCATTACACCTAAAGTGATTCAAAAGGGGGAGATGATAATTATATAACCTAGTAAAACATCCCTCTAGCATGAAATACTTTATGAGGATGAAGCACACTCTGTCCTAAGGCTCGGGTAATTTGGCTTGATCAAAACCTCTTTGGAAAGGTGTAAGTTCTTCACCTTCTCCAAGAAATAGCTTCTAGCTAGAAAGGTCCATGATTTTTGTTTTTTGTTATAGCTTCATCCCCTGCGTAGACATGTGAGTAGCCATGGATATCACCTTTTCTAAAATCTCAAAGCTAATTCCTTCAACAGTGGCTCATCGACTCAGCCATGACCTCATGAATTATTCATATAGGTTTTCATCAATCCCATTGAGCCTCTCTAGATAGGGACTAATCCCACCCACTTTGTAGTAGTGCTAGACCACTGGGTTGTCTTTGAATTCACAGCAGGAAACTGGTTTTGTTCAAATTTTGTCACTTCCCATTTTGGATTTATAGAATAAAATAGGAGAATACCCAATTTTTACCTTCATAATTGAAGTAGCTACAAGCCCTTTCTCACAATTATGCATAATGATGATGAGATAGTACATAATTTGGAGTATCGTGCAGAGATGACATTTACTAATCCCATGCTTAAACATAATTTCCTAGTGATCTCCATAATGATGAAACCATCTGTTTGCCTTACCAAATTGGTATAATAAATAAGAAATGATTATCAAAAGAGTAAAATAGGCCCCAAACTCTGAGCTCCACATCATCACCCTCCAAAGGGACCGACTAATAGAGCTATCCTTCTAATATGTGTGACTCATCCTTAACCCATCATTTCCTTTTGGATGAGATCCCTAATATTTAAAGGGATATGATCAATTTGGCACCAACATCACCAATTTAAAAATTGTTGGATGAGATTGGCACAAGCATCAACTACACTATTTCCCTCTCTATAAATATATAAAATATCAACTCTGGTGAGCTTCTATAGAAGAAATTGAATATCCCTAATAATATCTTTTAACTTAATACCCACATTTGATGCTTTGTTAACTACATCGATAACCATTTTAGAGTCCCCCTAGATACTCAAATTCCTTATATCAAAAGATATAGCCAATTTTATCCCCCATAGAAGAGCAGTTGCTTCAGCATAGTTATTACTCTTATAGCCTATTCCACTAGCATAGACAACAATCATCCCTCCTTTGTCATTTCTTATAACCCCTCCCCCACTAGCTTTACCATCATACTTGGAGGCTCCATCAAAGTTAAGTTTCAACCAACTAGGCTTTGGGGCATTCCATCTAGTATTAAGTCTTTGAATAATTTTAGAATTATTATGAGTAGGAATATGATTTAGTACCTTCCATTTGGTCACAATTTGTTCGTATTATTGAGTTAGGGGTTTCTTCATAGTATGAATATGAGCAATAGAGACACTTTCCAAAAGAGTCTTAACAAAAGATTGAAACACCTAAGAGGCATTTCTAAAAGTATCCCTAAAAATTTTATGGTTGTGCTCTTTCCATAAAATCTAACTCAAATAGGGTAGAGTTTGATTCCATAATTCAATTAGCAAGGGATGAGAAAAGGTAGAATTCTAGCTGATAATGACTTCTTTGAGGTCATAATTACAAACCCACTCAATACCAAAATTATTTAGGATTATGCCCCAAAGTTCCTTGGCAAAATCACAGTGTATGAAAAGGTGAGAAACTATTTCCTCTTTTGAACATCACAAATAGCATCTGTTGACCAGGGTAAACCCTCTCTTCTGAAGGTTATCTTGGGTTAAAATTTTGTTATGAGTAGTAGCCCACCAAAACATGTTTATTTTGGGTATAAGTTTATAGTTCCAAACTTTTTTCCATATCTCCTTATTCTAAACCTCAAGAATCAACAAATGACAAGCAGACTTGATAGAGAACCATCCATTCTTATCTAGCCACTAGTACTATTCATCTTATCATGGGAAGAGAGGGATTTTGATCCCTTTAATCAACTATTAAATATCTAGAACTCTAGGGAAGATCTTAGGCTGATGAACACAACAATTCAATAGATTTTTTTAGCTCCTTATGCCATTGTTATTATCCATGTAATCACTGACTTTATCTCCAAAACATTGAGTAGTAATGTCAATAATTTATCCATAATTTCCTATGTGATAAGAGCCTTATCCTTTACCCAAATGTCATTCTAAAATTTAATATGCCAACCATTTCACAATTTCCATCTAATTCCCTACTTAAGAAGGCTTCTACTTTTTAGCATTTTATTCCATATCATAGATCCCTAGGGTAGCCCTACCTATTGGAGAAAGTTGGAACCATTAGAACTATGCATATATTTGGCATACATGATTTTCCCCTAGTCCTTATTTTTATGAATCAAATTCCAATTGATTTTAGAGAGAAGGGCTTTGTTCATGTTCCTAATGGATCTAATATTGAGTCAACCATGTGATTTTAGAAGACACAATTTTTCCCAACTGACCAAAGACATACTCTATTTATCTTCCAGTCCTATCCATAAGAATTTTCTTTGAATCTATTCCAATTTATCAACAAAATACATAGGTATTTTAAAGAGAGATAAGGAGTAGGTAGGAATCCCTTGTACAGAAGCCTAAAGAAGCTGCAGTTTGCCTACACTACTGAGAAATTTCCCTTTCCAACCAAACAATTTCTTTTGAGTTCTTTCCAATATACCATTCCAAAAACCTGGAGATACCTCTTTGATTGTAAGGGGAAGACCCAAATAGGTAGCAGGTAGATCAGCTTTAGCATAGTCTAGAATGTCAATATTTTTTTATCTAAGGTCATTAGGAGTATTGAATAAGTACACATTACTTTTTCAGAGATTTATGCTTTGCCTAGACCCTATGGCATAGTTATTTAAAATATTCTTCTATATCCTAGCTTCAATCACCGACGAGATGCCAAAAAGAATGGTATCATCCACAAACTGCTACACCACCATAGGGGGAAGGGAAGAAGTAGGTTTGATGCCCACTAAATGTTTAGAGGCTATATTAGCTTGTAAGTATCTCACCAGTCCTCTACCATTATGATTAATAAGGGGAGAGAGGGTCCCCCTGGTAGATTCCTCTTGAAGAAGAGAAAAAACCTCTAGGGACCCCATTGACCAAAACTAAAAATTTAGTAGAAGAAATAATGTTCCATACCAAGTGAGAAATTTTATCATTAAACCCAAACTTCTTGATGACTTGAAGTAGAAAAGTCTATGAGACCCTATCATATGCTTTAGAAATGTCTAGCTTAAGAGCCATACCAAGGATTCTACTCTTGTCCATGGAATGAATAGTCTCATGAGTGGAGATCATAGCATCAAGAATTTGTCGACCCGGGACAAAGCCTTTTTGAATGGGGGAAATAATTTTGTCTAAAAAAGGTTGGATTCTGATAACCAACACTTTAGTGTAGAGCTTATAAATAGTGTTACAAATACTAATAGGTCTAAATTTTGAAAGGTTTGTGGGTTGCAACCTTTTAGGAACAAGCACTATAAAAGTATTATTAACTTGTTTCAAAAGTTTACCTGATTTGAAGAAGTCCCAGACAGCAGCAGTAAGATCCGTTCCCACTATATCCCAGTATTCTTGTAAGAATATAGGAGGGAAGCCATCAGGACTTGGGGCTTTGAAGGAACCCATAGAGAATAATAAAGCATAGACTTCCTCCTTGGATATAGGCCTTAACATCTCCAGGTTGTCTTCTTTAGTTATCAAATAGGGTATTTTATCAATGAATTGATTCATAGTTCCACCATTACCATCTTCATTAGTTTGTTCAGTCAACAAAATTTGAATGAATATCCTAGCTTGTTCCCCTATCTCATTATCTTCAGTTATAATGTTGCAATTTTCCAAACATAGTTTCGTTATGGAGTTAGCCTTTCTATGTTTCATGGCTGAGAGATGGAAGAAGGCCATGTTCCTGTCCCCCTTTTTGAGCCATTGAACTCTAGATTTATGTTTCCAAAAAAACTCTTCTCTATCCATAAAATTCTTCCAGTCAAAATTCAGAGCATTCTCTTCTTTAGAAGTGTCTTCTAAATCATCTCCTTGAGCCATCCTTTGCTGAATATCTACAAATTTTCTAGCTATGTTTTTCTTCTGATGGAAGACCTAACCAAAGCTATATTTATTCCATCCTTGAACTTCATGAGCTATTGTTGATCAACATATGCTTGATTATATTTTCATGTATCTAAACATGAATAAATAAATGAAGATATTTATTTTTTATATGTTTATGAGGTAGGAATTAATTATTTAAAGTGATGACCTTGTTGACATCATTGATTTCATTCACGATATAAGTAAATGATGATGGTTGTGTGTCACTAGGGAGAGTTTTATCACATAGAATATAAGATATATATGTAAATTATTGATCATGTTAATAGCTCTAAATTATAAATTTTATTGGGGATATTCATTAGTTTTATGATAATATTATAACCCTTTTATTGATTTGATTGTAATATGGGAGGTGGAAGGGGTTTAGGGCGAACATGTTGACCACCTTCATTCTGATGGAATAGGAGAGGTGCCCCTCCTTTAATAGATTTGATGACATGGACATTGTAGTCTAATATAATCCATGGGTGAATAGTAGGATTAGGATGGTGAGTGATATAACCTTAAGGTTTTTGAGAAGGTGGAAAAAACTAAGTCATACATACCCATTGGCACCTAGTGGTGATAGGTAGGAAATTAGATTGGATATTGAAGAAATATGTATTGAGGAAGGTTGGATATTATAGGTTATGAATTTTAGCCTTTTTTTGATATTTAGACTATATACTATGCATATATAATAAATTCAAACAATATTTTTAAAATTAGCATAGAATGTAATATAGAAATTCAAAATATGTAAGCAAAATTCATTCATTATTACCATGATTTTAGTTTAAAACATTAAAATTTACAAATGGGATGAGAGGTGTGTTAGGAATAAATATATAAATCAATTTAGAACAATTTCATAGAATTACAATAATAGATATGATTAGAGATGCATAAAGAACATAAATAAACATGCACAATACGAAGACTATATTTAATGTGGTTCACCCAATGTGGGCTACATCCACCAAGGATAATAGAATTATTACAACATGTAACTCATGTAATAAACTCTCTGATCTCAAAAATGAGAAGTGTTCCTTAAATACTATATGTTGACTTGGTGGTACACATTCAATCATCAACATGGTAGCCAATTAAATTCTAAGTGGACTGAGAACCAAAAATGGAGCACCTAATTATAAAATATAAGGCCAAGAATGAGAAGGTTAACTTTGTGTCTTCATATTTAAGTTTTTACATGTTTACTATAAAGTATTAACCTCATGAGCAAGAATTTATAGGTCCTTCACAATTATGGACTCTATGATTCAATGATGCCAAATTGAAGCAAGGTTCTAGTGTTGGCATATCATTGATTGAACTAAATGGAAAAAAATATATATCCCCACATATGTATTACTTTCCATGCACAAATATTTGACATAAGTACAAATATTTGATTTTGGGATTATAATTTGCATTGAAACACAATGTCAAGTAACTATAGATATTTGGAGATTTATAACTATATGTCAACAAGATCAGAAAGAAATATCAGTGTAAACTTAATTAAATAATTATAAACACATATCCTAGGATAATATTGAATCCTTTGAAGCATTCAACATCAAAGTTGTCCCAAGAGAAGAATACTAGATAAGAGACTCACTAGTAGTTTCAGTTACCAACATAGCACTACTTTGAGTATCTAAAATGCAGATGTTTTCTTTGGATATGGTTCCTTATTTTATATCCTATAAAATGTGTATAGATTCCAATTATTCAATGATGATTATCAGATAATACATTTTATTAGTAATTATAGGTTGTTGAATCTCAAATAATATATGAGAAAGTGTATGAACCTATGAACATATAAGACCTAGGAGAAGATGGTATATTAGAGTTGAAAGAGAATCATATGTCTATGGGAATGGTATCATTGGAGTGATATTTTTACATGGATCCACAAGCTCAAAAGTAAAAATAGTCCAAAATAAATGAATCAAATTTTACTAATGAAAATTTGGGAATCAGTGAACATCCTCAATATGTCAGCATTTACCTGAGTTGAAATAAAAGTGAAGGACGTAAGTTGAAATATATTTTGAAATAATACAATAATGTGATATCATGAATATATAAATATATATAAATCTTTGATGCAAGGGTCATCACACATACTATCCCATTGAAACTAGAACACATACCCTTCAAGCAGTGTCATAGACTAGTAGATATAGTCTTAGAGATCATCATTCAAATAGAATTTTATCAACTCTTACACTATAAGATTATCTTTCCAATTAGGGATTACACTTGGGTTTTTAACTTAGTATCTTTAAAAAAAAATAATGGATAAATCAAGGTAGGTGTTGACTTAATTAAAATGAACATAGTATCAAAAAAGGATAACTATCCTTTGCCTTCCTTGGGCGAGGTAATTTAGATGGTTAATGGATTTGGAATGATGTCCTTTATAGATGGATTTTCATGATATAATAAAGTGTTGGTAGAAGAAGATGACATTATGAAGATTGCCTTTACCACCAAGTGGGGAAATTTTGCATATAAAAGAATGCCTTTTTACATGATTAATGCGAGAACAACCTTTCATCATGCCATTTATTTCAATTTATATGGACCTGTTATAAAACGTATCATTAGATACATCAATGATCTTATTGTAATGCAAAAAAAGAGGGCCAATCATGAAAATCTTAGAGAAAAGGTATTTGACAAATGTAAAATATATGGAGTGTCATTGATTCCAAAATAGAGAATCTTTACTGAAGGAAAACTGTTACAAAGATGGGATTTCCATTGACTTAGAATGAATATAGGAGATTTCAAAGATAATGCCTCCTAATATATATATATATATATATATATATATATATATATATATATATATGAAGTCTTTCTTTGTAAAGATGTGAGAAAATTCATTTTTAGATTTGCAGAGATTTTCAAGCCACTAAATGTCATGTTGAATTAGGTCGCTAAAATAGAATGCATAATGAAAGCCAAGAAGGCATTTCAAGATATTAATACTGTTATTGCTCAAGATCTAGTTCTAGTTATCCCTAATTTTACTAATAATTTATTTATCTATTCATTTTCTTCAAAACACACTACATCAACAATACTTACACAAAGGGTAGATGATCATGAACATCTAATTACCTTCATGAGTAATAAATTGAAAGATGCAGAATTGAGATATTCAATGATAGATAAACATATATATGCATTAACCAAGGTAGTGAATAAATTCATTTATTACATCCACAAGAACAAGACATATGCCATTATCCAAGATCTCACTATGAAGCTTATACTCAACCAAAATAAATTAAGAGAGAGGATAGGTAAATGTATGATAAAATTAAAAGAGTTTGATATTGAAATTAGACCCACCAAAATGGTGTGAAACTAAGGAATCATCTAGGTCATGAATGAGATATACCCACACATTCATATGCAAACATTAAGTAAATCATTAAAATGAAGATAGCTAGTGGTGACTACTACACTCATATCATCCATTAATTACTCACATGTACTTGTCCCCTTAAGATGAATAAAGAGAAAAGGTGAGCCCTTAAGCTCAAGTTAGCTGATTATATGATAAAAAGGTGAGTCTTGTATATAAAAATTATGAAGGTATCTACTTGAGGTGTGTCTCAAGAGAAGAAGCTATAAACATACTATAAAATTTACATCATAAAATAGGTAGTAGACATCCCTCAGGTAATGTAAGAGCTCATAAAATATTGAGAATGGGATACAACTATCCTAGAGTTTTTAGATATTCCCATAATTATGTTAGAGTGCACCGTGAGTGAAAAATATTTGGAAAAATTGAAGCACACATTGCCATGCCCTAAAACCAGTCATTAAAGGATGTTATTTTTATCAATGGGGTTTGGACTTTGTTAGAGTGATCAATTTGATCTCTTTAGCAAGGCATAAAGTTATCCTAACAACTATTGATTATTGTGGTAGATGGACAAAGTTTGTGGCTATTAAGAATTTTAAATTGAAGGATGTGATCAAGTTCCTAGAAACAAACACACTGACTTGATTTGGGACTCCAATATCTTTGGTATGTGATAATGGTCTAATGTTTTAGTTAGTTAAATTTATATAATGGGTTGATGATCACTAGATTACAATCATTTTTTTATCAAATTATTATCCACAAGGGAATGAAGTTCTTTTGTCTAATAAAAATAATTTGATGTATGTAATTAATAAATAATCACATGACAAACCCAAAAATGACATCTAATGCTAAAGTATGCAGTATGGGTAGACATAACAAGACATAGGCAAGCCCTCAAGGCTTCACCTTTCTTGTTAATGTATCGACAACAACTAATATTTCCTATTACTCTTAAAATTTCAATGTATAAGTTCATATAATAGTATATGGAATAATATGGATGGATTAAGTCCAGTTTGCTTGACATAGTCTAGATGGAAGATACATGAATTGAGAAATTACATAACTTCAACAAACACCAAGACATTGTTAATAGGTGGTTCTACAAAAGATCCAAAATTAAGGGTTCCAATATTTTAGACTTAATGTTTTTATTTGATAGGCAAATAAAAATAAAAGACAACATGACAAGTTCACTCCTTTATGGATTGGGCCATACTAACTATCTAAAATCCTTGCCATACTAACTATCTAAAATCCTAGGTAACAATGATTTTTGTTTAAAGGATATCCAAGGTAATTACCTTACTTTTGCAATCAATGGGAAGGTTTTAAAACATTATTTCATGGTTTCTCCATCTAGAAACACTTATGAATGAATGAAAGTTCCACTATATAATTAGGAGTATATTAGGTTTGATTCTTTCTAGAGTAGACTATGATTTTTATTATTTACTTCTTTGGACATATTTCCTGCTTTCCTAGGTTAGTCTTACCAAGCCTTCCTAATTTAGTTTCCTATTTCTGTATTTACTTTTATAAGTTAGTTATCATGATTTTGAGATTAGTATTATTAACAACTCATAATAGTCTAAGTAATTTCTTATACCAAAACATGAAGAGACCATCCAAAATAAAATGGGGTAACTAAAGAAGTACATTAACGGCATTCACCAAGATTTATTTTTGTAGTGCTTGGGGTTTTGGAATTAAGGTATGTACTTTGACTGAAATAAAGTTTTTATCTAGATTGAATAAGCTCACTAGCTATTTGGAAGTTACTCTGATATACTTTTGAAAATTTTATAAAGACTTTTCATTTCTAAAGATCAATTGAAATGAATATATGTTGATAAGGACATATTAATAAAAATAAGTTTTCTTATACATAATCCTAGCCAATGGTGGTTCCCAAACCTTCTCCTATCTATGTTATGAAAAAAATAACTCATAAAAACTTATGGAAGGAAGGTGATTTAAATAATCTTTGTTAGGGATATAGATAGCTAGCTATCAGCAAAGAAATACTTAAATTTGAATCAAAGGTATATATATCATGGTTATGGATTCCTAGATGTTAGTAGATCAATCTCCATCCTTTATTTTTTTTTTAAAATCAAAATGAAACCTTTAGTCTCTATCCAGATCTCTATTAAAACTCTCATAATAAGGGATAAATGAATTCTATAAAATCACATGTATATACTAAAATTGGAAAGTATCAATATGTTGTATGACAGGGTTGGAGTTTCTTTCAGTTATCTAGTCTATTCATTCTTTTCTTATAAAGGCTAAATTTTTATCATGATGCATTAACCAAGGTCCTGCATTCTCAAATACTCTAGAGTATTTCCCCACCGAATCACCATTAGTTATACCCCAACATCACCCATTTTAAAAAACTTCAAATAGGAACCCACTTGCCTTAGAAAATTTCTTTAAGACAAAGTCAAATTACATGGTCCATTGATAAAAGAACTTTAGAATCCAAATATTGACATATTTATTAAATATCAAGGTTAACTTGTTAACTTGTTATTTTGAGTTTTATGTTTCCTTATTAAAAATTAGAGTTGAAACATTTTTATATTCTTTATGAAGGTATTCAAATTTTAAAATGAACATTTTGAGAAATTGATGAGACTAATCCCGTTATGTTTTAGTCTATGTATGATTGGTGTTGATCATATTCAAACTATTATACGATCATGTTTTATTTTTCTCATTGCATATCCAAGATGTCTTAAAGCTCATTTGATCTTTCCAAGTCAGATCATCCCACTCATTTGTGTCCTTTAGTGATCAACCAACTATTCATTCCTCTAAATTACTAGTATTGTGATAAGTGTCACCATTTCACCCTTTCACAGTTATTTAGTACTTGTATAAATTATGAAATCTTTCAGGCATAGAATTATCTAGGATTGTGACAAGTGTCATCATCCTAGTAATATGTATCCCAAAGAGGAATCACACATCATGAAGTCATCCAATAAATTATAGCAGTAAGATATTTCTAACTGTCACTATCTTGTTCATCCTATCCAATGGGTTTTTGCATAGTTCACCAAGTTAAATTATCCTCTAGATCACCATAATTACTCTATGTGTCATGATACTTCTAACTTACAAATGGTGTCAACAAATTATATTATACATTTATCTAAGTGATTAGAGTAGTGAGATCCATCCATGTGGCATCATTATGGGAATTTGTAATCTAACATATCAAGGTACAAAGTCAAAATTTGAAGACCATATGGATCAATAGGATTTATCCAATTTCATAATCCCACTAATCCATGAACTACATAGTGCACAACAATGAGATTTTCACTCCAAGCACCTGAGTTTCCTAAATCCTACTGAGTGTCATCATTTAAAGAGCCTATTGCTAAAGAAGATAAGTACAAAGGAACAAAACTTGGCACTTAGTGGATAATCAATCTGCAACCATGTGTCCAAGATTAAGAAAATTTATTTTAAAACACAAAAGTAAATCTTTGAAAGTGGTAAAATAATACATCTATCATACTAAGATGATGAGGCACCAAAAATTAGTAAAATGATGACATATGTAAATTCAATCCATAAAATCTAATATTGCAAAATCAAAATTCAAATAAGAAAAAAAATAGATGGAGAATGGAGTAAAAGTTGTTGAATTTAATCTACATGAATTAGAATCTAAATGAGTTCAATTTGTAGATCCAATGAATCTAAGAGATATATTTGGTTTGCAAAATATTGAATTGATTTCATTGCCTTCTTACTATTATATGCAAATTATTAATCTAATCCCACAAGCAATTAAGAGACTTAAACTTTTTTTAAATAACATAGATCAATTACACAATTTTAATGGCTTCATCATATCTCACTCCTCCTCCCTTTGTTTAATTTATTATAGTCATGATAATACATGGATACAATATTAGATTTAGTGACATTATAACATAATTTCAAGTATTATTCGGCCATATGGGAAGACATTGATGCTAAACAGCCATGTGTAGTAGGGGATAAACTATCCATATTCACACAATAATGTAAAAGTGGCATTTTAGCTATCAATAAATTAGGTTTGCACAATACCATAGCTAAATTTGAGGTAATAGCCTATATTGACTTACTTCATTATTTTTTTGTAAAAGGGAAATTTTATGGAAAGATATTACACTTCAAGTTTAGTAATACCCTAGTACCCTACATAGGTGGAAATGCCTTTGAGAGATATTATAGTATATCTGTCTTAGATATAATCTATGGCCAAGCCATGATAAATTGCATGGTTTTTTATAAATACAATCCATGGGAAATTACAACAATGGCCTAACAACCAAAAACACTTTACAATTAAAGGAACATTTTCCTCTCTTCCCATAGTCAATTTTAGGCTAGGGATAAGATTTTATATGTCTCTATTAAATTGATTATATGGATTCCAAAACATTTCCTACATTCACGAGATATGGATACCACTATTAGATATCATTTTGAGTTCAAACAAAATTATTACGATCAGGGAAATCATTAGTTTTAACTTAATACATTGAATTGGTAACCCAATCAACCTAGACAATGGAAATTTTTACATAATGTTTTATGTAGTGGATGTGATTACTACTATAGTGAATCCTTCACATGTATGACCTTGGGCACACTCCAAAAAATATATTAAGAATAGAGTGTGTGATGAATTTAAAATTATTCATATATACAGATTTAGAAGTCAAATTGAAAGGATCTCAAGTGATCCAATATGATCCCATTATCATAAAATAAGATGAAAGATAATATATAGGGAGCCATGGAATTCAATGCCAGTCCATAGGCCTCTTCTCTAACAAGAGGAAAAAATCAAGGGAAATGAGATTGGTGAAGGATATGGTGAGCCTGAGGATGTAGACCCACATGAGGAGTCCAATATTCCTATCAATCTCACCACACTCTCAATAACTATTATTTCTTAGCCTAGAACTAAGGTGAGGGAGTCAACAAGTCATAATAAGATAACAATACAATTTTTTATTACACGATTTCATCCATTAACCATGGTGAAATAGGTAAGTCTCCCTTCCTTTTTATCATAAGTTATTATTTATGATTATACCACATCACCAGATCATACCACAACAACCCCAATCCATGGGGAAATTATCTACATCCGACATGGCTCCACCAATAGTCACTTCTATCCCCACTTCATCTCCACCTTCTACTTTTATATCCCCTTCATATTCCATTCCAACCACTTTAGGACCAACCCTTGCTCCTCCTAGACAACCTATAAAGACATACCAAAAGAAGCCTATGAATCCTCTTGTGTCTCCTAAGGTTATACAATAAGAATAAAGGCCCGCTAAAGGATTATTTTTTATAGAAGGCAATTTATATGAGTAGTTTAAGGGAACCATAGGAAGAACATATGTAAATTAAAAAAAGGACACAAGGTGTAAGAAGAAGTAGAGCCTATTAAAATATATGATAGTAGTGAATAAGAAAAATTGTTGTTTTAAGAAGACATTAAACCTGAGGTAAGAGGACCTTTTGAAAAATCAAATGAAGGTCAAACTAATTTGTAAGGGATAAATATCTTTGGATATTCTAAAGAGGTTGAGAAACAAAATGACGAGTCAGTTGAAACTAAGATTTTATCATAAGAAAAATATATATAAAGGATGAGGTGGAAGCTAAAACAAAATCAAGTTCAAGAACCAACACCATCCATACCTTCTATATATCCACCACAAAGTGTAGTGTAACAAACAACAAAGGTAGTAGAGACTACATCAAACTTTGTTCAAGCATTAACTAGAGATCTAAGTCCTAAGGAAGCTACAACTAATACTAAAGTTTCTATAGAGAGTGATACAAGTCCTCCAAGAAGAATTATTTCTAAAGTTAAAGTGGTAGTGACTACAACAAAAACTACCATTACCATCATCCCCTCAACATGAAAGTACATAATTTCCTAGTTCTTTAGTGTCTCCTACTATTTCTACTACTAAAATTATTATAGAAGAAGCCACTCATTCTTAATGTTATTTAATTTTTTTATTTTCCAACTCTAATAAAGAGGCCCCAAATGTTCATAATCTATTTTTTTTAAATATATCCCAAGGCTCAGTGAGTGGCACCTTTTATTTTGATAAACAACCAATTATGGGTTCTACCACTATTGCTCATTCTAGGGTTGTTTCCATATCAACTACAACCTATATGGAAAATTTGATCCAAACCCCTATGAACCAATCATTATTTAGTGGAGCTAATATATAGGCCACTAGAGTAACTAAGAAGGTATATTTTGAAAACCTATTATCTAATTCTATTTTAGATACATATATTAGACCCTAGGCCATCTACATAGTTAGGTACGATAGTTTATCAAGTTACCTAGATAGATTACTCAATAGTATCAATGAATAGGGAACCAATCAAGACTACATATTATACTTAAAAAATCACCATGGATGAAGTTCATTGGGTGGAGAAAGGCCATTCCATATTTTCCAAAGTTAGATGTACCTTCTCCTACTTCCCATCCTTTTCTAGCCTCAATAAACCCACCATGTCAAATCCCTCCTACCACCTTTGCATCAACTAATAAAATAGAGAAACAAACTATGGTAAACATACCTTTATAGATTCATAAATTATAGGGGGAGGAGTGAGCAAGACATGACCTAATAATAACTGATCAACCAAAGGTGGGATTCAATTTTGTTAGGAAAACTAATACATTGAGGAAAGTCAAGAGGAATAATAAGGCAGCATAAGGTGAGAATGTTAAGCTAGAGCAAAGAAATGACATATTCTCTTAACTAACAAAGAATATAAAGATTAATCTTTCAGAACTAGATGAGTATAGGGAGTGTCCCTATAGTTTTTTGAATGTGACTAGAGGAATCAAAAAGCAAATGCTGATAATCTACGACTAATCTAGGCAGAGGTTACATTAAGATAAATTTATTCAGGTACCTACAAAAGTTATAGATAATGTATAGAGTTTAACTAAGAACGTGTATGATTTATTAGTTAAATAAGATCTTCAAAGTTTGAGTCTAGCCTAAATGGGAATATGTATCCTAGTTGTATATTAAAATTAAATATATGAAATGTAGGATCAATTTTTTGGGCCAAGATACAAATAACATATCTTACTCTCATCTAAATTTAATAACAAAAACAAAAGTTTCATGGATATAGATACATATGGACATGAAGAGAGATAACTTGCTTGAATTGCATAAAGAGATACAAACCTTGATACAATTATTTATGAAATATTAAATGGAAGCAATTTCCATTTTGAAAATAAATGAGGGTCACATATGTGACTACTCTTCTCAAGAAGTTTGTTGTCAAGCACCATTTTTGAATGCCTTCTCTGAGATGAAGCTAATATTTTTTGTGCTGAAATTGAGAGAAAATTATATATGACTAATGAATACACTATCCAATTGATAGATTTTGCTTTGGAAAAGGTCATGCGAATAGATAATTTGTATGTATATGTCACGACCCCATTGATTGGAACCATGGTATAAGCAATTTGTTGAGGTTCAATATATAGCTATTTGGACTTAGGTCAGAACCAAACCAATCTTTTAAAGTGGATCTAAAGATGTACATGCACACACACACACACACACACACACACACACACACACACACACACACACACACACACACACACACACACACACACACACACACACACACACACACACACACACACACACACACACACACACGTGTGTGTGTGTGTGTGTGTGTGTGTGTGTGTGTGTGTGTGTGTGTGTGTGTGTGTGTGTGTGTGTGTGTGTGTGTGTGTGTGTGTGTGTGTGTGTGTGTGTGTGTGTGTCTATATATAGATGAATGTATATACATTCTTGAGGAATAACTTTTAGCATGCCTGAGAGATTATGATATGCCTATGTCAGCATTGGCATATGAAATTAAAAAGAGGATACTTGTACACATGTATATAGAATCTAATCGTGGAGTTTTAATTATTAAATTATAAATGGATTAAGTCCCATTTTGAGAAGATTCTTGAAAGGATGCATTATGTTGTTTTTAACTTGATACATTTACATATATATTAAAGGAACTTTTGAATACATTTTTTTTATATATGGCATTTTAAGTAGGATGCTTATACAGCTAAGGAAGTGAAAGAAACAAAAGAAAATTATTTATTTAAGACTTTTGTGTGACTTATCTTAAATGCTTTTTTTAATGGTGGGTTGTCTTGTCTTTAGTACAAAGGTGAAGTTTCATTGAATGCCTATGTGGGAAATAATAAAAAAAAGAAACATTTAAACTCCCACAACTGCCAACCCTCATGGAACTCGCCATACTCAGATTTGGGAAGAAATAGAAGCGTATGAAGGAAGATTGAATTCTTTGAAAACCATGGACTTGGTGTATGAGTAAATCTTAGCATGGGAAATAAAATTATAATAAAATAATTAATTTATTGTTATTGTGTAGCATTGGATTGTTTTCTTTAGCAAATCATTTCCCCTTTATAAATTGGCAATAAGGTTTGGAGAAGGGTGACGATGGGAGGAGGATATCTTGGAGAAAATTTTACTATTACAGGCTTATATCTAGCCACTGATCTAAAGGGATAATGGAGGAAGGAAGAGAAGAAGAAGGCATGGGAGGTAGAGGAAAGAAATAATAACAAAAAACTTAATAAATGGAAGAGATGGGCATAGCAGTGTGTAATGGACATTATTGATATAGGTATTGCATCAAGGAGAAAGACAAGATCAAAATAAAAACCTTGAATTTACACATTTTAGGCATGCAAATATTTTCCTTGGTTATATTTTGTTAAATATATTTTATATTAGTTTTGTAAAGCCCCTTTGAGAAGTATGTTGTGGCATACACCCATTTTGGTATGTTTGGCCATACTCACATGGATTTATGTTGTATCCAAGTGCATGAGGGCTTTGAGTTTGTGATTTGCATGCTAAAAACCCCTTATTATATTCTAGGTTTTATAAATGAGTGGCTGGTTGCTTAAATTTAATATGCTAAAATGAGTATATGGCTATAGCTAAAATGATTTATGTCTTGTATTATATTTAGGAAATTTATTTACTACATTCTTAAAGTTGAGGGTTGATTCTAAAAATATATATGCATTCTCATTATATGTTGATGATATGGTAAACCTTTCATAATACCACTTGTAAGGAAAACTACTATTGCTAGTTAGAAACTTGATGATACACATTCCCATGTTAGATATTCTTCTTGAACATGAAATTTAATAAGTATATTCACACTTGAATGCATTGTATTATTGATGGAACCTTGGTTGAAACTCTCCATAATTATTGAGACTTCTCATATAACCCCAAATGTAATACTGCAACCCTATTAGCATAAACTCTCACTTCAACAAAAATAGTGTAATTCATGCATTTCTTATTGAGTTGTGTTTACTCTTTTCATGACAAGATTATAGTTTAAATTGTCAACTATGATAGCTGACACAAGAATTTAATGCATAGGTTGTTTTACCTATTGTGCATCCATATTATGCTTATATGGTTATTAACATACAATGCTTGATTATTTGAATGGGAACTTGTTGATCTCATGGTTATTATGGTTTATATGGTTGAGTATGCAAGAAAGAAAGTTGGAAAACTAGTGTATAGATGTGTAGTTGTGATTTATATGGTAAGACACATTTAATGCTATATAGATATGCTGAAATTCCTTTTGTTATATCCTTACTAGTATTTATTAATCTCATATTTAATTTTTTGAAAGGATGGATGTGAGAATTTGTCCTTGCAATGATAAGCAGTCACATTAATATTTGTCTTGATCACATGGCTTACTTTTTACATTAGATTTCAATTAGAGGTGGATGGAAAATGTTTCAAATTTATGTTAAGTAAGAAATAGTCATCTACCATTAACTTTTAATTGAATTATTTTACCTTGGATGATTGAGCTCACATGAAGGAAAATGAATTGTGACTAGTTATGAGAATATGATAATTGAAACTCTATTGGAAATGTTACATCCATTCATATGCTTGCTATGTGCATGGTTGATTCATCTTATGAAATATATTTGGGGTTATATCATTCTAATTGCTAAGAAGTTTTATATGATAGTGTATTGAGGATTATTCCTTTGAAAAAGATAGTATAACAATGTATATTATGGGCTTCCCATGATGGGTCAAAGTGGAACTAAGCTCTTTTATTGCTTCCCCTATAATTGGGATTATATAATTAAAGTATAATTTTATTTTCTAGAATGTTTTCTAGGGAGCATATTCACAATTCTAGATTTATGTTGACACATTATTTACCCCCTTTTAGTGTAGGAATTTTAATCCAGTTGGCCATCACTTGTTATTGTATTTCCTTATTTAATTGGTACCTATTGAAGGACGTGAACCTAATTGTTAACTAGGGAAGGTTTTGGGGTGATACAATTGTTGATGGAACTTAATGTAACTCCATATTATTGTAGTTGGCATATATTTTTTTGAATGCTTGTTTCCAATATTTGTATTGTATGAAAGCACAATGGGTTCCTTGTGTTTACACCTTTGGGTTTGTATTTATATTCATATGTTAAAGATATCAACCATTGTATTCATTAGTGTATCATTTATACTATGGATGCCATCCTTCTCAAGGACTGATTATGCTTTATTGCAAGTTGTATATTGTGTTGATTCAACCATGATTATGGTTAAATTCAATTTTTGGTATTCCCTCATGTTGAGGAGGATTACCCATATGGTTTGACTTATGAGGCTACAATAATCATGGATGGAATAATTTTACATGTGTCAATATTACTTGTTGACTTCCTCTTTTTAATTATGTATGTGAAATGATCATTATATTCACTTCATTTATGGTTAATGATGGGGTGCCTGAAGTATTGCAGTTATATTTATAATAGAAATCTCAATATTGGAAACACTTATTGCTTGAGAAATTAAGTATATAGAATCTTTTTATTTATGTTTTCATTCATGTTGATAATAGACCATGTTGTGGACAAAGTGTTATAATCATATTGTTAACACACCATGATATGACCATGTGGAACTTGTTTTATAGCGTTATTTTCAATGGTTTATACCTCTACATTAACTTATGAATCCAATTTAATGGATTCCTTTGGTTCATGATACTACTCTTGCTAATAAGGAATAATAATACAAATGTATTCCATTTTTGTTAACATTATGTCAAGAATTATCAAACTAGAAAAGCTATAATTCAATCATTATCCCTTTAAGGTGTGAATTCAACCATGGAAATTGGCTATGGATATGCCTTATAAGTAGTGCAATCATGAAACCATGGTCAACTGGTAGGTTAATTAAGGGTTTATTCTCATCTTGGGATTAAAATAATTAAACCTTAATAATGCTTATTATCTAGCATTATGGATTGGTGTTCCTTGTTCAACATATTCTAATTTGGTACATTGTTCTTGGTATACCTGGTTGGCGATGTGCAAGCAATGTTTTTATGGTAATTGGTTAGTCATTAATATAGCCAAAGCTAGTCTAGTTTTATGGAACTGTAATTAGCCCAATGGTTTAATTATCATTCATTGAATCATTACTCTTTTGGGTTAAATCATTTATTGTTCTTAAGTCCAAGAGTTGGAATGAAGTGTTAGTGTGAGGACCCTTGGTTGGTGATTCACTAATGAATTACGATCAGGTATAACATTAATGTTGGTACACCTTAATAATTGGTTTTCATATTGTATTAGTTAACAAATTCTTGGGTTTCATTCATGCTTGCATAATGGGACTATTAGGGATGCTATCAACTCCCTATGCATATTTCACTATGGCTTGGTGGACGTCAAATGTTCATGTTGTCATTTAGGAATTCAGGATATCTCATGCCATGATAATTATTTTCCATGTGTTGGATCATATATGGTGTGATGGCATTCATGAAGCAATGGAGTAGGGGTCTAATAACCAATAAAATTATGAATCATGACATCATGGTTTACATGGTCGAACCTAAACTAGTCCTAAATTATCAGAACATAAGGTTATATGTTCATAAGTTCATGTTGGGTCACCTTGGTAGTGGATTGATGTTAGCTACTCATATACCTTTGAGTGTTGTAAGGTTGGCTAAGCCAAAGCTTGGCTTGTTGGTACCTTGGTTACCCCTCTTTTAGACTGCTTATACCTATTATGTTACCTAATTGTTGTCAAGACTATAATTAATCATATCTATTGAGATAACTTGTTATTATGTTGAATATTACCCTTTGTCATTATCTTTGTTAAGGATACCCCTAGGATTGAGTGAATCTCCTTGCCTAACGAGTTTTTGATCATAATCGTATAGGGTTATCATATGCTTATATTAGGTTGAGGATCCTCAGGAGGTCTGATGGGGTAACTAAGTGCCTTTTAAAGGTTTGATGGCTATTAGAGTGGAACCACACACTAATACCCCTCTAATAGTGTATCATCCATTAGGCAATCTCTTTCTCTATGGAATCCTCTAGTGATGGTCATCCTGGTGTAAGACCATGTTTATGTGTTGTGCATTGTAAAGTGGTGTATTAGGTTCTTCACGTGGTTCAATTGTATACTCTATGAACAATTCCTAATTTTTTTGGGGGGGGTTATTTCATTATAAGTCAAAGCTGTAATGGTTTTGTACAAGAAGTTAATGGATAAGATTCCATAGATGTTCAAGAGATATCTTCTTGATTTTAAGACTATCAATATTTATTTTCAAGTTGATCATGCCTTATATCTATAAATGGAAGCTGTAAAGCAAACAACTTATATATTAGGGCCACCATTATCACCTCCTCAAAGTATGCAAACTTAGACCTTAAAATACACATTAGTGTAGACATATTATCATTGGGCCTGCCTATGTACCACTTCCCACTATAATTGCCATAGCTACATCAATAACTAATTTAATTAGTTATTTAGACACAACAACTCATGCAATAGTTATAGTCATAATGTCACCAATGCCATGGATCACTACAACTACTACAATGTCTACTCCAATTGCAACTATGGTTTGAATATACAAGCTTCATCTTTAAGCAGTGCCATATCAACACCATAGGTATAATTTGGTATAGGTTGCATGTCTAAATTGTAACTTGATTCTATTTTTAGCTATGATTTTTTCTCTGAGAGTTATTTTAATGAATAATTATTATATTTTATAAATGCATAATATGCATGAGTATTGACACTTAGCTCCTAAATTACAAAATGTAAATTTAGACATTGCTTCAAGGATAAGGCAACCCATATCCAAGCTATATATACTTGTATCTTCTTGATTCAAATAGGAGAATAATTTTTTGATATTGATAAAAATAAGAAATTCCAAGGATTTTTTTGTAAGTTTCTATGGATGTTTATTTTCTATTCTTCTCCAAATCTATTATTCATTTAAGAAGTTCCATTACTCTAGTATTTAAGTATTGGGTTGTGTATAAGTATTATTTGATATAGTTATATTATGTAGTAGTTAATTTAGATGTTTTTGTGTTTAATTAATCATAATATCCCTTTTTAGATGTACAATTACAATCTTACATCTATAATAGCCTTTGATTATGACCACTAAAATTCATTGTGTTTGGTCCCCTTGGATGCCTAACTGTATTTGTATATTTTATGTATTAATAATAAATTTTAATAAGCATTAGTTTTTTGACTACTTTTCCAATCCATAACATAAGATCTAGTTTAAAAGGGTTTCATCTGACTTTGATTCACAAAACTTCTTTTATGCTCTACCCTTCCTTGCTTTTTGGTTTCTTTTTATCTTTCTTACCTTAGGTTAGATTCACCATCCACATACCATCTAAAATGTATCTTAGACTCACATCATATCTGAACCATCTGAGGTCAACAATAACTACACTCACTATTATTCCACCACTAGGTTATTTATAAAATCAAAACTGTAA
This sequence comes from Torreya grandis, assembly GCA_037957365.1. NCBI lineage: Eukaryota > Viridiplantae > Streptophyta > Pinopsida > Cupressales > Taxaceae > Torreya > Torreya grandis. Next base: position 326,077 of record JARHVA010007954.1, on the reverse strand, counting down.
CTCATGTCTTGAAGTGAATATTTTTCACCAATCCTAAAAAGTTAGAGGCTACCTCATAATATTACCTCATGTGCATAAAACCCACATCAAAAGTACTTAGATCCATAAAATGGTAACATGATCATGTCTCATATGTTTTTGATATGTTTTGGATCCCATACTAATGAGGTTAAAATAAAGATACCCAAACATGCATCAAATATATTAGATGGTCATATCACATATTACATCTCCTAAAATCTAAAGGTTAATACACTACAAGAATTTACTTTTCATTGGACATATACCAAATGCTTTGAAATTTTTGAACCATGCATCATCATATCCCATATATTTTCTTGGAAGGTCCAAATCACCAACAAAAAAAAAAAAAAAAAAATCAAACAAACAAACAAACAAAAACTCTTGATCATAAGGTATTCACAATACATACCATTTATCTTTTGTCAATTCCTTCAATATAATTAATAAAAATATCTTTTATTGACTTCTTTGTACCTCCTTTTCTTCATATGAGACCAAGTATAATTAGAAGGATATGGTTATTTTATCAGTGCATTAAATAAATAAATAAACCTTGGGGATGACGATAGTGATAAAGATTATGAAGTAGTAGAGCTACTGGGATTTACCTTAAAAAATTAAACTTATCTTTAAAAACCACTACCCCTTTCCCATTCTTCATCTTAGACCTCTACCTCTTATTCATAACAGTAGATGAATTGGATCACCTTCATTGCCATCATCATCATCATCATCATCATCATCATCATCACATGAATTTTAAAACAAAAACATACATGATAGGATGGATATCCACCATTGTTAGCAATTATAAGAGGGTTGCATGTAGAATAGCTCAAGTGAGGATTTGGAGGAGAATCTAAGTAATAATTTAACAAAGAATGTACAAAATGTACATTGTAATCTGAATCACTTACCATATTTATTTAAAAAAGGTTACTGAAATTTATCAGTGTGCATAATCATAAATTTATATTTTAATATGAATGCATTTATTTAGGTTTGCTATGAGACCTATTGATCTGACTATCATATCCTAAGTTTTAAGGCATTATGTGGTAAGTGTCAGGTTATTTATGAACATCATTCAACATCCCTTATGGAAGTTACTTAGGTAATTGAAATAGCGTTTCACCTTGGAACACTTGATAGAGGGTGAAAGACAAAGTTAGCAATGGATATTATCAAGTAGCAATGGTTGTTTACCCATTCCAAAAAAAAAAATCTCTCAAACATTTAAAAAAATAAAAAATGGGTTTAGTAACAGTCAAAGGTAACACATAAAAAAATACTAAATAGTGTCAAGTATCAACAATTTGATCTACTACTCCAAGAATGAGTGGGCCTAAAATAAAGTGCATATTTATTTTTATCCAATTCAATAATGAATCATCATAAAACATTTAATGAAATTATTGAGATAAAAATAAGTACCTCAAAAAGATGGGATTTATACAATTAAATTTTACAATTGACCACACCTAATTTTCTCTCAATTTAATGAAAGTCAGTCAACCTTGAATACCCTTTTTAATCCCGATTAAACACAACCCTCGAATCAATTCGAAAAATACTTAATTCATTGTAAGTAGTCAATAAACGATGCCCTAAATTTCTAATATCATTAAAAATAATTAAAAATACGATGCCCTGGTTTTTCAAATAAGACAATTTCTACTTAAATATAATAATCTGGTATGCCATCTGACTTAATATGTGACTTTAGTAAGGACAATCCTAAATCAAATATTAAAATCATTTTAAAGGTGACAATAAAATCATCTTTAATAACACCATAATATCATCTCTTAATGATAACAATAAAGTTACTATTTAATGACATATCAATGTTATCATTAATGATACCTTACCATCACTTTTTAGTGGCACTTTAATGTCACAACTTAATGATAAACTACCTCATTATTAAGAACACCTTATTGTCACCTTTTAAATCTACATACTAATGACACCCTAATATTACCTCCTAAAATCCCTTCTTAAATGTAATTTTAAATTTGAATTTAATGTTTGAAATAAAAAACCAATATAACACTAAGGCGACTTCAATATCTACATTTGTTATTAAATTGTTAAAGTATACCAAAGTTAAAACCATTATTATTCACTATTAAAATATAATAAAAAGTTTAATAGAGTTAGATATGACCATTTCTTATTAAATTAATAAAATTGAGCAGAGACCATTTTTATTGAAAAGCTAGTAAAGTTGGACCAAAGACCATTCTTATTGAAAATTTCTTACCCTTTCCTAGTTAAAAGTCTAATAAAAATGGATGTGCACCATTCTTATTGTGAATATTATAGGAGTAAATTTGGATATAAACTTATTAAATTTAAGGTCCAATAAAATTTAAAGTCTAATAAGTTTTTACAATTTTTTCTTACCAAACATTAAAGTCTAGTGTGTTTAATGGTGTCGCTCTCGTCTTTACACTAACTTCCAAGATGGAATGCCTTGCATTTTCAACAAAATGAGTGAAAGACATTTTGTATCTTTCCCATATAACTCGTTTGTTCCGCGTGTGAAAGGGAATTTTGATAAATTAAGACTCTCTCTTTGTGCTCAATTCAACTGTTGAGATGTTCGATCGACAATCATGAAGACTTATTCCCCCAAAAAAAATTGAACAATTTAAAAGATATGTAAATATTTTTTCGAATGATATTATTTGCTTTTAATATAGATTTGATTGTTTTGTCATGGACAACTATGGATTATTTGTAAGGTTTCGAGTAATTTGTTACGTGCTCCAATTAAACTTGTTTTTCTATTGGTTTTGTTATAATTTTTCTGTTGACTTTCATCGTTTCATATTTCATATTTTAATTGGTTTTGTATTATTATTTTTAATTGCATTGTTCTATTTATTTATTTTTATTTTGGGTATATAGTTTAGTTAGTCGTGGAATCATTGTTATTAGTCTCGAAGGGGGATTATTGTCTTCGCTTACCTTTTAAGTCATTATTATTGGCTGATATTTTGGCCAATATGAGGGCTTCATTTTTCATGCCTAGGATTATGTGGAGATATTGTAAAGATAACATGCATATCTTTTAACCGAATGAATATAATATCATTTTTCCCATGCACTAATTGGTGGAGAAGTTTTGATATTATTACACACCTCACGTCTTTCGAGGTAGTCTTCAATTTGAATATTTAATTTTGAAACATTTTCTATTAAATGCATCTATTTTTTTATCTTTGAATAAGTACATAAATAAATATGCAGGGGATAGCATTGAATTCATGTTTGGGAAGCAGTGTGGAAAAATTAATAGCAGTCTTAGAATTTCATTATGTGTATTATTACATTTTAGAGTTTGTTGTTTTTATGGATATATTATTACATTTTAGGTTTTTGTGTCTGCCTCAAATATGTAACATTCATCTTATTTATGATGGCACAAGGCTTGTCTATTTTCCACCTTTAGATATGTAACATTGCCCCTATAGATTTTGAATTGGTTTTTTGGAAGATGGATTTTATTATAATTGGATTAAATATTGTTGTTTGCTTTCTTATTCAAATGGGTGTTGATGAATTAGATTAAATCTCTTATTTTTTTATAATTCAAATGGGTGTAATTGATACTAGATTAAAACTTCTATTTCATTTTCTATTTTGAAGTCCTCTGTCTTAAAGCATTGGACTGTTATCAGGTTTGAACCGACGATCTAATTTTTGTAGAGGTGGTTAGGGTTATAAAAAATTATTTGTAAAAAATTATAATGAGTTCACTCCTCTATCGTGCAGGCATTGTTTGTTAATTTTATGACATTGATAGAGTCTAGTGGATTGAGGGTTTTAAGAGGCATAAGTTGAGCTTTGAACAGGTATAAAACTCATGGTAAATATTCATGGAACTACATTTTGGATTTTTTTCCCAATATATGAACAAAGTTCAGAGAATTTTTTTTACCTCTAATGACGTGCCATTTTGATTAAATTTTTGCTCATAATATTTGGAATGAATAACCTAGCCACAATTGTTTTGTTAGCAACCATCAACTCCCGACTTGAAGTCATATCTCTACTTTCACTTATTGGTTTTGTATGATAAAGAAAATGCTCATAATTAAAGGTATATTTGGGATAACAGGTATTTCCTTATAGAGATTTTAGTTCCATTATATTTTATGTTGTATAGCACTTTTAGTGTCATTATATCATACATTTAGAAAAAAAAATGTTCATATCAAAACATCCTAGTTTGGAAAAAAACTATATCATTATTGCATAAAAATCATCTAGTTAAAAAAACCCTCCATTTATCAAGGTGTCATGAGAAAACTGAAAATGGTAACTCAAAAGATATGTGAAAAACTAGATTGATGTAATATGTAAGTTTAGTGTTAGATATAAAAGGTTAGAATCATATAATCTAGGTTTTTGGCTTTCTATGAGAGTTATAGTAGGAGATGTTATATTTTCATTTTCATTCTCAAAATTACAAAAAATAAACTCATTTTCTAGAAAGATGAATTGGCTCAATAATATTGTAACTTAAATCTATTTTTGGTAGTGACAAATAAAGTGCTTTCATCTGTAAAATTTAAGTTCATATTTACTTATCATTCAATCATACAAAAATTAAAAAAAAATTAATTACAAAATAAATGCCCTATTTATAAATTTATACAATTTTACCCATTACTCAATTATTAAATTAATAAAATTTTAGAGTGTGAAATCATACACTGGTTTTATGCATTTGGTTCATTTTATGCATATGAAAATGCATATATGAAAATATAAAATTTGAGTTTAAGTAAAACACACAGATCTAAATCAAATAAATCATTTCATCCAAAAGATTAATGCATATTTTTTTAAAGCACTTTTAATCTTATTATATTTTATGTTGTATTTAAAATCAAACCCAAATATGACTATACTTTTATTCAACTTAGCAATTCTAATAAGATCCAACAACAATTATTTATATATATATATATATATATATATATATATATATATATATATACTATTGTAGTTGATATGGTTATCCTCCTCATTGTGATTATGCTGCATGGTATCATTTCATGTATGACTAACACTTTGTGTTGCCTCAACGATGAGATCACCTGATATTCACATATTTTTGTCTTTGCTAGTATGTGGTTTGTAGGATATGAGTTAGACTTAGACAAGTGCTTTTACACTCAGCTCAATCCTAGTTGTTAGAGCTGGAGAATTCTAGTTCTTAAGATAAAGGCGTTATGATTTTTTCCAATGCCCACTTATTTATTTTATCCTTTGAACTTTGGATATGCTTTCAACAACCTTAAGATTTAGTGCAAAATAAAATGGGACTTTGGCCGACTTGCATTTTGATGTTGAGTTCTTATGCCAGCTCTTTTTTTTTACATAACATTGACGGTAGCTTAATTTTTATTATACTCATACTTTGCTGAACTCATCAATCTCAAAACTTAGTTGGACGAGCTCTCTCTTCACCTAGTGATATTCGAGACTCGGGTCAATCTCTACTTTGTTAAATTTTTAATGGATTATATAAAATTGATTATTAGCATTTTTTTATACAAGGAATTTTGGTTTTCCTTAAACGTATATATCTAAAGTAATTTTCATGGTTTTATTTTTTAATAAAATTTCTCTTGCATAATTTTAGATGTGTAGAAATTATAACATATAATATTTGGCTGCTCACCTTGTTGGTCTAGAAACTCAGCGACGTCCATACTTGGGACTTGTAGTAGTGTGGCACCTAAACTGAGCCTTCCCAAAAGAAGAAACAAATGCATATTCTTCTTCATAACATAGTGGCCATTGAGATGATGTATTTGCACCAATATTTTAGTTATTATGTTGTGATTTTCATTTATCTTGAATTATATCATCATCTAAATGCATGGGTTCTTCTATAAAAGAAAGCATTTCCATCCAAATTAAACCGACCTTTTGTTGGGTCATCTGTGATAGAAAATATTAATTAGGTTGTTTATTTAATTATATTATTTTTATATGTTAGTTGCATCCATTGGTTGGTTTGTTATAACCAACTCTGTAATCTTTTAAAAGCTTAGCCATGGCAAAAAAATTCTTGAATGAGGATAGAAAAAAATTAAAAAACTTGCTTTCAGTCGTGGTAAACTGAAAACAAAAAGGAGATAAATAATTATGAAGTTGTACGACCTTTTTATATTTTAATTTTCTAAATTTGGACCATCTTATTTCCTTTTTCTTTTTTGCTTTATTTTAACTGCAAAATTTTATCAAGCTTGGTGAATACAAATCAAGTTCTACAAACTATTATCAAGCTTGGCGATTTGAAGAAGAAGAGTAAAATCATTTGAAGACTGTGGACATTGGGAAACAAGGTTGCATTTAAAATTCTCAAAAAATAGGTCAATATATTGCCAAATTCAACGTGCCCACATTGCCGGTGCGAATGGCTTTAATAGCCCACAAAAGAATCTATGGTTTACAATAGAGATAACTATGGTTGTGTGTTTTTTGCGATAATGAAATTCAGTGATTTGTTTAGCATGACAGCCCACATTACAGACCTGGTATGGTGTCGGTGCTACTTTACTAAATATTTATAAAAAAATATATCATCAAAGTAAAAAGATATAATAATATTTTCCCATCATATTTTTAAATTAGGTAAAGACGAGTTGAATAAAAGTAGCTAAAGGTGAGTTGTATAGAAATTTATTTTTTTGTTACTTGCAAACAAGGAGGGTTCAAAACCCATTTGGGAATATATAATTTGGTAAAAATTTCTTTAGACTTTATTTTTAAATGAAGATATAAGTGTGATTAAATTTTTTAAATCTTTTATATATCAAATTTATTTATAAGGGTCAAGGTAAAATTTGGATTAGCATTCATCTTGTTGTTGTTTTATTTTTTTATAATTAATGGTAAAAAATGTAAGGTTGATCTCTTAAAGTGTTAGATTGTCATCTAAAAAATATAAGAAATGGATTAGGAACATGGAGAACACCCTCTTTTTTAATGACTTATGTCAAACCATAGACAAAAAGACCACAACACCAATTAAAGCTAATTTTTTTTTGAGTACCAAAAACGTGATAAGCGTACACTTGCACTATTAAAAGCATCATACACTGAACATGTTATCATTCATATAAATGTAATTAAAATTGGTACATGGAAAGCCTAAAAATCAATAAAATATATGTATGACAAACAACTCACATATAATAAGATTGATCTCTTAATGTAGTTGTTTAATAACAAGCTTAGCATTGACGAATATGTATATGAATATCTCTCTCATATGAAATCAAGAATACTGCACCAGTGGAAAAATAGATGATGACATGTTGATTTACATCACACTAAATGGCCTTAGTTCTATATATACCAATTTTGATAAGCTTAATGGTGTCACATTTGACTCTATTTGTGAGTTGTTGACTCAGCATGAGCAATATTTTACAAAGAAGAGTAAGCATACTGAAGAGACTCACTATACAAAGAACATGTCCCATTATAGAGATCATCAGCATGTCTAATGATAATTTTAGAAACATTCTTTGAAACACTCTCCAAGATCTTCAAAATGCAAATATCACCATAGGCATTCTTATCGCTCATGTGGTTCTTCCAGTGATTTAGATTTTTTTAGATCTCATTGGCATAAGAAAGAGACAAGATGTTTTAAATGTGGAGGTATTGGACATCGTGCAAATGTATATACTTCTTGATGACCTTGCTCTCCACATAAAAAGAAAACTAAAAAAAATTATGTGTATAATTATAGTGGTAGTTCTTCTAGTTAATCCATCTATTCCAGTTATTCTGACACTTCATTTTATTAGGAGGCATCTTATATAGCTAATGTCTATGGTCTTGATGGACATCATAGCTTGTTCTGAGTGATCAGTGATTCATGCATCTTGTGCGATCTACTAGCCTCAAGATTAGGATCTATTATAGTAGCACTTTTTGGTTTGTGTTTTTTACTTTTAGTTTCATATTTGGCTTTTTATACTTTATATTAATGACATAAAGCATGCAGGATTATTTTATTTTATTTCTCTCATTACATAGCTTCTCACCTCTCACTTGATAGGGGGAGTATATATAACATTTGGTTCGTATTCAATCAGCTTTCAGTGATAGTATGAGTTGACATGGGTTGTTATCACCTTTAGTGTTGAGAAAGGGTCCTTAACATTTGTTGCACATAAGGGAAATGTGTTATATACAGTACGGGTTGGTTACTTTGATAGTATTCTAGGTGGATCCTTATGGGGATCGATGTAGTTAGATACACTTCGATCATGTTATACTGTAGTACAATATGATAATCACAAGGGATGAGCAGGGTTTGGTCATGTTCATTATCCTTTTATGCCACAACTTATAGGATGGGATTATGTATGGAATGACATCAATTTTGGTTAGTACCAGGGTGTATATTGTGCCAATTATACTTGTTTTAGTGTCTTTTTGATGACTTTAGAGTCATTGCTCTAGTGTTTTTCTTATATACCCTTTTGGATCAAGGGGAAATGTTTTTGGGTCATTTGTGATCCAAAATATTAGTTAGGTTGTTTAGTTAATTATTTTATTTTTATGGATTAGTTGCACCTATTGGTTAGTTTTTTTATAACCAACTCTATAAGCTTTTAAAATCTTAGCTATGTACAAAAATAATTCATTGGTTTGCATTGAATATAATTTTTTTATTATTTCTCCATTATTATCGATCCATCACTTTTAACTATGGTTATATCATTTATGGATTTATTAAGGCTCAATTATGAGGTCCTTTTATTTGTATTTGTGGTTCAATGTTGATATCAATAAAGTATCCTTGTTAAAGAGTGGCACCTTGTGAAAAATAATATGTTAGTAAAAATATTTTATTGAAATGTAAATCAAATTGCTAATTAATAATTCATTTTTACATTCTCTGGTAATAGAAGGATTTTTTTTACAATGCCATCCTACAGTAACAATATTTATATCATCATCTAAGTGCATGGGTTCCTCTATAAGGGGGAGAATTTACAACCAAATTAAACCAATCTTTAATTGTGGTTATATGGCACATCTCATTTATGGATTTATTAAGGCTCAACTACAAGGTTTTTATCTGTAGTTGTGGTTTAATGTTGATATAAATGAAATCTCTTTATTCAAGAGTGGTGCCTTTTACAAAAAAAGTGTTAATAAAAGTATTTTTTTTCAAATGTAGATAGAGTTGGTAATTAGTCTTTCATTATTGCATTCTATGGTAATAGGAAGATTTGTTTATTTGTACAATGCCATCCTACAGTAACTACTCCTCAAAATTTCCCTTAAGTTTCAACATATTGGGGTCAATCATGGTTAAAATGAATCAATTTTTTTGAATGGGATGTTTTATAGTTCAATCCAAGGATATGGTAAAAAATAGCTCAAAATTTATATTGTATAATAGGTGAAAACAATCTCAATGCAAAGTATTCTATAAGATTTTAAAGAAAAAGAATTTTATAGCATCTTACAGAAAAAATTATTTCTTCTATTTTTAAAATACCTTTTAGTATCTAGTTCATTAAGAATGTTACAACTACCCTCAACTATGTTGATAGCCTTGCTTGTGATTTCCAATGGGCATATATGCATAAGTAAACAAAACATACATATTGTTAGTTCTGAGACAATCTAGAATTTAGTTCATAGATTATTCTATACAAGCTCTTTTACAATCGATGCATTGTACATTCTAGATGCTCATTCTTTAATTTTTGCTACCATAAAAAAAATTACCATAGTCAATAGGAAATGCATTTGTAATTGTGTTTTTCTTTGTTTTGTATCAATATTTGCCGATAACTAATTCATGCATTTTATTGAAATATAGGTTAGCCTTTTAGCTATAATTTTGAATAGTTGTGCATATATCAACTATTATATCTATGCCATTCAATTTCATTCATTAAGAGGTATGGGACCTTAGGAATAAAATACCTATTTTTTGTTATAAATACTAGTGTCTAATAGTGCCTTTTTGATTTAATGTTTGGTGACCTTTATTTATAAAAGAACCTTGTGCCATGTTTTAAGTGCCTATGTTAGGAAAATGATTTATTATTTAAATCTCTAATGATGTACCTTTGAACATTGTAAAATAAGGTGCATGACAAGAAATCAAGAAATAAAAAATGCATGAAGTCATGAGCAATTCATTTCTGTAGAAGACTATAATCCATTGGTCTAGACTAGATTCAATGACATAGATGATGCTTTGGATAGAGAAAACATATTTATAAATTATCTCTTCAAATACAATGTTATTACTTGTTTGATGATTTTCAAATCTTATTACATTTTTGATACACATTAATAGAGCTCCGTGTTGGAATTATATAACATTTTTAGAATTGCTTGGAAAAGAATGATAAAAATACACTAATATCCTTAAAACAATAACTGGATCTTGAACAATTATATAGATTGCATCATGTACATGACATTGTAATATACTTTGAATAGATGTATATTTCAGCAACTTCATCTATACTGAGTACTGGACATGCATGATGGGCTGATAATTTTTGCATAAATTGGCTCTCCAAATGGATTAATATTCCTATTTGTGTTTGTCATTTGACAAACAAGAAAAATTACTTACACTTTAATGAAAACTTACATTATCCTCCATATAGCATTATTTTTCATGATTAGAACCTTGTATATGGACATTATGAGCCATTGTATTACAAGAAATTAAATAATTATTAAAGCCCCTCAAGACAAATATCTTTGTTTTGAACTTGTACTATGATTCATTATTATTGTCAAGAAAAATCTATAAAATTACAATTGTGTGGATTAAAAAATATGTCAAAAGACACATCCTATTGTAGTGATAGCATATTCGATGCTTTTCATCATTTGACATGCAGTTTTTATAATGTTACACAACATAGTCTTTTTGAAATAATTTTGTCTTAGGTGACATAAATGCATACACTTCCTTAAATGTAAATCTAATAAATAATGTCATCAAATACATATCTTCTATTACAAATTGGAAAGGGTATATTGCTAGGTTAGATATGACCTATGATGATGGGGGGATAGAGTATAACAATTTTTTTGTTCCATGGATTTCATATTTATTAAAAGTGACAATTCATTTATGGTCATGAAAAACTCAAGAGATGTCAAAATCTATAATAATTGTATTCTACAAAATGACATATACAACATTGTGTTTTCCAAACAAACACAAATCATGTACATTATGAGCCATTGATAATGCAAGAATCAACTACAAAATAGGTCAAAGGATTTAGTTATTGTAAAGACACATGACCAAAAAAAGTCAACAAAATTTTATTTAGACATTAAGGATTACACATAAAAGGATAATAGATAACAAAGTTATCAAAAACTCTATTAAAATATCAATATAAACTTTTAACAAAAACATTAATGACACTCCTACATGTGTTTTTTTTATTTATAAACAACCACATTTCAAGCATAATATGAAACTTTTAAATCAAACTAAAAAAGACGCATGCCAAAAATTAATGGAAAAGGATAAATTCATTTATAAGACTAAAATTTGTGTGAATTGAAACCAATCATTGAATAACTATTTACTTCCTCAATTTGAAACACCCATTAATATTAGATTTAAAAAATCAATTAAAAATAGTGCCTCTATTATCAGATCATTATGAAAAACTTGTTGTGTTGAGAACGGATTTTACAAAAATAAGAGACCTAAGCTATAGAAAACCACAAGTTGGACTTGAAATTCCAATTATCAATGTCCATTCAAATGTTTAAAAATTTTATAAGGCACTTCCAAGACCCATAGATAAAATAACAACAATTACTATAGCTCTAAAAAGATGATTAGAATACAAAAATGCCTATCACCGAGTTGTTCAACCAAAACATATTATGAAAGAATTGAAATAAATGCATACAAGAAAATTGTATACTACTCATAATGTTCAAATCAAGTTTGATTAGAAACCACTCATTATTGACACTATCATGGTCAATGTAGATGAAAATATTCTAGCCAACACAACTAAATCCAACACAGATAATGAAACAATTATGTCTTCAAACATAGACATAAACTATTCTAATGGCATCCTGGTGCATGGTTTTGGAGACTAATAATCTATTACTGCATTATAGGACAAGATGGTTGCAATTGCATCTACTAAATATAATCATCCACTTGGCATTTTCAAAGACAAGGAATCTAAAGTAAGGATTTTTCCAACATTTTTATTTCATAATCCTTGTGATGAGGATATTTTATCAAATTTACATACTAAAAAATAGTACAATTGTAGATTTTACATGGCAAACATCGATTTATATATCACCTCACCAACTTTTTTTTTAAAGTAATAAAAATAATCATAGATTAGGTTGGGAAAACTATGTAGGTTTGAATTATAAGAGGAAAACTAAAGGGTAGAAATGTTTTAGTAATAGATGTTAAATACAAGCCAAATTTAGAAAAAAAATAATCAAATCATAAATTGGATATGTAGATTTCAAAAAAATTATGCATTTCACATGATTACATAAAGGGTATTAAAAAAATGTATTTTCTATTATATGGCAATTAGGACCGCCAACATTATTCTTGACTTTTAAAATCATTGAACATCATTGGCAACCATTGATAAATGCATTGAGGCATTTATATCTAAAGAACAAGAAAAAGATAAATGTTGGACTGGATAGATTTAAAAAACCCAATGATGCTTCATTCTTTGTGAAAATAGATCATGTCACATGTGCATGCTATTATAGGCATCGCATTAATGCAAATTTTATGTGATGATGAATATTTCCTAGGCAAAATAAAGGATTATTTTTGTATAATATAATTTCAATATAGAGGAAATTCTCATGACCATTGGTTGGTGTAAATAAAATATTCACTGATATATATAAAAGATAGAAATTCAACAATCATGCATTTCATAAACAAATACATAACTTGAAATACTAATACTCTAGAAGATGATATTGAAAAATTACATATACACCATCATACAAAGAGTTCTAGGTGAAAAAAATATATAGCTAAACTTTCCACAATTGTTACTGTAACAAACAACACTACTTGAACCATATGAAGCAATAAATGAGGCCATAATTGCAACATCAAAATAAATCTACATGCTACTAAGTACAAAGTGATACACTACTACAGATATCTTTAATACATTTTTATAAAACCTTGGCATGACTAAACCCTAATAACTAGTAACAATACAAGACATAATTAAACAACCTACCTTTTGCCTTACACAAACACCATCACAAGCATAGAGTAATAGTTTTATGAAAAACATGTTGTATTTATGGTAAGTCAATAGAGATGCACAATTTATTGTAGATGCATATACTAAAGCAACATACTTTAGCTCATATATGACAAAAGTAAATTCAAAAACCATACATGATTTCAAGAAAATACATAAATAACATGTCACATCGACCATATATGTTATTCAAATATTTCATACACTAGGTAATACAATGCTAAAATATCAACAAATGTCTGCATAATAGTTTTTTCACTTAGTATTATCATTGTCATTGAACCACTATTCAAGGACATGCACTTTCATAAGCACATCTTGCCCTAATAAATGAATTTTTATCTTAAAACCCAAAAAAAATCTTAGACATGACGTAGATGATTCCAAAAAATGTAATATGTTGATCTTTTATAGACTATTACATTACACACCCTATAATAATTGACCATGTTTCCCTAGCTAAATTTGCTTCTATGTACCATAAAAATGGAAAGGCATTAAACAAAAAGGGAATGTTATATGTTATGTTAATTAAAAAAAACATGTTGACATCGAAAACTATTACCATGAATATATTATTATATGTTCCATTTTATAACAATGAATGCAGTTTAAAAAACTATTTTCAAATATGGCAATATGCATACACTTCACATGTAAATATCATAAAACTAAATGAGGCTATGTTTAACTTTGAAATAACTCCTTCTTGGAGAAACATATAACGTGTTGCTTGTCAAATTGAACTTGATACTATGAATACATATAACAATAGATTTTAGTCTACTGACATAAAGCCATGCAAGAGGAGTATGATCTACAGGTGGATTTTCCATTGACAAAATTTGTATCGATCCAACAAAGCTTAAAACCATTTCAATTTGTACACCATAAATTTGTTTATTACAATACCAAGTACTATTAAAATAGATGCATGCTAAATCAAGAGAAATAAGTAATTGTTAAAGAATTTTCATCAAAAATGCAAAAATAAGAACTAGCCATTGTACCTATAGCTTTCAAGATGTGTAGGCATAGGAAAAACTTTTATAGTGAAATGCATATATGAAACACTAGTTCACATTTAATCTAAGTATATTGATAATGATTCATGCAAACCAAAAGGCATTTTAATTGCATACATGGTAAAAGTTACATAAACCGTAGATGGAGTGACATTGTATTTCACATTTTTATTACCATTTAACAAATTATAACTTATTCCACTCAATATTGAATGTCTAGATGTATTTTCCAAACATTATAATCAATTGTGCATAGTATTAATTGATGAGTTCTTACTCAGGATTGAGAATGTTATATAACATTGATAAATGATTACATAACATAATGCACCTACTAACCATGTACTTTGGCTATGTTGACATGATCTTCTATAAAGACCTTTACCAAGTCTAACCTATTAATGATTGTATAATATTTGAGTACCCAAAAATTAATAGTGAACTAATTCCATATTATTTTTGGTAAGAAAATGCAAAATTTTATCAACTGCAACAAACTATGCACTAAAGAGATAAGACTTTTGTCTTGATTCTAAATGAAATTTGTAGATGATTTTATACAAAACAAGATATAGCATATCTAAATAATAATTGTTTTCAACCATCTCTAAATGATCCCTTATTTACATATATTTTTTAATTAAAAATGATGTCTAAATACACATTAATAAAATGTTGGTGCTCATTTCACATGAAGAAATTATTATCAGTGCAATAGACAAAGAAGATAATACATACAATGAAAGATAGGGATATGTTAATACCTTATGCCTGTCAAAAATAATAATACTAAAACCTAACATGTTGGTTGATCTTTTTTCTAGGAATTACAACATACAAGATTGATGTGTCAATGGTTCATATGGTATATTTAAACTATATGACAAAGAAAAAATAATGGCATTATTTGGATTGAATTCAATGAAATTCACATTGGGCATTTGTAAATAAAAAAACATGTTACTCTATATAAAACCCATTTTGAGTCAAATTAGACTCCTATATTTTGAATCTATAGGTCAATTTGCATGTCCATTTATAAAAAAATAATAGTGTGGAGTCAATTCCTAGTACAAATAGCCTATGCATGAAAAATACATGTTGGTCCCAAAATTTTGGCTAAGTATCATCCAATTTGGGCACAAAATTGGCACGATGTTAAAGGACCATGGCATGGAAGGACCATGATGCATAGCTGATAGGCACAGATGAATCATGGTATAGAAACTATAGGGCACAAGAGGACAATGGTGTGGAGGAAATAGCACAAGAGGACCTAGTTACAGGGGAAAGAGTCACGAGGAACTTGATGACATAGGACTTGGAACAAAAGTGGAAGACTAGGGGAGCACATGGAAAGTGGGAGTAGTTAAAATAATGGTTCATACAAGTCACCCTAAACCTATTAATAGGAATTTTTTCACTAGCATGTAAGGAAAAGAACACATGGTTATAAAGATATAACATTGAGCAAGGATATAGGGGGCATAGAGGCTCGAGTCTTTAGGAACAACTAATTGTTGAACGCCATGATTCTCTATCTATTTAGAGTTCATTGGCCAATTCTTCATGTCATTAATGATTATAAAAACTTGGTTAGGGAAAAACAAGTATAAATACCCATGTTGTAAAGTACTAGGAGGACATATTTTGGGATGAATTTGTGACAAAATTTTAGCTTAATATATGAGATAATAGGTTTTATCAACTTATTATGTATTATGATGATCAATGGGGTGTGATTTAAGTGATTAGACTTAAATATGAGATATTCCCTATCTTTCTTTTCTTTTCTAAGTAATTGATGCTAATATAAGATGACATGTAGTGATATTAATCTAACCAAGGACTTAAAGGATCAAGGTAGGCTATCTTTGCATTTATATAATCCATGTTTAATTTACATAAATAGAATGGTATGAACAATTTATTAACACTATGAAACAAAACCTATGCGAACCGATCTTTTGATGTGTGCTTTAGGTTAGTGCATAAAACCTAAATCTTGCATGAAAGGGTTAGTGCATTAGCTCATTGGGCTAGACTTCAGCATTGAATCTAGAAGTATGAAATAAATGCAAACATTTTGGCTCTATTGTCGAGATCTAAAACACTTAAAGCACAATCATGGAAAATGTTTGAGTGTATTACTCTTGAGAATATAGAAAAATGGATTACCAAAGCTGAAGATAACTTTGCAGTTCCCTACCTTGAGCTATGAATCTCTATATAGTAGTGGGTAGAGCAGAACCTTTATAGTGCATTATATAAAACCTTTTTTTAGAGGTCCCAATTCATTAACATACTTGGTTGCCATAATATGCTCAAGGATGATCAAATAATCTTGGAAGGAGACAATTTTGGATGCTAAAATGGCAAAGAGCTTTAGAAAAACTTGGAGATCCATGGACAAATTAGTCAACTTTTGGTGGAAAAGAGTTTTGAACAACTAAATTTTGGATTGCACTATAACTATCTATTCATGTCCTGAAGAATCTAAGTTCTAGTTCATTTGAGAATAATGTGGTCATTATATTGGGATTTTTTGTTTTGAAATCAAGAAGCTATTTATTGATCTTGGAATTGAAACTATAACAATAGAGAAATAAATCCTCTTGTGTGTGAGCCACACATTTGGAAGGGAATAATAGGAGCTGGTAGAAGATTATGGGTTCAAAATGGTATCCATCTAGTGTGAATTACATAAATATAATTATGATGAAGATTGGCAAAGGATTATAGGAGTTAGCGGTGTGAGAAAAGACTGGGAGAACTCAAGGAGTGTTGTTAGGAGCCACAGGGAAGCAAAAACACATAATGATCCCATCACTTTTGAGTCGCATTCTATAACAATTCTATCCTAAGAAGGAGAAACATGTTAGATGATAAGAAATGAGGAACCAAGTCTAAACTAATCAGGCTCTCCCACCATAGTGAATGCTCATGATTTTGAGTTAGATAAAGTACACATACGTAATTAGGATATAGGCTTTGGAATCACAGAATAAACCTGTAAGGGATACTGAAGCTTAGCCTTTTGACACTCATTTAGACTTAACACTTTATTTCCCTCTTCAAGGGAATTCTATAGCACAACTTGGGATGCCTAGTACACGAGGCCTATAAGGATAAAATATAGTCCCCAATTTGAGTAATCAACCAGCTACCATGCCTCATATCATAAGCACTATTGATAGAGGCACTAGAGGTGGACTTGGAGGTGGTACCTAGGAGGTAGTGAATTTCCTCCTCAAGGGACCAGGGTTGGACATTCCCAACAACCTCTCATTCAAGCACCTCAATTAAATATGGTGTGTTATGAAATGGCACTACACTTACCAAAATATCAAGGTATGAATAATGCAGCTGAGCATGTCTATAAATATGAAGTGATTTGGAGGGTGTGAGTCATTCCCTACTCTTATCATAAGGCCACATAGTTTTTAATAACACTTTTGGATCACTCACATAAGTGGTATCAAAATTTTGACCCTTAACAAGTAGTGGTCAACTCTGATCAACTTAAGATAGCCTTCCTTCAAGACTTTGACATTCCTAAATTTGAGCAACAAAGCATAGAAGTGTTAAAGGATATAAATCAAGGACTTACTAAGAGTGTACATGAGTATGATGTAAGTTTTAAGACCTTATTGTCTAAATTGTCATTTCAAATTAATGCTACTCAGCATGAACTTTGGTTTGTGGGAGGATTATTACTACCCTTTCGATTAAACCTTATCACAATAGACATTCACTAGTCCATGTGAGGATTTAGAAGATGTTATCCATGATAAACAAATTAGAAGCATTGATACTAGGATTATTCACTTTATAGAGGCCCAAATAGCCTCAATGACATCATAGTTTGAGAATTTGACAACCAATAATGCACATAAAACACGGAGTGGTGTTTGGTGCACAGACTACGAATTTGAAGGGAATAGATGGAACAATTATCTATGCAAGAACATCTACATAGTACTTAAATAGACATGTGAAATATATCATGATTAAAATTATCTATGCTCTTTTCCTCTTCTATAGTGAGCTACACACACTAATGTTTTTAGCTAATCTAAGATTTGTGATGCCTATATTCATGACAGTGACGACTGACATTTGATTATAAAATAATCAAGAGAATGGTGACTATCATGGATGAGTAAGAGGGAGAGGATGAGGAGGTGGTCATTTCCCACCTAGGACCTATTATAAATGTGGATCTCTAAAACATTATTAAAGTGATTGCCTAGACTACCCAATGTGTGCTTTCTATAAAAAGGACCACCAAGTGGAAGAGTGTCCTGACTTATACATGGCTATTATAAATGAAAAAGGTCCTAGTATAATTTGAATTGATAAACCACATTTGTGCACATGTCTAACCATACCTATAGTTTAATAAGTAAACATTACCACTCATAATGGGGGACAGACCCAATTGACATCTAATCCCATCAAGAAAGTGAAATAGGAAGAACCAAGAGTAAGAAAGTATCCTAATGTTTATCAAAAGAAGCATGTCCTCCAAGATATGATGGTACTAGTATGAGAATTTTAGGGAGAGATTCAGTTCCTAAAAGATAAAGACATAACTCAATGTTCTTCTATGAAAATGGAAGTTGAACCTCAACATGTTGTACATGATGACTTTTAAGAGCTATGTAAGCACATGATGGATGATGGGTAGATGGAAGTCTCATGAGTTTAGCACCATCCTGTAGTTGTGCCATTAGTGTGGTAAAACACATGATGGGTAGATGGAAGACTGAGACTTCATTCAGTGCCTTGAAGAGTTTTACCACACTGATGAAGATCGTCTTCGATCTTTGGTTCATCTCTTTGATGGTACAACTACATGATGGTGGTAAACCCATTGTGAATAAATAATCTAATGGGATAAAATATTATCAGTATTACATGACCATTTCAATCATGATAACAAATTAAAGGGAGAAATTAGTTACAATAGAGTATAAGGACTTGAGCCCCACATCGATGCTTGTAAAATAATTGGCAGGATGATTAGTCCTACTTAACAAGATATTTATGGGTGCATGAATTCTATGGAAATTTACACACTTGGGTATGAGTATGGTATGTTTATGAAGAGTGACACATGGGTATCAAGTTTTGGAATTTATTGAAGGAGAACATGAACTCGACACTATCCTATGTTTCACCAAGGATGGATTTATGCATCATGCTCCAAGCCATACATGAAGCGGTAGTAGGTGACCTATGTCTCATGGAAGAATGACTAAATATTATCCATTAGGACCGTAAGGAGCCCCTAAACCTATTTCATGAACCATTGACATACCTAATTCCTACACCTGCACCAGTCCTTGATCTAGACCAACATGAAGAAATTTGCTTGGGAAAATAAAATCTCATGTTACAAGTGGAAGAAGGTGAAGTATCCACTCCACTCAGTATAATTTCCAACAATTTAGATGTTATTATCAATGTTGGTAAAGGAAATATTTAGGACATAGGTTATGATATGGAAAACACATACCATGGCCCTATTTAGATAGTTCAGTGCAACATCAGCTTGGAACAAGAACCAAAGATGGCTACAGTAAGACAGTATTAGACTGACATAGAGATTTCAATTTTTTTTTGAATTATTAAAAGAATATTAGGATGTCTTCTAAAAAAACTATAATTAAATGAAAGGATTACACCTATCCTTTGGGAAGATGCATATCAAGCTAGTTGATGACACTTGACCAGTTAGAAAATGCCCATATAAGATGAATCCTAATCTTTGGGTGCATGCCAAAGAAGAAATTGATAGTATGATAGGTACCATATTAACCACCCCCATTTATTAATCTAAGTGGATTAGGCCCATGGTGATTAGTATAGAGAAAGATAGATGCATCTACATATATATGGACTACTAAATGCGTAATGCATCATGTGTAATTAATCCCTTTTCAACACCATTCACAAAGGAGATTCTTGAATTTGTTGGATGTGGGTATATAGCTTCATAGATGGATTCTCAAGGTACCATCAAGTCAAAATAGATGAAGAAGAGCAACCCAAGACAACATTGCCACTGAACGGGGATCATTTTCATATATTATTATACCTTTTAGGTTAAAAAATGCCCCAATAGTGTTTTCACAAATAGTAGTTGAAGCCTTTCAGGAATTTATCCAAAAAATCCTTCAAGTTTATTTGAATGATTAGATAGTATATGGTTTGGTCAAGGACCATTGTTCTAAACTCAAACTTAATATTAAGCATTGTCATGTCTTAAAAATCTCATTAAACTTAAATAAGTACCTATTTGTGACACCTTTTGGTGTACTCTTAGGATATATTATTTATAAGGAAGGACTTCTGATAGACCCAATGAACGTATATGTTATTATTTGCCTCATATCACCCAAGATTCAACATGATTTTTGTGATTTTCTAGGCCATACTAGTTATTATAGAAAGTTCATTCATGGATATGCAAAAATTATCACACACCTAGAGGAAATTTTAAAGTAGAATGAGCATTTCATATAGACTTGATCTTATGAAGAGGCATTTGAAACATTAAAATAAAACCTAGTCACTTGTCCTATCCTCTAGTTTCTCAATTGGTAAAACAATTTCATATCCATGTTGATGCATCTGGCATGGCTGTTGGTGCAACAATCCTACACAACCCAGTGAAGGTCACCTAGATCACCCAATCTACTTTTCTAGTAAGAAGCTCACACCAATTGAAAGAAACTATACCACTACACAGTGTGAAGCATTATCAATGGTCTACACCTCACATAAGTTTATATAGTACCTATTATCCATTCCTTTTGTTTTATATACAGATCATGAGGCTTTGAAGTACCTTATTAATAAACCCATACTACATAAATGGATCTGTCACTAGATTGTGTCTTTTTAAGAGTTCCAATTTTTAGTTGTGGTGAATCCTAGGAAAGCCTATTGTAGACTTGACCACCTATCATGGATAGAGAACAAAGAGCCACCTCGGGCCATAGAAGATGATCTTCCTAATGTATAACTCTTTTGTATTACATAGGTACCTGAAGAGCTGGAAGATATTGCAACATTCTTAACCACTAGATCCGTTCTTGATGATATCACCTCATAGGCCAAAAAGAAACTCATGGTTCATGCTACATCTTTTTAGCTTATATCAGGGGATCTTTACAAAATGGGTCATGACAAAGTTCTTTGACATTGTGTAATACAACATGAGCACTTTTAATTACTTCATAAAGTTAATTAGGGTATTACAGGTGGATACTATGCTAGGGAGGCTATCACATGAAAGGTTTTGCTAGATGGATTATGGTGGCCAACTTTTTTCCAAGATGATAAATCATATGCTAGGTATTGTGACATATATCAGCATATAGGCAAACCAAACCAAAGAGATGTTATGCCTCTATCACCCATTCCTTCTCAAGAACCCTTTGAAAATTAGTCTATTAATTTTATTGGCCCCATCACTCTAGAAGGATGATGAATAGGTTCTTGATACATCATTACAGTAACTAAAAACCTTATATGTTGAGCTGAAGCTACGTTGACAAAGGATTGTATTATTACTATTGTTGCATGGTTTATCTAGGAGAATATCATAGCTTAGTTTGGATGTCCACTGAGTTTCAAGAGTGATTACGAAACCCACTTTTTGAATACAACTATTCACTTATTATTGGTTGAGTTCATGATTGTGCACCACAAAATAACACCATATCATCCACAAGTCAATGGAACTATTGAGGCTTTCAACAAGTTCCTAGGTACCACACTAACAAAAATTTGTAATATTGGTTGAACTAATTAGGATGATAGGGTGTTTGTAGTACTATGGGCTTACCTAATAATCTAAAAATGCCTAAACAAAAACATGCAATTCAACTTGGTGTATGGAAAGGAGGATATCCTACTAGTAGAGTTCTTGGTGCATGTTGGTAATTTGGTCTGTCAAGGCTAAATTCTAACACCTAAAATTCAAAAAATTTAGAAATAGTCAATAGCTTTTTTAAGCTAATAAAATAGATATTTTTAGTGTAAAACATCATTTTTTAGTCTTTAAAATGTCAAATTTCTCTCAAAATTTTATTAAATTATTCCAAATGCCTTTAGTTATATTCATAAATATAACTTTAGCCTTATCCTAAAATTTCATGGCTTAAAAAGGCAATTTAATGAATTTAAAAGATAAAAAGACTTATTTTGGACCCAAACATGCCAAAATTAACCTCCAAAGATATCTATAAATGTCATCCTTTAGATATCATTCATGAATTTCATGGTCTAACAAAGCAAAGAAAAATAACTAGTCAAATATGCAAATTAACATACTTTCAAGAAGAGTGTATGGTTGGAGAGAGAAAATGGATTTTTTCAAGATTCCATTTTTAGATATTTACCTAATAAATTTTCTAAAAATATCCTTTAGTCGGCAAATCTTGGTCCTTCCAAGCTTCCAAAAGGCTTAGTTTTAGCATGGTTTAAGGAAATTTTGAATGTTTAAGGTATTTTGTGGAAAACTAGGTTTCAATGAATCACTAAACTAATTCAAGATTAATTTAATATGAAAAAAATCCATAAAAAATGAAATCAACTCCAAAAATATGCAAAAATACATTCAAGTCTGCATAAATTCCATGCAAAAGGAGCATTTTTTAAAGAAATTTTAGGTTTATGGCATCTACAAATGGCTTTTTGACTCAAATTTTGGTTTGTATCATCAACATGAGTTGATTAATCATTCATAAAAAAATTAATTCCATTGGAAAAGTGGAGGTGTTTGCTATTTTTACACAGACCTGAGCCCCTCAAAACACAGTCAAGAAGAAAGCAAGCTTCAGCAAGATGAAGCCTCCAAGAGCAAAATTCAAGATTTTAGTTGTTTCTAACCCTTGTTTGAGTTTCTCAAGTATATAAAAGTGTTTTAAAAGATTTTAAAATTAATAAATAACCATCTCTTTCTATTTTGAAGATTCCAAGAAGCTTCTAAGTGACATAAGTTGGCTTAATAAGCCTTTTTAATCAATGAAATAAATGAATGTCGGAGTTGAAATGTATATATTTGAGTTAAAATGGAGTTTAACACATGCCATATATATTTTTTATGTAGAAATATAATTATTAACTCAATCTAAAAGTTCCACTTCATGCAAGTTGAGTTCAAGGGGAAGTTGACTAGTCTT
>JARHVA010007954.1:267500-297500 GCA_037957365.1 Torreya grandis | reverse complement strand
CATGTATTAGATTTGTGTAAATCCATATCATGCATTGTATTAGAGGTGAAATCTTGAATTCTTTATAAAAAGCTTCAAATAAACTATTTTCTTCACTTTCAAGAAGAGAAGTACAGATAAATATGGATTTTTTACATAAAGGGTAGGTAAAATTAGTAAAAGGTCATGAAAAGTATTCAATAATTTTAGTGGCATTTGGATTCAGAAAATTGTGAAAACTATTTCATACAGGAACTCTTTTGAGTATGCACATAGTGACCTACTTGCAGGTTTGATAATGCTATGATCAAATGGAGAAAGGTAAGGATATAAATTTTTGGATGTAAAAACTAGGATTATAGTTATATATTATGGATTATTTAGTTTTTTAATTATATTTTCCATGCTCACATATCATCAGGTTTAAGACAAACCGATTTCTGCAGCATTATAACTAGAAAGTCAACTGGTTTTTCTCAATTTCTCCTCACCTGGGAAGGGTTTCATGAAATTTCAAGTTGTTACAGAATATTGAGGACTTAATATATCTATACATGTCATAATTTATATATTATTCATGATTTTTATTGTTTAACAGAGAAAGGAAAAACAACCAGTCAAATATGTAAATTAACATGCTTTCAAGAAGAGTGTAGGGTTGGAGAGAGAAAATGAATTTTTAAAGATTCCATTTTTAGATATTTTTATAATTTTATCAAAATTTTAATGTTTTAAATAAGTTTTACCAAATAAATTTTCAAAAAATATCTATTATTTGGTAAATCTTGGTCCTTCCAAGCTTCCAAAAGGGCTTAGTTTTAGCATGGTTTAAGGAAATTTTTCATTTTTAAGGTTTTTTATGGAAAAACAATTTTTAATGGAACATTAAAATAATTTAAGATTAATTTTATATATAAAAAATCCATAACCCATCAAATGAACTCCAAAAAAATGTAAAAATACATTCAAGTATGCACAAATTCCCTATAAAAAGGGCATTTTTTTTAGGAAATTTGAGGTTTCTGACATCTATAGATGGATTTTTGCCTCCAAATTTGGTGTGTATAATAATTATGATTTTATTAATCATAAATAAAAATTTAAATTACATTGTAAAAGTTTATGTGATTTATATGTTTACACAGACCTGAGCCTCTCAAAACATAGTCAAGAAGAAAGCAAGCTTGAGCAAGATGAAGCCTCCAAGAGCAAAATTCAAGATTTTGGTTGTTTCTAACCCTTGTTTGAGTTTATAAATTATATAATGTTTTTTTAAAATATTGAAAAATGAATAAATAACCATCTATTTTTTTTTTGAAGATTCTAGAAAGCTTCTAAGTGATAGATGTTGGCTTAATAGGCTTTTTTTTATCAATTGAATAGATGAAGGTTGGAGTTGAAATGTATATATTTGAGTTAAAATGGACTTTAACACATGTCATATATATTATTTTTGTATAAATATAATTATTAAATCGATCCAAAAAGTACCACTTCATGCAAGTTGAGCTTAAGAAGAAGTTGACTAGTCTTTGAGTCCACATCTCTTCAGTTGACTAGTTTGACTAATTCCATGCATCTCCCATACTTTTCATGAAAGATAAGGACATTATATAACATAAAATCACTTTAAATATGGATTATATTTCAATTTATGATGTGATTTTCATTCAAGGAAGGTTGAAAAGTCAACATGGTCCCACCACCTCCAATTCTATGCCAAAAGTAAAGGCCATGCAAATTTTTGAAGACTTAAAGAATTGAAGACTTTGTTTAATATTTTAAAATGAATTTATTATTGAGGAATGGTATGTATTTTCATGAATTATTAATTATGTTGACATCAAGATGGGCCCATCACTTTTCCAACTCCAAAAAGAAGGGTTTTTGTAAGATAAAGAAAGAAGGAGATATTTTCAACTCCAATCATGGATATTGATTCTATTTCTTATATATGTAGGCATTTTAGTAATTTTTTTTGGGGGGGGTCCTTTTTTTAGCAAGACCAAACTCTACCATAATTTGAGTTTTGTAACCTTTTCAGAGAAATAAAAGATTGTTTAAGATTTTCATTACTTTGATATAGTGCGTTAATATAAGTTTGAATTGCATATGTGGTATAAATATATTATATATTAAGTCTTAATGTCACCTAGCTATTGGTATGATATTATGTAGGTCATGTTTAGTGTTTAATATCATTTGTTTAAATTGACAGTGGATAAACATTAGCTAGTTAGTGCCTTGAATCAAGTATATTTCACCATTTCCCTCAAGCTTATATTAACTGATAAAACCTCTTCATGAAATACTTATGCATAGGATTCAATTAGAGTTGTAGATTCAATCTTTGCTTATCTAATCAGAGTTTTACAAGATCAATTTGAGTTGATAAACCAGTAATATAGGTGTATCACCAACCGTAGAGTTAATTTCCCAGTCAATTTCCTTCTTTTGCTTTTCATCCTAACATTTAGTAGTTTAGTAAGCATTATAGAGTGATACATTAGAGGAGCAAGCCTCACCAAAATCTAGAGGTTTGATTTGAGTTCAGGTGTTCCACAACTCACATCATTCCAATGTTAGTCTAGATGTGAAGATTTTAGAGCCTAAACTACCAAGCCTTCAAATAAGGTGTTATCTAGATTACTAATAGTTTTGGCATGCCCAGTGGGACCTGCGCTCAGCTATTGGAATAAAAAATTTAAATAATTTCATTGTCAAAGCTAATTTTAGTATTCCTTTGGTCCAAATCTCAAGGTAAAAGGTATATTCTTGTTCATAAATTTAGTTGTTTTCATTTATCTTCTTATAGGTTATAACAACCTATAGAGTAGATTATGGTCCTTCTTCCCAGTATCAACATCCATATCTACCATCATAGCATGATCCTTATGATCTATATGATTTTCATCCTCATCCAAATGAGCCATACCCATTTTGAGATCATCCACCCTTCTAAAACTCTCTAAATTTTCATGAGGAGTTAGAAGAACCGAATAGGGTAAGCCAAATGATTGTTGAGAATATATTAGCCTATAAATAAGAGTTATTAGATAAGCAATCTTAGTCTCAAATATCAATACATCTTTCTTCCCCATATCAATATCCATGGATTCTAAGTCCATATCAACAAGAAAATATCCCAATCATGCCTCAAGAGGTAATACTTTTAATTCTAAAGTCTCCTAAACCCAATTTTCCAACCTAGAATCAAATACAACAACCAAGCATAAGATCAAATGATAAAATCAACCCAAAAGTTATTGTTGACATTCAAACCTCACCCCTCCCTCCTCAAGAGCCCAAAGCCTTTCCTTCATGGAAAGCCATTCAAAGAAATATGCAGAGAGAGGAGGTGATAGTTGTTTAGGTTCAATAGTTTCAAGATCTTGTAGTAGCTAAGATAGATAGAGTACAAATAAATATTTATTTAGAAGGCATCCATGAAGAACACTCACATAGATCCATTGTTGAGATAGAGAATATTCTTAAAGAATATGATCATTGGCAGTAGTTATACCATGATTTCTTGAATGAAATTAAAGAGCTTAAGATGGCAGATTTTTATGATAAGGTAGAGCAACATTCATATGAGGATTCCACCAATGTTTTGGAGCTTCAAGAAGGCAATTTTATTTCAGATATCACAAAGCAAGATGATTTGGAGCTTAAGTGGATGGATGAGATGTCATTCTCTATAGAAGATGAAGATGAAGCAAGTGTAGCAGATCAAGAACCTTCATATGACTCTATCCAAAAGGTAATAATATGTGATCAACATGTTTCAAATGGTTAGAATAATAATGAATTTCATGTCCTTTCAATTGATCATGATGAAGAGGCCTTTTGGGATGACTTGAAGAGATTTTGTGCAAAGTTTGATAGTCCATCTCTACCCAAGTGGAGATTGATGAATGTCTTATAAAAAGTATTGTTACAGTTGTTCATCAAGAAGAACTTAATGAAATATTAAAGCCATGTTTAAATTTATACCAAAAGGTTGAAGATATCAATGATCCACTACTTCAAATGGATCATAATGAAGATACCAATCCAAACATACTAGTTGATTTGCCAATTCAATCATTGGATGCGAATGAGATAAATCAAGATTAGCCTATGAATGAGGTAGAGATATAATTCTTGATACAACAAAGAAGAATATGAGAGGAAGATAATTGGGTCTTGGATCTATATCTTCAATCCATGCACCTGAGAATGGAGATTGAAAGACCAACCACATCATATAGAAGACATGAAAATATAAGTGATCCTATCCACAATAAAATGCCATTAAGAGATAATAAATACATTTGAAAGATCCATGGTGCATCAAATAATTTTCCATTTGATCTTGAAGGAAATCATCTTACTTCAGGTTAGTTGTTTTAGGTTTGATTTATGTTAATAAGTGAGTATCATAAGAAGTAATTTACTTCCCCTTCATTGTTTTCATATTTTTTCATTGTTTAGTTGTCTTTGCTTTTTAGTTTAGTTGTGTCTCCCTTCAATCTTGTTGTGTCAGTTAGAAAAGGTATTACAAAGCCTAAAAGAGTCTATTTTCCATTGTCATATGAAAACCAATAAGTTATTTTGAACATCAAGCTAGTCAAACCCTATGAGTCACCAAAAATATTGGTAATTTAGCCTGTCAAGGACAAATTTCAACCCCTACAATTCAAAATTTTCAAAAACTATCAATAGCCTCTACAAGCTAATCAATCAATAATTTTAGTCTAAAAAGTCATTTTTTGGTCTTTAAAATGTCAAAATTCTCTCAAAAGGTTACTAAATTATTCCAAATTCCTTTATTTATATTCAAAAATATAACTTTAGCCTTATCTAAAAATTTCATGGCTCAAAAAGGTAATTTAATGCATTTTTAAGACTAAAAAGACTTATTTTGAACCCACACATGCCAAAATTAACCCTCAAAGAGTGAAAAAGTTTAATTTTAATGTATAATCATTAAATGGATTCGTTTAAATCCATATCATGCATTATATTTGAGTTGAAATCTTGAATTCTTTTTAAAAAGTTAAAAATAAGTTATTTTTTTCAATTTCAAGAAGAGAAGCATAGATTAGTATTAATTTTTTACATCAGGGGTAGGTAAAATCAATAAAAGGTAATAAAAAAGCTTCATCATAGGTTAAGTGCCATTTTTATTCATAAAATGGCCAAAAATATTTCATACATGCATTCTTCCTATTATGCACATAGTGACCTGCTTGCAAGTTTGATGATGGTAAGGTCAGATAGAAAAGGGTACATATCTAAATTTTTGGGTGTAAAAACTATAATTAAAGGTATTTATCATGGATTGTGTGGTTTTTTAATTTGAGTTTCCATGATCATGTACTATCATTTTTAAGACAAGATAAATTTTGTAGCATTACAACCAGAAAGGCAATGGGTTTTTCTCAATTTCTCCTCACTTGGGAAGGGTTTCATGAAATTTAAATTTTATAAATACTATTGGGGACTTTACACACACACACACACTTCATCCTTCATATATAATTAATGCATTTCATGGTCTAATAGAGCAAAGAAAAATAGTTAGTCAAATATGCAAATTAACATGCTTTCAAGAAGAGTGTAGGGTTGGAGAGAGAAAATGGATTTTTTCAAGATTTCATTTTTGGATATTTTTTATCATTTCCTATCATGTTTTCATGTTTTAAATTAGTTTTTTCAAATAAAATTTTCAAAAATATCCATTATTTGGCAAATCTTGGTCCTTCCAAGCTTCTAAAAGGGCTTAGTTTTAGCATGGTTTAAGGAAATTTTGCACTTTTTAAGGTTTTTATGGAAAACCAGGTTTCAATGGACCTTTAAAATAATTTTATCTGAATTTTATCTAGAAAACATCCATAATCCATGAAATCAACTTCAATAATATGCAAAAATACACTCAAGTATGCACAAATTCCATGTAAAAGGGGGTTTTAAAGGAAATTTGAAGTTTTTGGCATCTATAGATGGAGTTTTGAATCCAAATTGGCATGTAAAATAATTATGAGCTAAGTAATAATAAATAAAATTTTAAAGTGTATTGGAAAAGTGTAGGTTCTTTTTATTTTTACGCAGACTTGAGCCTCTCAAAACATAGTCAAGAAGAAAGCAAGCATGAGCAAGATGAAGCCTCCAAAAGCAAAATTAAAGATTTTGGTTGTTTATAACCATTGTTTGAGTATTTCAAGTATATAATAGTGTTTTTAAATATGTAAAAATGAATAAATAACCATCTCTTTCTATTTTTAAGTTTCCAAGAAGCTTCTAAGTGAGAGAAGTTGGATTAATATGCCTTTTTTATCAATCGAATAAATGAAGGTTGGAGTTGAAATGTATATATTTGAGTTAAAATTGATTTTACCAAGTGACATACATGTTTTTTTTATGTAAACATAATTATTATGTCAATCTAAAAGTTCCACTTCATGCAAGTTGAGTTCAAGTGGAAGTTGACTAGTCTTTGAGTCCACATCTCTTCAGTTGACTAGTTTGACTAGTTTCATGCATCTCCCATGATTTTCATGCAAGATAAGGACATTAAATAACTTAAAATCACTTTAAATATGGATTTATATTAAAATTTATGGCATTATTTTCATTCAAATAAGTTTTACAAGTCAAAATGTTCCCACCACCTCCAATTCTATGCCAAAAGTAAAGGCCATGCAAATTTTTGAAGACTTGAAGACTTGAAGACTTTATTTAATATTATAAAATGAATTTATTATTGAGGAATGGCATGGATTTTCATGCATTATTACTTTAGTTGACATCAATATGGGCCTACTACTTTTTCAACTCCAAAAAGAAAGTTTCTTGCAAGATAAAGAAAGAAGGAGATATTTAAATAATATTGTAATTAATTTGAACTCAAAAATTGACTAGAGTTAACATCCAGTTAATCTCCTCTTCTTTTTTTAACTCCAATCTTGGATATTTATTCTATTTTCTATATATGTAGACCTTTTATCCATTTTCTGGGGGGTCCTTTTTTTGGCAAGACCAAACTCTACCAAAATTTGAGTTTTGTAACCTTTTCAGAGAAATAAAAGATAGTTTCATATTTCCATTACTCTATTATAGTGTGTTAATATCAGTTTGATTTTCATATGTGGTATAAATATCTCTCTTGTTAAGTCTTGATTTCATCTAACTATTGGTATGATATTATGTAGGTCATTTTTAGTGTTTAATGTCATTTGTTTAAGCTGATAGTGGATAATCATTGACTGGTTAGTGCCTTGAATCAAGGATATTTCACCATTTCCCTCAAGATTATATTAACTGATAAAACCTCTTCATAAAATAATGATTCATAAGATTCAATTGGAGTTGTAGATTCAATCTTTGCTTGTCTAATCAGTATTTTAGAAGCTCAATTTGAGTGGATGAACCAACAATACAAATGTATCACTAACATTAGAGTATGATTTCCCTTTTAGTTTCCTTCTCTCCTTTTTCATCCCAACATTTAGTAAGTAGTGTAGAGTGATAAATCAAAGGATCTAGCATCACCAAAATCTAGAGGTATAAAATTTTTTTAGTTGTCCCATAGCTCAGATTATTCCAATGTCAGTCTAGGTCTGAAGGACTTAGAGCCAAAACTACCAAGCCTTCAAATAGGGTCCTATCTAGATCACTAACAGTACCATCTCTATGTATCACATAAGTAAGAAAACTAGATGAAAAATCATCCTTGAAAGCATGCCTAGATGCTTTATTGTAACTAGATGAAGATTGTTTTCTCATTCATTGGAGATAGGATGTAGAAAAGTGTAGAAAAGGCATGGCATGATCAGCATATAAAGAATAAAACATTTTCTCTAGGAATGAAAGTCTTATTATAAAACTCTAAGTTTGCATTCTACCCTAGAAATATTTTAGTACACTAGGATGGCCCTTTTATAATTCATATCATTATACCTTCCTAAGCATGTTGGTTACAAAGGATGGATGGCCAGTTCCTTCCTAGGCACTATAATGGATGCTAGATCTAGCCATATTTCACTTTAGAATAGCTAAAGTATTATAATCAATAAGGATTATGCCATTAGTTTAGAATTTAATGCTTTCAATAAAAGCATTGCCTTTATTTCATGAAACTTTTCATTTTTGTAATTTTATTTTAAAAGTTGTTTTACTTTTCATGGAGGACCATGACTCATTTTAGTATTGGGTAAGAAGTCATGATTAGTAATAAAAAACATGAAAAGTGCACAAGTTACTTAGGGACGTGAGTTACATGGGTGCATAATATATTAAGGGCATGAAATGCACTAAATGTGCTCAAGTCATTTAAGGTACAAAGGGGTGAGGTTCCCACCATGAGTTAGAAATTTAAAGGAGACAATTGTCTCCTATCTCACAAAAAGCATAGGAATAGATGTCATCCACTTTGAATAAAGGTGCAATGGGAAAATACCATTAGAAGCATTAATTATAAAAGGAAAGGATCTAAATGTGGTAGTTTTTAAGGATTAGTATTAATGGCATGAAGTGATGGGTGATAGGATATCATTAATGATGATAAACCCCTCTTAAAGCCTATGAATAGGCAAGTTAAACTCATTTTACACTTTACCTTGAGATTTACAGAGCCCAAGATCATGTGACTACTAGATCTAAGTTAATCACCTAGAGATAAGGAAAGTGAATTCATCTCCATAACAAACTATATAGGGCATTGCCAAGTTGAGAAGATATATTATGAGTCTCATTCATTATAAAAACATTAGTACCAAAATTTTTAGGTTATAGGTCTGCCATTAAAGGGTGCTTAAGTTTGAAAGGTAGAAGTAGTCATCTACAACCACGTATTCTTTTGGAAAGATTAGATGGTTGCATGTTATCCTTTGGGCTCCTTAAAGGGTCATATGGCATAATAAAAAGTCCAAATAACTGAACCATTTCCAATAATACTAGAAGAGGAGGTGAGTGGAGGAGACTAGGTTCTAGTAAGGGAAGAGACACCTGAAGAACAAGTTTAGTTTGTGAAAGAAGAAGAGGAAAGTATGGTATGAAAAGTGAAGTAGGATGAATCATCCTCAATGCATAAATATCAAATGTCCCTACCTTTATCTCTATTGATTGAAGAAATACAATATCTAGAATTAGTGTTACATGTGAAGAACTAGGTTTCCAAGGTTTCTACTTGTACCATCTTTAACTAAACTCATCACCAACCTAGGAATGAGGTTGATATCTAAAGTGATCATTAGTTCTATACCAAGAACACCAGGAACCAAGTGGTGTATGATCTCATGATATTTAATCAACTGGATGTTACAGGGTTATTTTATCTCCTTAATTTACCATACTTTGGTAAACCCATGGAGGTGGTTCAATTATTTATTTTGTGCATCCATGAGTATTATATTTACTTCACTAAGCCTAGCATGAAGATCATGCCCAAGAATATTAGTAAGGTCATGGGACTATGGTGTTTAGGGTTGAGCATAATTAATGACTTGGTAGACATTGAGGAGGTCCAAAATATCATGATTCTCATATATAAAAAGTAGGTCCATGCTATATACATAAAAAACTATAGGATCCCTCCTCCCCAAGTTGCAGTATAGATTGTCATGACCAAGATTAGAGGGACTGAACATTAGAAAGAGGTTGACATGTTGCACCTCTATATTTCCCATCAAGTCACAAAAGGACTAAAGTACAACTAGGCTATGTAATTCACCAAGAATATTATTGAAGACATGGAGAGGACCCATTAGGTTCCTAAGTACAATTTACCATGGGGATTATTCCTCCTCTTATTAGTTTTTGACAAAATCAATGTGTCAGATTATATCTCAAGAGTGTTGAAGTGGGTATACCCTCCCATGTAAAAGTCCCTCACTAAACACTACAAGGAATTCACATGCCCTGATCACATCACCCCCTAATACAAGATCAAGATGAGGTATTGGTTTGATAGAATGAAGGTGATGTTTAGGGATGAGTAGAACATCCCCAAGGACTTGACCTCTTTTGGTACAGAGCAAGCATAGTTTGTTGTGAATCAACCCTTTTCCCTTGTGTGTATCTAAATGAACCCATCTAAAGAGATATTTATAGGATCAAGTTACCATATGCCTTCTTAGCATGGTACTTCATAGATTCTATGAATTATATTTACAACTCATAGCCTATTATCCTATAGTCTGAGAGAATAGACTCAAAAATTCACATTCTCTATAAAATGTTTCTCTATCTAGGCAAAAAGGCCTATACAGAGAAGAGGGAGACATACCTAACTGACATCAAGGTCAAGTAGATGATGGTGGGGGAATAAACTCACAACATTTTTTACATGCTTCTCCCCTAAAAGGATCCATAGGGTGGGGACCCCAAGGATAAACTTCCATTAGTGCCACCCCTGAAGAATAAAAAGAAGCTAAATGTGGGTGCC
The DNA here is from genome assembly GCA_037957365.1 of Torreya grandis. Taxonomy (NCBI): domain Eukaryota; kingdom Viridiplantae; phylum Streptophyta; class Pinopsida; order Cupressales; family Taxaceae; genus Torreya; species Torreya grandis. The sequence goes on along the minus strand of JARHVA010007954.1, from coordinate 287,092 downwards.
AACACAAGTGGGCATCAAAAACCAAAAATATGGTAGAAGAATACAAAATCACAAATACCTACCCCACCACCATCTAAACTTGTGCCATCCCATCTATCGGTACCACCTCTACCTTTCCCTTCACCTTCTCTACCTTGTCTATCTCAATCTTATCCCCACACTTGTCCATCTCCTCCATGATCTTTGCTACCATGCACTTCATCTCCCCAACTTACTCCTCCACCTTCACCACCACCTTCTCCACCTATACCTTCTCCCCCTAAAGTAACTTCACCACCATCTCCCCCAAGTACTTCCACTTCAAGAGCTTCCTAGTAGCAACCCCCAAGGTAAGCACCCTAGCATGAAATTCCTAAGGTACAAGTTCATAGCTCAAGTTTTGATTTAGATAAAACTCCCTCCTCAGCATGGGAGGAGAAAGCCACCTCTGATGATTCATTTCTTGATGTTGAACCACTACATGGAGAAGTGGGGGATAATTAAGGATAACTTAGTGAGATGGCCTCTAGTAGACATGAGGAGGCTAAACTTGAGCATGACCCTAGTAAAGGGAAGGGATCAAATGAGACCATAGAAGATCATGGTGATAATAAAAATAGAAATGCATGAAAGCAATATCAATTTGGCATCCAAGACAAGATGTTTTATCTTTGGCTGCACTTCATTCCTAATGAGGAAACCTTAGAAACAATAAATAAAGTGTACTTCTTGTTACATATGTACAATGAAGAGCACAAGTTAGAATTCCCCAAAGGTAGCCTTTCCTTAGGTTTAAATGCTCCATCATTTCCAAGACCACTATGAGTATATCCAAAAAAATTATCCCCTTTTCTAGGAAGCACCACCTTTTTAAATCTAGGAATGGAGATCACATGCCAAAATATTTTATCAAATCCTAATGCACACACTATTGACAGGAAACATGCCAAGATTGTGGGCATGTATAATAAATAAGTTACAGATAAACAAGCAATCACTAAGGAAGTAACCATGTTAAAGTAGAATATCCAAGAGGCCACAGAGGAAAAATTAAGGGTCTTGAACCTTTGTAAAATAATTTTGAATGAAGAAAAAACATTAGTAGATGGTGTACCACTTGATGGGGATGTCATAGGAAAGATAGATACATTGGTATAATTTTTGCACAAGTGATGCAAAGAATAACCCATGCTAAAAGATAAGAGATTGGAGTTAGTGAAATAGTTCACCATAGTCTTCAAAATCTACAAGCATGCTATAGAGAGGGTTGAGGAGGTTATCCCCATTTTAGATAGATTTTTTGTGGCTAGCATGCCCAAATAAAGTCTTGGAGGCTCAGCTCCAAGCTGAAAAAGCCTATAATTAACAACTACCTGATGCCACACTCTTAATAAAAAACCATGTCAAGCATGTAAAAGCATTCAAGGAATGTAGAGATGATGGAGTATGCAATCAATAAACATCATCAATAGCTGAACGTAAATTTTGTATCCCTCGAAGGACAAGTTGACCAGGAGGTCTCCACACTTGAAGATGTCTAGAAGGATGCCATCACATCCCTAGATAAACTAGTCAAAAAGGATAATGATACCTCCATTTAAATCAAGGAAATAAATAAATTAAAGGGGACCATATAACAAATAACTTCAAAATTTATCGAGACAATGTGACATTGGGATAATCTAAAGAAGGAGATTGAGTAGTCGGGGCCCAAATTTTTGACAGAGGATGTTAGCATGACTTAGTATAAGGAAAATTAAAAGTGTATTATGGGGTGATTTTGGCCCCAAAATTTTGGCTAATTATTTTCCAATTTTGGCATGAATCTGGCATGGCACTGAAGGACCATGGTGTAGAAGGACCATGGCATGTAGCTAATAGGGATAAAAGCACTGTGTAATGGAACCTAGAGGGTGTAAGAGGATAATAACATAGAAGAACCAACATGAGAGGACCCAATCAAATGGGAATTAGTCATGAAAAACTTGAGGACATATATGGACTTGGAATAGAAGAGGAAGACTAGGCAAGTACATAAGAAGTGAGAGAAATTAAAATAAAGGTTCATATGGGTCACCTCGACCCTATTAATAGGAATTTTTGCACCAGATCATAAGGAGAGGAAATAATGGTAGTAAATATATATAATAGAGTGAGGATATAGGGGGTTTAGAGGCCCAAGTCTTTAGGAACAACTAATTATTGAGTGCCATGACTCTAATTCTATTCAGAGTTTGTTAGCCAATTCTTCATGCCATTAATGATTGTAAACACTCAGTCATGGAAAAAAAATTATAAATACCCCTATTTTAAATTACTATGGGTACATATTTTGGGATGAATTTGTGATGAACAATTACCTTTTTGATGGTGAAGCTTAATATATGAGATAACAGGTTTTATGAACTTCTTGTGTTTTATGATGAAAAATGGTGTGTGAGTTAAGTTATTAAATTTAAATATGAGTTCTACCCTACCTTTCCTTTCTTTTCCAAGTATTTGATGCTAATATAAGATGACAATATTATTAATAGTGATATTAATTGAACCTATAACTCAAAGGATCAAGGTAGTCTATATTTGTATTTATATAATCCATGTTTAATTTGCATAAAGAGAAGTATATGAATAAGTTATTAACACTATTCAATAAAATCTAAAAGAATCTATCTTTCATTGGATGCTTTGGGTGAGCATGCAAGACCAAAATCTTGTATAAAAGGGCAAACACTCTAGCTTATTGGGATAGACTTTAGTGTCAAAGCTAGAATTATCAAAGAAACCCCAATAATACATATGTCGTAATGTCTCACCATGGAAGAAGGTGTCGGGCGCGATGGTGGGGAGCGACGGTCTGAAGCTGGGCGGCCAGCATGATGCCAACAGGATGGAGCGACCTCAGCCTAGGGGATATGAGTAGCAGGCAAAAAGGAATTTTATTGTTGAGAACTCCAAGGTGCAGAAAATTAATGGATGCCTGCCCATAACTTAGGAGAGACCAGTTTTGGTAATTTCTCAGGATGCTGTGCAAGAGGAGGTTGAATACTTGTCAACTCATGCCCTTATTTGCAAATTCTTGGGAATTCGTATTTCATTAGCAACATTGGAAGCCTGTATTAGGAGGACTTGGCAGATTGATGGGGATTTCGACATTCTGCTGGCAAGAAACAGTTACTTCATGGTAAATTTTTCTTTTGTAGCAGACTGAAATAGGATTTTTGAGGGTGGGCCTTACTTCTACGATATAAATGGCCTCTTCCTTAAACCCTGGCATGCTAGTTTCAACTCGGTGAAAGATCTCCCAACCTATGTCCCTGTATGGGTTTGTTTGTTGAGACTGCCCCTAGAGTTTTGGCAGGAGGATATCCTTTGTCAGATAGCAACCCTGCTTGGAACACCGATGGCAATTGCGCACCAAACTCTGGATAAAAAGGTAATTTCTTACACCCGTATTTGTGTTGAGATTAATCTGAATAATCCCCTTCCGGATTCTCTTGAGATTTGTCTGGGAAGCTCATCTTGGATCCAGCAAATCGATTACGAAGCCATTCCGTTTTGTTGCCACATTTGCCATGTGTATGGCCATTTGCACAAATAATGCCCACAGGCGGTCAAAGAGAATGATATTCAAGGAGAAGTGGCTGGGTCTCGAGGGCCCAATTGGGATAGAGGATCCAGACAGCTGAAACATTTGGGGACAACCCATGTATAATCAGGTGGATTAAATAAAGGAAAAAACTTGCTCCAAATAGAAGGTGCTGAACAGGGCATAAATGGCTCCAAGGGTCCTGACAAGGATGGATTTACCATAGTCAGGTGCCGAGGGAAGTATCGGGGTCAGAAAAGGGCAAATTTTGATAGACAGAATAAGGTTGATTTTAATAGATTTGAAGTGCTGGACAGCATGAATATAGAGGATGGTATTTCAGAGCCGTTACAGATGGAGGAAGAAGGGACAATGGAACCATCTACCCCTGGGGAGGAAATTACAGCCTTAGTTAATCGGCCGACACAGGTGACTGACTAGGTTATGCAGGCTGTGCCTAGCTCTGATTTGCTGACCAAAGGGGATTTAGAAGTTTGCTGAGCCAACCTGGCAAAGGAGGTGGAGGCGTCCAAAACTGAAAAAGGTTCCTCCTCTAGCCTGGGCATTATGCCAAGACCATTTAAGAAGCCTACTAGCCCCAATCCCTCATGAGTTGGGTGCAAGAAGGATCAGGGGAAACTAAAAATTGCAAGGGATCTTCTAGTAGAGGCAGGGCATGTTAAGCCCTTGGATGAACATTTCACACACGTTACCCAATGATTTTTCTTTCCTGGAATGTGAGGGGTCTTAGTAGCTCTCCCTGACAAAGAGCTATAGTTAAATTGGTACATGCTAATTCTCTGGACATCCTGTGTATTCAAGAGATGAAATTTTCAATTGATTCATGGCTCTCTTTTATGCAAAATCGATGCTTCTTCAATCACAGTCAATGTGTGGGGGCAGCTGGATCTTCTGGTGGGTTGGCCGTGTGTTGGAACCCAGATTGCATAACCCCTCTTGGCTGGTTGGCCAACAATTCTGCTCTTACAATGATAGCCGTCTCAAAGGAATCAGGGGAAACCATTCTTGTTACTAATGTTTATGCCCCTGTGGACCTTCCTAAACAGCAAAAATTGTGGGATCGTGTTTGGTTTGTCAGAAGCTGCCACCCCTACTTGCCATGGATCTTGATAGGAGACTTTAATGATGTCCTTAACTTGGAGGAGAAGAGAGGTGGTCTGGCTCAGCTTGGGCCTTCATCAAAAATCTTTTGGAAAAATATTGACCTTCTATGCCTCTCAGATGTTAAACCTCTCAATGGCACATTCACCTGGAGTAACAGGAGGAGTGGCGAGGATGGTATTTCGAAACGCCTTGACAAATTTTTGGTATCCTGCTATTGGCACTATGGTTCCATGTCCATCACTTCGGAGATTCTTGATTGGGGTGGATCGGATCATTGGCCGATTAAGATGTCCACTAACCAGATATCGGGCCCAAGGAAGCCTCCCTTTAAGTTTCAATTAATGTGGCTTAGAGAGTCTTCCCTGCATGAGCTCATGGGCTAGTGGTGGTGCCAGGGTGGACCCAACTTTGGTACAGCCATGTTCCCTTTTGCCAAAAATCTCCAGTACGTCAAAGGGAGGCTTAAGTATTGGAATCTCCACAGCTTCAAGAATCTTCATACTATGAGGAAGAAGGCCCAAGACCAGCTAAATGTGATTACTAGGCAGATCAGAGATAGCGGCCTGTCTAAGGAGCTTCATGAGGCTGAATCCCAAGCGGTGAAAGACCTTGCTGAGTGGGAACTCAGAGAAGAGATCTTCTGGAAGCAGAAGGCGAGGCTTGACTGGCTCCAAGAAGGTGATAGGAACACTGCCTTCTTCCACAAGTCTATCTAGGCAAGGCGTAATAGAAGCTATTTAACTCACTTGGTGTGCCTGGATGGATCTCGATTGAGCTCTTTGTAGGACATTTCTTCAGTAGTGGTTACACATTTTTCTAGTCTGTTCTCTAAAGGGCGGCACCCCTCTGAGATAACAAAAAATATAGTGCTATCCTGCATCCCTTCTGTGGTGACTCCAGAGCTGAATGAGTACCTGATGAGTCCTATAGAGTGGACTGAAGTGGAGGGGGTGGTCTTTAGTATGAAACGTGGCAAAGCCCCTGGGCCGAATGGTTTCCCAGTGGAGTTCTATTAGGACTTCTAGGATGTCATCAAGCATGATCTCTTTGCTATTATACAGGAATCCTTTACCAATAGAGAAATGCTGAGGGCCTTGAATGCTACCTTCCTTGTCCTTATACCAAAGAAAGAGTAGGCAGATCAGTTGGACCAATTCAGGCCTACTGCGCTCTGCAATGTGATATACAAAATTATTATGAAGCTCTTAGCGGAGAGGCTTAAAAGTTGTCTCTCGTTGATTATTTTAGAGGAGCAGGGTGGATTTGTTGCTGGCAAGCAGATCCTGGATGAGGTGGTTATTGCTTCGGAGGCTATTCACTCTATGTGCACTTCTCAGGAGAGGGCCATGTTTATCAAGCTTGACTTAGCTAAGGCTTATGATAGAGCCAGCTGGAGATTTTTGGGAAGAATCATGCGGGCCTTTGGTTTCAGCCCTACATGGATCCAATGGGTCCTGAGTTGTGTTACCATGCCCTCCTTCTCGGTTCTCATCAATGGACAGCCAATTGAACTTTTTGGGGTATCAAGAGGCCTGAGGCAAGGTGACCCACTATCACCTTATCTATTTATCATTTTGGCAGAGGGATTGGGCCAGCTGATCAAATTCCAGGTTTCTCAGAACATAGTGTAGGGTTGGCAGTGGGGGAATGGCTTAGTCACGTCCCATCTTCAGTCTATTAATGATATTATGCTGGTTGGGAAAGCTCGCATCCGTGAGGCGAAAGCTTTTAGGGACACACTTGACATGTATCTTGATGCTACGGGGCAAAAAATCAATGACCATAAGTCCTTCATCTATTTTTTCAACACTCCTAGCCTGATACAAAGGAGACTAGCGGCCATTCTGAGATTTCAAATTCATGTTCTCCCAGTTGTTTATCTGGGCATTCCTATTGTGGTTGGCCGACAGCCATGCCTCTTCTGGCATAATGTTCTGGATAAGCTGAGACAAAAAGTGAATCACTGGATACACAGATGGCTCTCTACTGCTGGGAGAGTTACTCTGCTACAATCAATGATTCAAGCTCTTCATGTGTATCACTACATGGTGCTGGCTGCTTTAATCTTTATTCTTAAGGAATTTGACGCCCTGTCCTACCAATTCCTCTGGAGTGGCAACCTTCGGTGCACCAAATGGAGCTTGGTTAAGTGGGAAACAGTTTGTCGACCTAAGAAAGATTGGGGGCTTGGATTGCAGTCAGCCATCTTGGCTAGCCAGGCACTGACTGCTAAATTATAATGGAGATGGTGTTCTAATCAGTCTCAAATGTGGGCTCGTATCCTAGCTCTTAAGTATTTTCTGGAGGTGGATCCCTCTGTCATTGCCCGGATGCCTCTTAAGAGGGGTGGATCCATGATTTGGAGTACCCTCAAAGTGGGAGCTCAGCTTATTAAACATAGCCTTTTCTGGATTTGTAAGACGGGGAAGCAGGCTCTCTTCTGGGATTACTCATGGGATGGGGTGCCCCCGCTCTCATCCTCTCACCCGCATCTACAGGGCTTATGTGAGGTTTTTCATGAGGCTGGCTAGACCAATGTGGCACACTACAAGGAGGAGTATATAGTGGGCCTGGCTACAAGATTTAGATGGAAAAATTCTTTGGAATGGCCCCCTGGTAGATCCTTGGGGAACAGGGCTAAGCTCTCTCAGATATTAGCTTCTAGGAACTGTAACTCTCTTCAGGGTCAGGATTTGCTCGCTTGGGGAGGTGGGTCTACTGGAAACTACTCTGTCTCAGTGGGATATCAGACTTTGTCTAAGCAAGTTCATGGTGAAGTGAATTTCCTCTGGGGGAAGAAAATTTGGAATTCTGTTACTTGGCCCAAATGTGATTTCTTTTTATGGACGCTTGCGTACAATAGATGCCTCACATGGGACAACCTGTGCAAGCGAGGTTTTCAAAGGCCTTCTAGATGCATGCTCTACTATGAAGAGGTGGAAATAGGGGCACACCTGTTCTTTTAGTGTACTTTTGTCAAACATATCTGGCATAGATGGTGGCAAGCTTGGCGCAGACCCTGCTAGCACGCTTCCTCCTTATTAGACTTCTGGGAACGCCTTAATCCTCCCCCTTCCAAAGCATCAGCCCTCCAGGTGGCTTGGTTTGCTAGACCAGCCTTTATTCTGTGGAATGTGTGGAAAGGAAGAAACAGGCACATTTTTTGAGCTGAGCAGAGGAAGGTTGATGCCATTTGGGAGCTTGTTCGCATGACTCTGCAGGAGACTCTTGCTGCCAAAGGTCTTAGTTTGGTTGGGTTGGGAACGGAGGAGTAGAATATTCTTTTTAACATTGCTGGCAAGCTGTTGGTCGCTACTCCCTCCGGCTCTCTTAAGAGTTCACTGATTAGAGATAGGCGATGTCACAAACCTATCAACAGACTTGGGCAATGGACTCTTCCTCCTCCTAGTTTCTTGAAGATTAATATTGATGGCTCCTCGAGTGGGAACCCAAGGGATGCGAGAATCAGAGGTGTTGGGTGGGATAGTTCTAGTAATCTTCAATTCATTTTCTCTATTTATAAAGGCTGGTACTCCAATAATTATATGGAGGCGCTAGCCATCCTTCAGGCATTGAAACACGGCTGTCATCTGGGCTGGCAAAATGTTATCTGTGAGTCGGATTCCCAGGTTGTGATTGATCTGATCATTAACCGTAATTTTGCTAATGTCGAGTGGCGATTGGTCGAGGTTGTGCAACAGGTTCTTCAGTTAAGTTCTCTGTTGGATTTTGTCACTTTCAAGCATATTCCCCACGAATGGAATGGGGTTGCTAACTATTTGGCCAAGTGGGCTTCTGAATAGGGACCCCAGTGGGAGATCCTAGATTATAATTTGCTACCTTTGCAGTGCTCCCAGAAGCTGAGTCTTTTGGTGGAACAGGATAAGGCTGTGTAATGGTTTTGGTTTCCCCTGTTTATGAATAAATTTTTACCCTGGTTAGTTAAAAAAAATGTCTCACCATGGAATATGTTGCATTTAATCCATTTGATGTAAGGAAAAATGACTTAGTATACATAATTACTTCCCATGTAAAAAACATAGATTCATTATATTTTCTATCTCTACTCACAGAAAAAAACTTTAAAGTTAACAATAAAATCTCCATTGAAGTGTCAAGGCTAGAATCAAATTCAAAATGGATCTTCGAACATAACGTTCAATCAAATATATTGTCTTCATCTATTATCATATATTCATTGAATACTCACATCTTCAATCTCCACATATAAGACATTATGAATGACAATGACTTAATCAAATGTGATATATTATGCCTGTAAGAAACTTATGTTACATCTACCAACCCCTTCAATCATGCCCCAAACTTATTAACTTGTAACTTAGCATACAATGTATATAGTATCATGATATGTGCACAAAATCATGTAATCAACTCAAGCCTAGTGTAATACACTATAAATGAGGTGGAAGCATTAATAATAAAATACATGATATGGTGATGTGAATTTATAATTATAGACATCTATTCATCCCCATCTTCTTTCATTATGGATATTATCAATGTTATTAAAAAAACATTGTTAAATTCAAACATGTCTAAAAAAATTATATATTGGGAGACTTTAACCTTGACATGTCCATTTCTAGTAAGTCAAAAATATTACTTGAAAACCCTATGCTCACTTTCAATATGAATTTCATGCCATAAAGGCATAGGCAATGCACAAAAAGAATCATAGATCATGTTTAGTCAAACAATACAAATTAACATAATCATAGCATAGCAATAGAAACATATTGGACTAATCATAATGCCATTTTTTGGTAGTGGATACTAACCCTTAATAATTATTATTTAAATCAACTCAACATTCATGTTTAAAAAATAATGTCTTTTGTTCATAAATTTTTCTTTTAGACATATTTAGACTATGGTTTTTGAATTCTTATATAAGTGAAACTGAAAAGAGATCATGTTGTTTGAAATATAAATTCACTTTCTTGGTTAAGCATTATATCTATTTTTTTTCATAGCCTACTTCATTTGTATACATCTATAATACCTTTTCATTGCACTTTTATATGGAATAAACTAAAATAAAAGATATTTTCTTTTACCAAATCAAAAAACAAACAATGGAAATAAAAAAAGACATTTTGGGTCATGAATAAACAAGTGAAGAATAACAAAAAAAAAATAAGGATCACGTCAAACAGATAATTCTCAACCACAATTATAAAAATGATGAGTCTTAATTCATGTTTTCCTTTCTTCTATTGCTCATGCACTTTTTATTTTCATTTGCACAAAATAAAACTAATATTTTTCTTATGATCTTGTCATTATGATGATAAAAATAAAAATAAATCCTATTTTTTTTAGCACAAGCACTTAAACAACTCCATTGTATACAATATTAGACATTTATACTAGCAAAAACGTTTATGTATTTTAAGGGGATATCTTTATAGTTTATGGGCCTGACCATGTTACAAATCCCACCTCCCTGATAAAAGTTGAGATACTAAAAATTGATTTGGTCAACACTTATGGACAAATGACAATAAAAATGAATGTGAGTAATGAATTATTTTAAAACATTGAAACATTTATATCTCCTTATAATAGTATTCGAGACACAAATATCCTGGCCAAGGAAAAATAAAAATAATAATGAGGAGATGTTGTTTTGTACATTGTCTTAACTATGAAATCAAACATGAAAATCATCGCTCTTATTTGTAAAAAACACAGACTTACACCTGAAAACATAATTGTTGATATCATAGTCTTAGATGATCTATTTACAGTTGGCTCATTTAAAGCATAGATAATAAGTTTCATAAAACAAACAATCAATTTAACTTGCATATTAAATATGGCCAAAAAGATAATAATACTAAAATTGTTAAATCCTAGTAAATATTTATATTTTCTTTTTGCATTATGATTTTATTTGTTTAAAAACTTAATTTGATCATCTCATTTTATATCATCATTTGTCATGCAATTCTAGAATATGTAATGTCTAAAAAACAACCATTTACATTTTAAAAAACATCATACACAAAGGCCCCAAATGTTATCAAATGCTATAAACTAACTCTGAATCCTTCATTGATCAATTGGATGATGACTTGACAAAAAAAACTTACAAGCTAGAAAAAAACTTGTAACTATGTTTTCCTAATTTTATAATATGTCCAACTAAAAAAATAAATGTAATAATAGCTCAAATGGTAGAACCTAAAGGTGATGGTAACAATAAAGGTGAAAACATTTATTCAACTCCATTTCATCCACTGTGCAATTCTTCCCAACATGAAATTTTAGTGATAGATCTTAAACATTATGAAACTTTGTAATGTCCAAGATGTCTACCGAATTTAGGTCATTCCTTTCTTCATGTATTAACATGAAATGTCTACACTAAAGATAAAAATATTTAATGTGTACTTAAAAAATCTTTGCTTGAGGATTTACTACCAAAACTAATACCAATATCCTTTGACAAATAGAAACAAGAAATTTCAGCAACTGTATTTCTACTATGTAAATTCTAGCTAAATGGTGTATTTACAATCAAAATGGATGGTGTAGTTTCTTCCACTACAAAAGAATGAATAATGCCTCCAAACTAGTAATTTTATTGCAATCTTGACATATATATATATATATATATATATATATATATATATATATATATATATATATATATATATATATATATATATATATATATCAAAATTATTATTTCTAGCCTTCGCTAATGTAATTACTTTTTGTTTTGTCTATTGTTATCTTCCTTTTTTGACTTCAAGCCAATGGACAACTTTCAAGATATGGCATGGCATTGCTTATGTTATATAGAACATTATAATATACTTGTCTCATATTCACATCGACAAATCAAAACTTTTTTTCTGACCAAAATTATCTTGGCAAAAAATTAATCAATAGACATAAATACTAAAATGATACACAATTGATAACTTAGACAAAATTTTAATATTCCCATGGATATTCAAAAAATACTAAAAAACATAAAATATTTAATGCATGTTATTGTATAGATCCAATTGCTAAGATAAAGTTTTTTGTTTGTGAAAAATATATATCGTAAATGATTAAATTTTATGCTGGTGAATGGACTTGATTACTTATAATATTCTTCTCCTTGCATTTTTTTCTTGATCTTATATAATTTACAAGAATAAAACCCTAAAAATTATTATAAGATTTTAAATGTGTAACACACTCATATATTTTTCACAAGCATTGAAAAATAATGTTTACCAAACTATTTTTCACATTATTATGCGCTAATGTTTTGAATCTAGTTATCAATTAAGTCACGTGTAACTTAAGTTGAATCACTCAGTCACATATTTCATTCAATGCTAAATAAAACTATAAATTTTACAAGCCCTTTGAAAAATAATGTTTTCCCATCTATTGTTTTCAATGTTTCCCACTGACCTTTGAATTTTGAAGACAATTCATTAACATGTAAGTTCTAAAGTTTTGCTAAATATTGAAAACATTATTTTCTCTCTAATTTGTTATTACCAATTCCATAACAATTTAGAATGAAATAACAGTTTACAATAATCCTATTTAAATCTTTTTTTATCTTCTTTTATTCACAACTCACTTGAATGCATGCAAAAGTGTTTTATAGACAACAAAATCAAAGGTACTAATTTTTATTTTTGTTACTTTTTATATTTTTTTGAATGTTTTTTATTACTATAAATCTAATCCAAAAAAAAAAAAAGATGGAAACACTTATTTTATCACCTATAATAAATAATTTATAAGCATTTTTGACTACTTGAACCAATAGTTCTAATTAGCAAACATAATATAATGTTCTTCCAATTGAATGATTATGGTTATTGTTGTTGGTGTTGCTTCAATATTGATGGTTTTCTTTGCATTCATAATATAATGTTCTACCAATCAAATGATTATGGTTACCGTGGTTGGTGTTTCTTTAGCATATATATATATGACATTTTTCATGGTTCTATTTGACGTATATACTACTACTTGATAATTATATTTTTATCCTTTCTCTTGGTTGATGTTTTGTTCATATGTCTTATGTTTTATTTCATAAAGTTATAACTAACTAAGAAAACTGATTGTATAATATGTTTTGTACTTTGAATTCATATAGCATAGCATTGTGAAAACTAAATGCACATCTTCTGCTTATTGTCATCACTAAATCATACTAATTCATCTATTATTTTTATGCATGTTATTTCCAGTATAAATTGTAGATACTTCACAATTATTTACCACTGCATCTATGATATTGTTTTTAATTCCAAAGGTGAGGCATTCAAAGACATCAAATTTTTGCCTTTTTATTTCAAATAATTTTTACAAAAAGAGCACACAGATCAGTGTGGGTCAAACACAATCACAGAAGAAAAAAACTATTGTTACTAAATATTTTGATTGCAAAATCATTTTCATATATTTGAGTGCAGTTTTTCTAGATTATGTTTTATTTTGTTTCTAAATTTGTCTTGTTGAATATTTTCATATCATAATTGATATTATGGATATGAGTTGCATTCCTCACACATATTCTATGAATTTTATATATTTATTTATCATTACATGTTAAGTTAGTGTGAGTTATATAGAGATATATTTATTTTATAACATGCTAAATATTGATTTTTAATCAAGTCATCATTATGTTGTTAATTTATGTGTTTGAGGTTTTTTAGATTAGTGAGATTATGTGTTTTATAAGAACACCCATGTATTTTCACATGGTTTGAATGCCATGTCAACATATTTTATTGATAATGTTGAAATTTTAAATGTAGTCTACCTTCCATAAACAATATATATTTATAAATTTCCTTTTCTGCTATTTTATGTAATGTTTATTATCTCTCATATTCACTTTCATGTAGCTTATTTCCTCCTTATGCTACATTCATTCCCCTACTTCATGTAGCATATCTAATCATTTACATACCATTTAATTTTAATATAGGAAACATATATGAGTGTTTATATTTTCTATGAAATTTTCTATAAATAGATATGCTTAAGTAACTTGTGAAAATTATTATAGACTAAATATGTTTTTTATGACATTCTCACATAACAAAAAATGCATGTTTATTTCCAAAATATTTGAATAGATAAATAAGTTATTACTATTCTTATATGCATTAAAATGAATTTTCTTGCACAACTTTTACCATAGATTTATACAATCAAAATAAACCAGACTCTAATCCTTGAATAGTCTTGAATATGTTGTCCAATTGCATTAGATTCATTGTGACTTGTATAGAACTATGGTTTACTATGGATTATTTTTGTCCCACACTTATCATTTCCATTTCCGATTTGATTATTATTCAGCCCATGTTCCTTACTCCATGCTTTCCATTTTAATTATGAATTTAATATCTAACATAATATCAAGTAGTTTATAATTTTTCTCAAAAAAAACTACTTGAAACTACAATTCAAATTTTTGAATTGCCCATATCAGTAGTATGAATTTAAAAAGAAACATAAAATTTGTGTGTGTATGTGCATGTTTGTGTGTGTGTGCACACATGCTTGAAATTATTTTTTTCTATTGTTGATCCATTCTCTTTTTCTAAGTAGATATTTTTTAACACAATTTTCAAAGCCATGCAGATATAATTTCATTAGGTACAATGTTTACTTCCCTTTGGGTCATATTATATCCATAAACCTTTGTTTATCCCTAAACACATGCCTACAATCAACAATAATGACATTAATAACTTCAAATCATCTTCTTGTCTCTACTTTATTTCATTATCATTTGCATTTATTTTTATTTTTTTAAATAGTCTTCAATTGGTTTGTTATGTTTACAACATAGCCTCTGTTTTATTTTTGCATATAAAATAGAAATCATATTTAAATTGAAAGAAAATTTATATATTAGACATTAGTTATGTAAAATCTTAATGCTCTCAATGCCAAGCATAGATTATTATAGGTTCTACTGAAATTTATAGTCCTTAAAGCTAAACATATTCTAGCACACCTAACACAACTAATCTTTGTCCAATTTAAACCAAGTGTTATAGATTTATTTCTCACCCCTGGAGAAAAAATGAAGAGGTTAATTAACTTAATATAGAGACCTCCAACCATTTTAAAATCTAAAATAACATAGGAGAAAGATCTCAAGTATTTTTCTTGTAATTGTTTTAGATAATCAACCATTTTATTCTAATTATTACTTCCAAAGGATGAACTATTGATTTCACTTGCCTTTAACCCATTATTTCTATCTATTATCCTTTTACCTGTAATTTCTATATTTTATGTTCAAATAAGTTTGTAAATATTTTGAAAATTCAAGATACATGTTTTAAAACCAATCGAATATAATATTATAATTCACAAAGAAGATCACTACATTTGCATTAGTTTATATTGAATGCAACACTTTTTTAACTTTAATAAAATGTCGACACAAATATGCAATTTACACCATTCAATTTAAGTGTGAAAAGAATTGCCTCAATTTTTCCTTGCTTAGAAAAAAAAAGAGCTTTTGAAAAGATAAGATTCATAATTTTTAGGTAAATGAATAAAATATTATATTCTTCCATGTACTCATTGCTAGAGAAATTTTGACATTATTACACACCTCACATTCCTTGAAGAAATATTTAGTGAAGAGATTTAATTTACACAATCCACCACTACATTTTCAATATTTTCTATTGAATGCATTATTTTTTTGTCATTGGAAAAATTATAGAAATAAACATATAGTGGACGTTATTCAATTCATCTATGGAAAGAAGCATGCAAAACTTAAAAGTAGACATGAAATTTTGTTGTGGGTATATCCAAATAAATTTGAAATATTGTTACCAAGTTCGATCTCACACATGTTTATTTTGAAATAATAAATAAAATAATGGTTAATATGCATGGAAAAATGTAGCTATGGTTTTTCAAACTACATTTTGCCAAAATTCTATTTTCCTTTTTGAAAATTATAAGAAATCACTTTAATCCCCTAACCAGCTGGTTGTTTGACTCTACAATCATGAATGTTTTATTCATAAATAATCCATATCACAGCGAATCATTTGAGATTTATGCTCCACAAAACATCTCATAAACTCAATATGTCTTCTCAAGGCATTCATGTCAACAAAGTAAGAAAACTTTTAACCTTTACACTTTGTATAGACTCAAATCTATATGACTCTTGATTTAAACTAGATTTTTTTTAATTATTGATTGTTTCATTTGAAATAATAAAACACTCTGGTTTCATGATTGAAATTATTGGTCTTTGTAAATGACAAATTTTAGTTGTAATTAAATGTTAATATTGACAATATATTAATCTATCACTACTTCCTATGAGTTTCATTATATGCGAACTAATTATAATAATGCTAAATGATTCAATCATTTTGACAATAAAACTCTTGAAATTACACCTTTATTATAGTCTATGGGATGCCTCAGATACATAATAAGAATTCATAAAAAGTTTCTTCGAACTTACATGTAGGAACTATTCATAAACCTGAATAAAGATAAGACTAAAATAACTTTTGTAGATGCCTCCTTACATATTACTCTATTATTTTATTTGTATTGCATCTTGTGTTAGTATAACTAGGATTTTAGCCTTTCTATTTTATAGATACTAGTTGTGAATTTTCTTTCAAATTAGATTTTTATAGTTGTTGGAAGGATGGGTCCTAAAACACAGGATATTATGTAGAGAGTAGAATTTATCCCTAAAGTTGGTAAGTAAAGATAGTTAATAGATCTTAATTATGGCCAAAAATTTAATGGATCTCAAGGAAAGGTGAATGTTCTGAAATCCAACTAATATTCCTTGACATTGGTGTATCATTTACTAGAAGAACCTTGGACTGAGTAAATCAAAATGGTCAAAGAACATTTTTTTAAATCAAGTAAATCAGCATAAGATGTAGGAAAATTAGGTAAACCTATGTGTTCTTTACAAACTTTTATTATTTTTTTTCTCAGTACTAGCTTTTGACTGGAGCTACAACTAGTTCTAGGGCACAAATCAGGGGCCTAGTCCCTAAGATAACTATTGAACCATTATAAATGCATAACACTTGATCACATTAGAAACCATCAAATAAATGGCAACATCCATCCTATAAACACCCTACGAGATTAGAACTTGGGTGGGGCTGGGGACAACCAAACCACATCACCAATCTTTCTACATCCCATTGGCATAATTTTGTGGTATTAGGGATTTTAAAATAGACCTAGAACCACATACATTTTTTAATTTGAATGCCCAAACCATAAGTGAATAGTATCCCTAGCCATGAACTGCGGATTTGCTTCATCACATTGAACATAGGTTTTAAGCCACATGATGACCCCCATCATATTGAATAATGAGTTGGTATCCCATCACATTATGGATACTTTTCATGAATAACCCATTGTAGCTTAGTATGCGAATGATGCTAGAAAGTGGTTATCCAAGGGAATGAACCGTGAGACCTCCCACCTCTAAGACTCATCTCACTCACCACTAGGCTATCATCATCGGGTTATAAACTTTCATTATTTTTACTATTTCCCTTAAAATTACTTTAGTTGTAAATATTTAAAACTATATAACTTAGGGTTTATTAAAATTCTAAGGTGTTTTGCCTTTTTTAAGTTATTTTCATGGATCAATAAATGTTGATAAAAGTTTTGGCTTAGATGGTTGGTCTTATCAGACTCCTACATAGAGTGGAAATTGAGCAAGAGACAATCCTTCAATTTAGGTACGTATTAGATGCTTTTTTCTAGAAAAATGGAGTTACACTCAAAATTTTGTTAACAAATAAAGAAATAAAGTATATGTAATTATGAATTTGAAATTTTTTATCATGGATTCTTATTTATTATTTAATGAATATACTAAATAGTAACCAAAAATATATGTTTCAAAATTAATATTACAAATTCCTCTTTATTATTTTAAGATTTTACATTTTTAAACATTTAATTTTATAATTAATCAAAATAAATGTAAGGTTCTAAAAAAATATTGCTCTGAATACAGCTTAAATTTTTTAAAACATAATAGTATATTATTAATGATAGTAATTGTTTTTAGTAAATTGTTAAAAGGACTACTTTTTCAAATTGAAGAAAACCAAGGCATGGAATTTACGAATAACCCTTATCATAATGAGTCAACTGAGTTTTACGCTCCACCAATCATTGCAAAACTTCAACATGTCCTCTAAAGGGATTTATGTCAACAAAGTAATAAAACATTTTATCTTTAAACTTTATAGACTCAAATCTATATATTTCTTGATTTCAACTAGATTTTTTTTATTACTCGTTGTTGCATTTAAAAGAACAAAGAACTTTTTTCTCATTATTGAAATTATTAGTCTATGTGAACAACACATTTAATTCGTAACTAAATGTCAATATTGATAATATATTAATCTATCATAGCTTCCTATGAGTTTCATTATATATAAACTAATTACTATGATGTTTTATGATGCATTAGTTGCAAATTTTCTCTTGAATTATATTTTTATAGTTGTTGGAAGGATTGCTCCAAGTACATATGATAGTATGCAAAGAGTAGAATTTGTTCTTGAAGCCAATAAGAAAATACACTTAATGCATCTTCTTCATGGGTAAAAATGTGATGGATCTCATTGCAATGTAACTATTCTAAAATCCAACTAATATGCTTTGTCATTAATGTATTATTTATTAGAATAATCTTGGACTAAATAGAACAATGTGCTCAAAGAGTTTTTTTTTTAAATATGAAAATTAACTTGGCTTCTATAACTTGCATAAAAGAGCTCATTTACTGTTTGATTTAGCAAAGAAACATTTTTAGTAGAGTAGCAGTTGAAATCACTTGTTATAAGTACTAACCAAGAATAATGATATTAGTGGATGCAACGATCATTGACTCTGGTCTTTATGGAGATGAAAAAGGGATCTGACTCATTACAATACTGATATTGATAAAATGGTAATTCGGGTAGATAGTGCTTTTTATATTCAAGAGATTCTAACTTAACATGTGTTCTTTTATCAATAGTCAGTATGTATTCTTTCATCTATTTGTTCAAGTGCACTTTTAGAATCTTATTGTCTTATTTTTTTTAAATCTATATACATTTGATTGCATAACATTATTATATTTAGTTTCCTAATCATAACACTCTTTTATTTAAAAATTAAAGTCCATTGTAATTTTCTTCCACACATGGATTTTGATTTTGATTTTTCTTTTTATCTTTCATTCAACAAGTGAAAAGAAAAAACAAGGAGACAAATAGTTCCAATGTCCTCCAAAAAGGTGAGATTAAAATCTTTAAAGATGTTTCAATGACTTTTCATGTTTTATTTCTTTTATTTTATATCACATCAAACACATGAAAGTTCATCTGAATTATTTTTTTTAGAAAAAATATTCGATTTTCATGTGAGTGAAAAATTAGTCATAGACAAGTTGCCTACAAGACCTCATTTTATCCTACAAGAATTATATTCACTAAGTTCAAATATAGCTTTTTATTCTTACATACAATGCACTAAATCATGAATTTTAGTTTCATGTTTCAATCACACTATGGATATTATTAATGTACAATTATTAAAACATTTAATTAACATTGTCTTGCTACTTGTTTTCAGCTTCTTACCACTACTTGTAAACCAAGAAACTTACAACATCCATGTAAGCCATCACCAAGCCCATGATTAATCTCCATGTTGATTTTGATCAAACACATACTCCCAACTTTTTATAGACAACATTGATAACTTATGTTTATATATACATTTTTGTAATTAATTATAGACCTAGCATGTCAACTACCATAAAGCTTAGACTTCATAGAACTTGTTAAAATAAATT
>JARHVA010007954.1:230000-260000 GCA_037957365.1 Torreya grandis | reverse complement strand
TGTGTGTGTATATGTATATATATATATATATATATATATATATATATATATATATATATAATACTATAAAATATTATAATATAATAATAATACATTATTTATTACTATAATAATATGATATTACATTAATAATTAATATTTTTAATATTAAGTACCATACATGGTGACCTCAGCTATAATGGGCAAAATTTTCAAACTAGGTAGTGGGCGGGAAGGCTCATGGAAGGAGGGAGGAGGCAGAAATGGTGAGGAAGATGATGAGCATGTTCATGGGGGTATGGGGATAAGGCTACAAATTAGAAATGGTGGAATTTAAATGGATGAAGAGACCACAAATCTGAGCTAGATAAAGACTTTTAAAAGACAATGACATAATCCCACCACTGTATGTGGTTCCTAGATGCATTCTTTCCTATGCAAATGGCAACATATGGGATTCGAGTTTGGATGGAAACTTTCATTCACCCCTCCTTGGACAGTAGAAAGGAAAATTTTGGTAGAGTTGGTTTAATAGTTAGGAAAGGACTTTGGCAAACATAGGCCAAAATGTTTGCTTTATAAGATTTACACCATTTGTTCCATGAACCATGCAGGATGGAGAACATACACATGGTTTTTAGGATCTGGTAAGTCCCTACCCCTTTATGTTACACTGGTGTTTTTCTAATGGTATGACAATGGTGTCAAATAATTTTATGGCATTTAGTTTGGTGTTTTGAATGGGATTAGGAACATTCAAAATAGAGGAGGACATTGGTATTCCATAGGCATGTTAGTCTTATATGGAAAAACTATTCATTTATGGTTCATTGACTAGGTGGATGATAGAAGATCCCACCCCAATTTTCTATTTCATAGCAAGATGGACATTACAGGAACCCATTTCCCTCATTTATTGAGTTTTATGACTATTAGAGGAGCCCATGATTCAACCCCACTTGATAGTTTGTAAAATTGAAAATTCCTTTTATATTATCCAAGAATGGTAAGTTCTTTGGTTTTTCTTGAAATACTAAATTTTGAGGAAGGCTAAATGTTAGTTTTGGGAGGACCTTGCTTTTAAGTGTCCTCCTTTTATTTTTTTAAAAGTGGATTCTAGAGGAATTCACCCTTGTTTCCATCAAGTTATGGGATTCCAATCAATATTGTGTGAAAATAGTGTAAAAGATCCTAACAATAGTATATCTTCTACTCTTAGAAGACTCCTACCAAAAGATATTTAGATCTCTAAGTTTCAGTTTTTTAACATTTTTTATTGTACCAAGGTCATGGGTACCTTAAAAACACTCATTTAATGGTTTTGGGAGCCTCAAAACCCTTTTTTAATGCTCTATAAAAGTTGTGAATCTTAGTGGGAGGGAAAAAAACCTTCACTGTGATCTGGTTATACGGAGGTTGGGAGGAAGACTCAGGTGGTAGAAGACCTTCTTCTATGGATGGTCTCCTATCTAGTAGTTCCCTTTAGAATGAAATTATGAAGGGTGATAACCCTTTTAGATTCACTATTTTGTATCACATTTATGTACTTAAGGTTATGAGACCCTTAAAACCTCTAGTTGTGGGTACCTTTAAACCCTTTTGTTTCATGCGCAATGGTTGTGGGAGTCTTAAAATCCCCTTACTATGCTTTAGAAAGGTTGTGGGTCTAGGTGGGAAGACAATCCCACTTTTTTTGATTTAGCTACATGAAGGATGTGTGGAGGACCCAGGTGGTGAAAGACCTCCTTTTTAAATTAAACTTATGTTATGTAATTTATTTCTTATGGTGCTTTGCTAGGTTATGAGACATTTAAAAACCCCTTATTTTCCAAGGTTGTGTGTACATTTACTTCACTAGATAATGGTTGTGGGAGACTCAAAACTCCCATGTTATGGTTTGAATAGGTTATGAATATTAGTGGGAAGATAAGCTCACTCGATGTAACTCTATTGCATAGAGGCTATGTGAAAGGCCCTAGTGATAGAAGACCTCCTTCTCCAGTGGATCTTCTAGTTTGTAGTGCCCTCAGAGAAGACACAATGAGGGACATCCCTTTGAGATTCACTATTTAGTAACATCTTTGTGTACTACATTTTGCAAGACCCTTAAAACCCTCATGTTCTCTTATATTTCCAAGGTTATTTATACCTTTTACTTCACTTTTTAAAGGTTGGGGGAGCCTTAAAACCCTCTTAGTTGTAATTGGTTGTTAGGGGGATCCTTTTTAGCCTCTTTGTTGCAAGTTTGTTGGTACCTTTACTTAACTTATTAAAGGTTGGGGGAGACTTAAAACCCTTTTGGTTGTTCTTGGTTGTTAGGGGGTTTCTTTTTATCCTCTTCATTATACCTGGATGTGCGTCTAGTTATCAAAAGCCTCACCTCCCCAATTCATAGCTCCAATTTCAAAAGTGTTTTACCTTATCAAATAAAAAATACATAATATATTACATTATATATAATAATATTATAAATTATTATATAATATATCATTCTATTATAATTATAAATATATTTAAATATTAATATAAAAATAATAACATTTTTATTATATATTTATTACATTTATTATTAGTAATATATAATATTATAAATAAAAGATGTGTGTGTGTGTGTGTAAACATATATACATACATACAAACATATAAATATATACATATATATGCAATACATACACATATACACACACATATACATGCACACATATACATACATACACATATATAGGGTACTCGTAATTTTAATATTGCAATAACATTTAATAATATTTATACTTATAAAATATATAACATAATTATCTATTCATTATATAGTATATTATTTCACTATATTATATTTATAATTTATATTATGGAACCACATTATAGTGATGAATCAAGTTACAAATCAGATGTGAAGCCCTGCTACAATCAAATCAACTCTCATGGCATCTTCATCTAGGCTTGAGAATAGAAACTGACTAATCAAATATGGTGATACATTATAAGTTGTGGATCCATTTACAATGGGTTTAGGGCATGTCAATCCATCGGATACCTTAAATATGTGTTTGGTGTAAGATATGGGCCCCTTGGTGTATGATACCACCTGAAATACCCTATCATTTCTCCTCACCATCAACACTCAAGGCACCTTAACATATTATACCACCTGCATGTTTTGTATGGATTTTCTTTTCCCCACTAATTTATCATTGCTAAAACTCACCCTAAAATAGAATGTCTCCTCACCCTATAATAAATTACCACACCATTCTAAGAAACACAAAAGATCATATTCCACCTTCACCTCCATTGTCACCTCCACCATAAATATAAAACTATTATTTCTTAACCCTCTGTATACAAAATATAAGAAGGGATCAGTGGTCACACTGATTTAGACTCCATCACTTTACAAACTCTTGCTTTATAAAAATAAAATATTATATTTATAATAGTAAAATCAAATTTAATTATATAAATAATTTTTTTTAATCAAAAATGATAAGAGGGAGTTTAATAGGAATATTTGATTTTGTACAAATTGGAAAAAGTTATCAGAAATAGACAGTACCAAGCGAGTCCATAAAATGACAAGAACAAGATCCTTCAACATAAAGTAAGTACATTAGATCTTAAATTAAGAAAATAAGGAACCTCTTTCAAAATTGGAAGTAATGTTATACATAATGGATACACTAAAATCTACATGTATTAAATTTGAGAACAATTTGAACTAAACGACATAAGATATCATCTCTTAAATGAAAATATAAATTTATTAGACACATTATCTATCTATGGCTACTAAAATTGGTATCCCTTATACTCCTAGTGGAAAATTTTCCTCTCCTCCATTCACCAAATAAATATATATGTGCACTATTGTTAATAATACAATCATTTTTGTTGGTGTTATCGAGAGAGATAACGGAAAAGTCTTGGAAATTTTTGTATCCAAATATATTTATATATGACATCATGCATCAGTCAATTAGGTTATATAGGAAGTATCATTTTGTTGAAGAATCATGTTTATTTTTTGTTTAATCAATTTTAAAGGCACCTAATTTAGTTTATTATAGTTAAAACATATAAATGTGACATGTCAATGAAATTTGTACTTGTGTGTGCCTAAACATCTTCAAGTCCATCCCCTAATAAAAACCATGTCATTGCCATTCACTATCATTGCCTAAATCAAATTGAAAAGATTCACCACTTTCACATTCTATACGACCTTGTCTACCACTTTGCCATTGCTCAAGTTGACTATGAAACGTGACATCTCATTAATGTAGAGGGACACATATACTTACCTCATTAATTTACCTATCTTTGATTTCTTTCTTTAATGCCTTCTTTGAATTCTAATTTAATTACTTTTAATAGGTACTCTTCTCCTCTCTTGATCCCCTTGATCGTTCTTACCTTTACTAAACTAATAAGTCTCCTTGCACACATAGTCCTTTTCTCTCTCTAAAAGAGATATTACCCTTCATCTCCCTCTACACTTTCATTTATTATGCTCAACTATGCACTATCACCTTCAATTTGACTTCTTAAAACCCAAACTCACCATCTCTCACTCTTCACTATGAATATTTTAGGCTTGATTCACTTATAATATATCTCTAATTCTAGACCTCCTTATTGAGAATGAAACTTACCATCCATTATTTCAATCTCATCCTCCTTAGTACAAACACCATCCTCTCAAATGTTCCTTTTAATAATTTTATCTCTGTTCTTACTTCAAGCTTGTTATCCTCATATAGGTTTATAGACCTAAAATCCTAATGCATGGTTCCAAGGTTATTTTCCCTACACCAAAGCTCATACTTCCATCCACATAATTATTTTATCTCACAATAACTCAATATGTAAGCTAGAACTCACAAAAAATCCACTCTTTCTTTTCTTAAGGCCTAGTTTCTTGTAGCCCTTCCTAATCCCAAAGATATCAATTTTGAACAATATAAAAAAAATTTAGACAAAATAAATACATTTTTAGATGCACTTTATCCCCTTACATATTGACCTAAATTTTCAAATCAAGGCTCTCAAGGAAAGTCCTCCAATTCATAAGTCATTTCTATAATTAGGTCTCCACAAGCCCAGCTCATTACCAGTTCCAGGTTTCTATACTCTATGGTAAGGTACCCACTCAAAACCAATAAAATATTATATATATTATAAAATAAAATATGAATCCAAAGTTTCATTAATTTTGATGGGTAGAAATACAAGTTATTTGAGTTAGAAATCACAAACCCTAGTTTAGTTTTTCTTAGGTCTATAGCTACCCAGAAGGATAATAAATGAGATAATTTCAATTATACTTAATATTAAATCAATATGAAGGTTTTTCAGGGTATTAAAAACATGACCTCAACTTATAAAATGGTTATTTGACTTGAAAAAATCACTATAGGGTCCAGACACATGGATTTTATAGAATTTTGAGTGCTTTAATAGGACTGTGTAGAAACTAACTAAAATACTCAAATCAAATATTGCCTTACATAGTGTCTTAATGATACTGTTGGTTATTAGATATTATTTTATATGATATATATATTTTATAAACTAATATACCCCTATGAAATCTCTAAGATACTTCACCAACTCTGCCTTCTAGAATATATAAATAGAGCTACTACAACTTTGAACTATATTATGTATAACCACTTGTAGACTAAGAATGGATTATAACCACCATTATATTTTAACATATAATTATGTTAATATACCCATTTTATTTAATTAGGACATATATATTTAATAAATTGACAAATCAATTTCCTTTCTATTCATTGATTGATCAAACAATACATCACAATCACACCTACAACAAAACAAAGTTCATGCATAGGTTCCAGATACTTTTATTTATATTTTATTATATTATTTCATTCTAGATTTTTATTTTTTTAATTGTTAATCTCCTATAAACCTTATATCCTTTCTCTCCTTACCTACATGCATTTTTTTAATCCTTTCATAATGGCAAACATGCAAGATAACTCCCTCACTAGGCCAACTCCACGTAGGGTGGCAGTTACACTTCCATGTTTCTTTGTCATTCTTGGTGTACATTTATTTTTCATGACTTTCACATTGAAAAAAAATTTAAACACAATCACAGGACCTACTATGACCCTTCACAAACATAAATCAACATTTTCATTTCATACAAAACCCAAAATACCACTCTAAAACCTAATTACAATTTCAAATTTTCAAATTCCTCCTTTTTGGTGGGAAACTATAAATGGGATAAAAACACACAATAACAAGACTTCTAATTACTCGAACACATGCTAT
This sequence comes from Torreya grandis, assembly GCA_037957365.1. NCBI lineage: Eukaryota > Viridiplantae > Streptophyta > Pinopsida > Cupressales > Taxaceae > Torreya > Torreya grandis. Next base: position 253,715 of record JARHVA010007954.1, on the reverse strand, counting down.
GAGACCCTAAAATAACTCTTAGACTCACATTAGACTAAAAATGGTCATAATGAGACTCTGAAACATAATAACACCCTATGCTACCTTGTGATGTTATGCATTAAGCTCTCTAAGTGGGAAAATTTGAGATCCTACTCAAATGCACCTTTTATAACTTCATCCTTGCTTTAAAATTATTCATATTATTATTTTTTAATCTTCTCTTACTACTAATCCTCTTATATTTATCATCTCTTCTCATCTGGTTCATTAATCTTTATCTCCTTGCCTTGTCTTGCCTCTTTGCCAACTCATCTTCAACCTATATGAAGTACATGATTTATTTAAATTATTTGTCCTCTTCATATTATATATCCTCCATATATGATTTATCTTCATCATACTCTACCTTGAATGGATAGTTCTTATTTTTCACTCCTACTACTCCATATCTTCCTTCCACATTTGTCATGGTGTGTTCATGCACTTTTCATTTATATATCTTATTAACAATGCTTTATCCTTTGTAAAACATTTTTATAATAGATTTTTATTTATATGTTATTTCATCACCCTTGCCTCTCTCTCTCTCTCTCTCTCTCTCTCTCTCTCTCTCTCTCTCTCTCTCTCTCTCTCTCTCTCTCTCTCTCTCTCTCTCTCTCTCTCTCTCTCTCTCTCTCTCTCTCTCTCTCTCTCTCTCTCTCTCATATTTCCTACCTCTTTGGTCAGTCTTCTCATGGCATCTTTTATCATCTTGTAATGGCATCCCCTTCACCAATTCAGGATCATCATAACATAACACTTATTGAAAAAAAAAATCTTTCTTATCATGTTTACCTCCAAAAAACTCAGTGAAAACATTATCAATTAAATATATCAGCTTATTACCTTGTTTTTCTTCATTTACTTGTTCTCTTGTTCACCTACTTCTAGCTTTCTTACCATAAGTATTTTTTATTCATATCTTGGCATACTAATTGGATTGGTTCTTGGGATAATACTTCCCTATATTTTCTCAATTAATGATAACCTACTCTTACTCCTTCCTTGAATCACCTTTGGATTGATATTTTCCTCCTTAAAACATGCATTCTTCATCCAATCATCTCCTTTGTGAGGAACATGGTTATCCTCTTATTTCCTTTGTTATATCGTGAGCTCTTGTTCCTCATTACTTATTTTCTCCATGTTATCAAAGAGTGACTCCCTCTATGTCATCTCCATACCTAAACCATAATGCTTAGTACATATCAAATTACATTCATGACACTTGATAGTCTCTTTAAGGATCTCATGGTCCTCTTTATCCTCTCTTGTTCTTTTATTCTTCTTCCAAGCCTCTCTAGGCATCCATTTAATATTCTTAAGTTAATTATATTATCCTCTTAACCTCTAATCTTTAATTACATCATTAGGTTCCAATAATTTTTCCTTGATCAACTCACATGATTCTATGCTTAGCTTGTTCATAGTTTTAGGCTTACTTTGGATTATAACTTTGTTTGATATACCTTGTACCAATACTTATCCATCTTCTTACCTACAAGTCATTGTTAGTTTACGATTTTACACTCTTATATTACCTAAAATTTCATCTTATTAAGTTTTTCCTATGGGAAACATGCTCCTTGTATTTGAAATATTCTTTTCTCCATTTTGTAATTCTGCCTCTGACTCTTTTATGATAGCTTCCACCTTCTTATTTTGACTTAAGAATTCTAATAAGTCAACTTCAGCCTCCTACATCAATTTTATCCATATCAATTCCTCTTCCTCATTTTTATATTTCATAGATTGTACCATAACTCGTACTTGGGCTTCATCTTCATCATGTGTCAACCTAGACACTCTTTCACACTATAAATTAATTTGTATACCCATCAATATTTCTCTCCCTAGCCACTTCATTGACTCATGCCATGTGATCATATCTTCAACTTATGTTCTAGGATAGAATCTATCTTTTTCTCTATTTTAATGGCATGTTCTAAAGAGACCATCTCTACGTGAAATTGATCCAAACTTTCACAAATAAATAGTTGGTATTATTGCTCATCTAGAAACTCTTCATCAGCTACAATCTATTATTCAAGCTTCTCTATTTATTTCAAGAGATGTTTTTCATCAAAAAATGAAATATTCTTATCAATATTTATTGTATCATCAATATTCAAAAGAAAAAATTTATCCTCTACCTCTTTGATTACTTCATGCAATACAAATTTTGATTTTTTATCTTCATATTGAACCTAATTAGTTCAAACTTGCCTTAATTTTATTTAACCTAGTTAGTCTATCCTACTTATTTCTTAGCACCTCACCTAGATTTTTTTCACCCTACGCTTTTAATATTGTTTGTCCTTCACCTTGGACTTCTTTTTCTATTTTAATCTCATCTTGAGCTTTATATTTTTGTCTTATGTTATCTCTCTTCTCTCTTCAATATTTTATGGATTTAGGTCTTCTCTTCCACTCAAACTCTTACCTTATAGGTTTCAAAAATATTTATACCTCTCTTAATGTATTCTTGTATCTTTTAAATATCAATATTAAACACTCAAAATCATAAACTTTTCTAATATCTTACCTACTCTGATACCACCTGATATAGAGGGACATGTAGGCTTACCTCATTCATTTACCTAGCTTTAATTTATTTCTTTAATCCATTCTTTGAACTCTAATTTATTTACTTTTAATAGGTACTCTACTCCTCTCTTGACACCCTCGATCACTTTTACCTTTACTAGACTCATATACCTATTTGTACACATACTATTTTTATCTATTTACAATACATATCACCCTTCATCTCCCTCTTCACTTTCACCTCTTATGCTCAACTCTATGCTCTCACCTTTATTTTGAAATTTTACAACCAAACTTACCTTCTCTTTCTCTCCGCTAGGTCTATAGTTCTAAACCTTGTTTTTTATAATAAAACTTATCATCCCTTATTTCACTTGCATCCTTGTTAGTGAAAACACCTTCCTCTGAAACACAACTTTCAAGACTTCACTCTATGTTCTTTCTTCAAGTTTGTTTATCCTCATATAGGTTCATAGGATTAAAAGCATAATTCATAGTTCCAAGGTTATTATATCCATACTAGGGATCATATGGACATCAACCTGGCTATTTTATCTCATAATAACTCAATCTCGAAGTTATAACTCTCAAACAATCCACTATTTCTTTTATTAAGGCCTAGTTCTTGTATCTCTTTCTAAGCACAAAGTTAGTAGGTTTGAACATTATGTAATGTTTATAGACAAAATAAATATATTTTTATATACCATTTATCCCCTTACAACTTCACCTAGAGTTTGAAATCAATACTCTCAATGAAATTCTTCCAATTCACAAGTCCTTTCTGTAATTAAGTCTCTATTAGGCCTAGTTTATTACCACTTCTAGGTTTCCATACTATATAGTCAAGTACCCACTCAAAACCACAAAAATATTGTATATATTTTGAAATAAAATATAAATCTAAAGTTTCATTAATTTTGATAGGTTGGAACACAAATTATTTAAGTTACAATTCACAAACCCTAGTTTAGGTTTTCTCAAGCCTATAGTTACCTAAGAGGCTAATAAATGAGTTAATTATAATCTTAATTTCAAATAAATATGAATTTTTTTTAGTGTCTTCCCAACTTTAACTCATATTATCTAATGTTTCTTTGACTTGAAACAATCATTGTATTGTCCAAACACATGAATTTTGTAGAATTCTAAGTGTTTTAATAAGACTGCATAAAAACGAAGTGAAAATTTGAATCAAATCTTGCCTTATACAATGTCATAAGGATCCTCCTAGTGGTTTGAGATTATTTTATATGATATTATATATATATATATATATATATATATATATATAACCAAAAACCATTGTGAACTCTCCAAGATACTTCACCAACTTTGAATTCTAGACTATATAAACATAGCTACTACAACTTTCAACTATATTATGCATAACCACATATAGACTAAGAATGGATTATAACCACACAAGATTTAAAAATATAATGATTTTATTATCCCAATTTAATGTAATGAATACTTATATATTTCATAAATATACAACACAAGTTCTTTTATATTCATTAATTTATCAAATAATACATCATAATCACACCTACAATAGAATAGAGTTTGTTATTAGATTCTTGATACTTTTCTTTATCTTTTATTGTATTATCCTTAATTAAACCTCTATATCCTTATAATTTCTCATCTCCTATGAAATTATACCCTCTCTCCTCACCTAAATTAATTTTTTTATCCTTTCATAATGCCAAACATGCAAGCTAACTCCCTCACTAGGCCAACTCCACATAAGAGGGCAATTACACTTCGATGTTTATTTGCATTTCTTGGATTACATGTATTTTTCATGATTTGAAAATTTAAAAACATGTTCACACACTCATAGGACTTATTGGGACCCTTCAAAAACATACATCAACATTTTCATTTCACACAAAACCCAAAATACCACTCCAAAGCCTAGTTACAAATTCAAATTTTCACATTAATCTTTTTTGGTGGGAAACTCTAAATGGGATACAAACACACAATCTCAAGACTCTTAACGACTCAAAAACATACTAGGTGACCCTATAAGATCTCTCACACTCATACTAGACCAAAAATGGTCATTATGAAACTCTCAGACACACTAACACCCTATGTTACCTTGTGATGCCTTGCATCACTCATCCTTGCACAAATCATTGCCATTATTTATGAAGTAATGCACCACCTCCATTTACAATATCACCTCCACCAAATATAATAGATTATTATTTCTTAATGATTCACACATAAAATGTGAGATTAGTTCAATGTTCATTAGTTTCATGCATGGTATACCTAGGGATTCACATGCTTTTACTTAAAAAACCTTGCTTTACCATAACATCAAATCATAGCCCTCAAGATGTATATTTCACCTTTGGGGTACTTATTATGAATAAAATATATCTAATACTACATGTTATGATTAGTATGCTATATCCTAGTTTGCATATAAATAATGTGAAAAAACAAGATACAAAAATGGTAGATAAAAGGGAAACACATTACATAGAGATTACATGGAAAACCCTTAAAAAAAAGAAAGGGAAAAAAACATGGGAAAAATGGAAGCTTCAAGAATTCATATTAACATAAACAAATCTCTTCTACAATAGCTCCTCAAGAAATTCCTTATAGTGATAACAACCAAGCACTCAAATCTTACTCTTGAAGAATTTAGGTTGTGAACCAAGCATAACATAGCCTTCAAGACCCAACCTCAAAGCATGCAAGCACAAGATTTAATGGATCCTCTAACTGGATAATAAATATAATGAGAGAGATTCATGATTTATATCATTTAAAACAATAGAGATGAGAGAGAGAGAGAGAGAGAGAGAGAGAGTAACATCATAGGTGGCCAAATAAAATCTCCAAATTCCATGTGGGCACTAGTGATAAATAGTAAAAGGTCCTTTTTCATGTGTAAGGATCAACAAAGTGGACCATATAATTTACATAAGATCCAATCCACTTCCATGTGACTCCAAACATTATCTCATATTCCACCTATGAGTATAATCAGCAACAATAAAATCTTGTCTTCTTATTCTATGTACACACCAAAGTCCAAAAGTGTTGCAATCACCTTCTGACATTCTCCACACATGTGAAATATTTGGTCCCTAATAAATTTGACCCATTCCTAACCCTTTGTCTTTTTCACCACATGATAAACCCATGTGCCTTGGTAGAGTGAAATTCCCAACTCCCATTACATCAACTTGGATCACATGTGAGATACCCTCCATAGGCCCTACCACATCACCATTGAACCACATCACTAACCATCCACATCACTAGCATGACACATCACCATGAATAATATCCATGAATAATTAATGTGAATAGTGATTTATGAATAGTTACTATGAATAGTGACTTCAAACCTAACATAGTCCCACTTGAAGTCAATATGCATAGGATTTTACCACACTTGAGTATTCTACAACTAGCTATCCATCTATTCCCACTGCTACCCTGACACAAACCCAATATAATTTTTGTTTCACTACTAAAAATTCTTTGCCCTAGTTGGATTTATCAACATATTCTCTTTCATAGCAAGATTCAACACCTAAAGTGATTCTTGGCTTATCCACAACACAAATCAATACTCCTATCAATATTATACCATGAACCACTCAAAACTCCCACTCCTTAGGAATATCCAGTTTAGTGCTCACCATGGCATCATGAGGCTTCATAATCATGAATCTAATACACAAGATTAAAACATGTCTTCTCCTCCTCTAAGACACTCCTAGGAATACAACTCAAAAAAAAAGTTGGGTACATCCTTTCTTTCCCTTCCTTGTGCATTTCCATCCTTGGTTTGTTCCTCTTATCACCTTCATCTCATGTGTCCTAGCTCACTAAGCCATCACAATAATGATCATGTTGGGGCCTACATTTAACATGTCAATAACACATAGAATCAACTTCTGCTAAACACTTTGGCTCTTAATGAAGGTACTAAATATCCTGCACTCTCTCATCATGTCTACTAAAAACTCGTACAATGATTTCTTCAAAATGCAAACTAGTAAATATTTGCCTTATCCAATATATTTATCTCCCTAAGAGAGATCACAATGTAGGAATCATGCTACTCCAACTCCTTGAATAGAAACAAGTGCACATATCACTCTTGATATTAGTAAGGATATAATATCTCATATGATTAAAAACTAGAATTCTCCACATAACCATCAAAGTTATCAATGTGGCATAATTTCACTAGACTTATCATAACTCTTAGGAAGTCATCATACTACTTGGTGGATCACTAAACCTACCAGGTTTTCTATCCCACATAAAAAATGCATCCTACTCTATCAAATGTTACCAAAACATCAATTCATGTACCTAAAATGTTACTCCATGCATCTACCTACCTGGCCAACATCATAACCATATACACGACACTTTAGCACCCTAAGTTATATAGTCAACACTATCCTTTTCCTTTTGGGAACATCAGGTCTCAGTTGATCTCTTGCATGTAGCCTTCAACTACCAACCATTCCAAACATGACACAAGTGGACCAATCACAAATCTAGGGAAGTCATCATGCTACTCAATCCACTAATGCACCTACCAAGTTTTTAATCCTAAAAAAAGCATACAAATGCATCACTACTTTACCACATGCCTAAACACATGACCTTCTCCTTCTGAGAACATTAGGTCTCATTTTTTCATTTGTATCTTTATATTTATTATCCTCAACTACTCCAATATATGTATATATTCATGTTTATTTGTACCTCCTTCTTTTCATGGATTTTTTTATCTTCAACATCTTGGCTAATAACATGTGGTTAGTAGGATATCACATCACACACCCCTTCTTCTTTGTTTCCAATAATCATAATAAGGTCATGCATTGTCTTCAACCCCTTCTAAAGGAGACCAACTACTCCTCAAGATGTATAGTTGCTTCATCTTCAATATGAATACTATGTAGGATGTTGACCCATTCGATAAACCCTTTTTAGCTTCTCCTTCACTCATATGTAGGATTCTCCTCAGTAACATGAAGAGAATAAGATATTCACCAAGAGATCTTCCATAGTTCCATAGAGATAACTACATGCCATACAAAAAAAACTTCTTCTTCCACTCTTGAACTTGGTCTCTCCTCCTTTCATAGTAGTTTCCACATGCACAAACCTTCCAACAATATTAAACACTCACAAATAGGATTTTTTTCACCAAGGTTGTGATACCAATTATTAGGAATAAATTATCTCTGATACTAAATGTTAGGATCAATAATATATATCCTACTCTACAAGTAAATAATGCAGAAAAATAAGATACAAAAATGAGAGACAAAAGGGAAATACATTACACATAGTGTAATGGAACACTCTTATAAATAAGTAAAGAAAACCACAAGCAAAATGGTAGCTTCCATGCTTCATATTAACATAAAAAACTCTCTTCTATAATATCTTCTCTATCAAATCCTTATAGTTATAACTACCAAGAACTCAATGCTTACTCTTGAAGCATTCAAGTTATGAACCAAGCATAACATAGCCTTTAGGATCCAACCTCAAATCATAAAATCACAAGCTTGCATGGATCCACTAACTAGATAATAAATGCAATTGGAGAGATTCATGGTTTATAACATTTATAACAAGAGAGAGAGCATATATATATATATATATATATATATATATATATATATATATATATATATATATATATATATATATATATATATATTCCCTTTCTTGTTATAAATGTTATAAACCATGAATCTATATATATACATATATATATATATATATATATACATATATATATATATATATATATATATATATATATATTCTCTCTCTTGTTATAAATGTTATAAACCATGAATCCCTCCAATTACACACACACACACATATAGAGAGAGAGAGTAACATCATAAGTGTCCCAAAAAAATCAACACATTCCATGTGCGCACTAGTGATCAATAGTAAAATGTTTTTTTCATGTCCAAAGGTTAGGAATAAAATTTCTATGATACTACACATTATGATCAATAAGTTATATGCTAATGTGCAAGTAAATAATGTGGGATAAAATAAGCCAAAAAATGAGAGATAAGAAGGAAAAAATTACACAAGATGTATGTGAAAAACCTTACAATGTGCAAGGAAAAACCATAGGGAAAATAACAACTTCTAGACTTCATTACTTTAACAAACTCCTCTTTTACAATAGCTCCTTGAGTAACTCTTTTAGTGATAACAACCAAGAAATTAATACTTACACCTGAAGTATTCAGGTTGTGAGCCAAGTATAACTTATCCTATAGGATCCAACCTCTAAGAATGCAAGCACAACCTTGCATGGATCCACTAACTAGATAAGAAATACAATGGGAGAGATTTATGCTTTATAATATTTAGAGAGAGAGAGAGAGAGAGAGAGAGAGAGAGAGAGAGAGAGAGAAAGAGAGAGAGTAACATCACAGGTGGCCCAAAACATTCATCACATTCATTTGGGCATTAGTGATCAATATTAAAATGTTGGCTTTTATGTGCAAGGGTCAACAAAGTGGACCATCTACTTTAAAAATATCTAATCCACTTTCATGTGACTAAAAACATTATCTCCTACTTCACATGTGAAAATAATCAGTAAGAGTAAACTCTTGTCTTCTTTTTCTATGTTCACACCAAAGACCAAAAGTTATTACAATCACCTTTTGACTTTTTTCCACACATGTGAACCATTAGGTCCCTTATAAATTTGAAACATTTCTAACCCTTTGTTGTTTTCACCATATGACAAACCCATGTGACTACCATAGATAAAACCCATGCTCCTTGGTGAAGTGTTATGCCCGACTCCCGTCACATCAATCTGATCATATGTGAGAGACCCTCCATGGTCCCTACCACATCACCATTTAGCAACATCACTAACCAACCACATCATCATCATACCACATCATCATGAATAGTGACTATGAGTATTGGCTTCACACCTAACATCTCCTAATAGTATTAATATTTATTACTTCTCACATGAAAGAGATTCCCTACTTGATGCTAAGAATAATCAAGTAAATCTGCTTATAATTTCATTCATGGAAGCTAAAGGTCTTTAATTATTGTGAGTGGTGTGGTGTTCATGTGTTAAATATGTGTCCCATGTTATGTAATATTGAAGGTTTTATTCTTCCATTCCTTTCAACAGGATATAGATTTGGTCCAACACTTGTAAGTGCCATTTTAAGACCGATGGGGTATATAACTCAATTAGTGTGATTTTATTTTTATTTGATATTTTCTGATATGTCATGTCATTAGGTTTTTATAGCCTATATCTCTTAAAATGGAACTTATAAATGTTTTATCTAGTGACATATGTGTGTTTTATAGAGATAACATTTTATTATTGTTGTTTTATTTCTCTATTTTGTTATTACATATAATGAAAATGAATTTGTTTTTTTGATAAGGAATAAAGAATGTTTCATATTTTTTACTTGATCATATTGAAATCAAGGTTGTAATATTTAAAACATGATTTTTAGAAAATAAAATTGAAATAAATGTCAGACTTGAACTGCACCACTTTTTGGTCAATAAGAGTATTATTTAAGTCAACATTAAGGGAAAAACTTTGATAGAGTTTAACATGATTTTAATTGTTAATAAATAACTTATGTGGCTAAATTATTTAAGGAGAGGATAAATGCTTCCACTAGATGTAGAGGATATTTTGTAAAGAACAATGAACATTATAAATTTTTGATACATGATAATTTGGTGCACTTGTATCCTACATCACCAAAATAGATATGTTAGATTCAAAAAGGTATCTAATTCTAGTTTTATGTAAGTTTTTAGTTGCATATAAGTCTTTATTTGAATTTTTACATGAGTATATTGATACTTGAAATTGTTGTCTTAGTTTAAATAATCTTATGAAGCTTTGTGTAAAAGGGTTTTCTAGGTATTTTGATGAAGTGTAACAATGGTAAGATTTGTAAGGAATTTCTAAAGATATCTGGTATCTTATAGAACATATGAGCATTCGATTGAATCATCACATAGTCTACTTATTTTTTTTAGTTTTAAAAAAGTTGATAAATTACAAAAGGTCTTTTAGAAGTTGTATCTTCATTGTAAACATTGTACTGTGATAACATGTTAGAAGTTTCAAGTATGGGATTGACTTTAGGAGATAGTCTAGCATTACTACACATAATTCATATCATTTAGACTTTATATAAAAATTACCACATATTTTGAATCCATTTGGGAACCTTGGAATAATATATGGTAATATTCATGTAGACATGAGGTTTATCATAAGATAACATTATCATTTGATATTCTTATACATATCAATTGAAACACATAGATTATAGACATTTTAATGGTGATGGTGATCTAATGGATGGAAAAGGGTCAAATTCTCATCGATTAAAATATTTATTGTTTGGTAGGTTTCTAGGAATAACTAAATGGGATCACATGCTACATATGATGTGTTATAGTGCATCGAAATGTTTTACTATGTAGTATTCTCTATTATGATGTATTATCCTCAAGATTGTGTTAAGCATTTATTATTATAAGTGGTTTGGTAAGCACTTAAAGTAACTAGGTGGGTCTTGCACCTTTATAAGTATGCCTCTACACCCCTAATAGGGGGAACTTCTAGTGAAGTTCTATAATGATTAAGGATAAATTATAGTAAGAGATTCCATGACATTTTAGTTGTTTATTCTTAGAATTATTTAATAAAAATTTATTTTTTTTAATTTTTTGGTTTGATTATATTCATTATCTTTCATTTTGTGTTTTTTTATCTAGTCATTGTTAGGGGTCTCAATGAAGAGATGCCTTGAAACACACAACCTTCATAATTACATGGAAAAATAATGTAAGAACATGCCTTAATAAAACAAGTGTTATTTATTTTATTTCCAAAAAAAAAAAAACATATCTTACACACCGAATAATAACAACACAATAATATCAAATTAGATGCATTACATTAGATACTCATATATCCACTTTCTTACTTGTGATCTCTATAAGTATAGTTATCTCTTAGAATCTTACATATGATCCTTAAGCTCTCTAACTAGTTATATCAAGTGTATAGGAATGTTGATATAGGCACAAGACCAGCCTACTTACATTAATACTCTCAACAGACCACTGTTAAATATTTGTAACACAGGACTATCTACCATAAACATTAAATTTTTAATACAATTCCAATATATCATAACACATCATAGTATAAGGCATCATAAAAAAACACATCATAGAGTGATATTAAATTAATCCTAATAAACATTTCAATATTCAAATATTTAAATGCAAAAAATAAGTAAAAGTAGAAGTACATATCTATAACACATCATTATAATGCGTGTACCTTGAAAAAATGCTAAAAAAAAGTTTAATGGAGGTCAAAACCTCATACTTCAAGTCACAACACCTCACAACCAAATGATATGTGGAAGATTAATAATTCAATCATTCATAAATTTTTAATATTACACATCAACATTTTGTACCAACAATCACAAGCTTTGTAATAAAATATAGAAAACTTTGGCATCACAAGACTCTGCTCCAAATTATTTTATGTGGGACTATTCAAAGACTTGCACAATGTTTTTAAAAGTGACAAAAAAATGTGTGTGTCATGTATGTGTACATAAAGATTGTGTAGATCAACACAAATAGATATTGTGTGCAAAAAACATTGTGAAAAAAATATTAGATTAATTTATATTTGAACATTTTTTCTTGATGTAGGATTTCAAGTGAACTTAAATGTTCTTTTCATAGACCCTAGGTATAAAAAAACATGAACACCTACTCATGAATGTTATAAGATCTGTGTTATTGGTATTATCTGTTTTATATCTTATGATGTGCTTATCCATGCCACATATTCAATTTCTTATCCCTTTAATGTAACCCAACATTATTTATATCAATTGTTGAGTGTTTGTTTTCCAACTCTTGAATCAATCACCCTTTCTACTTCATGCATTTGTGCTCTCCAATCAACTTCAAAAAAATTGACTGATATTTCATAACTATTATACCCTTCATTACAAGAATAAAAATACTCCATAATGTAAATAGATGATACATTTATCCCTTAAATTGTCTCAACTCATGCATTTGTTGAAACTCTTGCAACACTTTTCATGGTCCAATCTTATTCCACTTCAAATTATCATAAGTTCCTTTCAAAAATATTTGTTTCCTCAAATTTGATGAGTCTCCCACTTGATATTATACTTCTCTTCTATTCATATATACATATTGATTATAATTCACAATAATTATTTCCATCTATTTGTGCACTTGTTGATGTAATTCACACATATACTTAGAAAAATATTCTACTTTTTCACTCTTCTTTGCTCATATTTGTTGTTACACAATTATAAAAATCCTCTTGGAATTAATACACAATGTAAAATGTTGTCCTTATATTACTCCTATTAACTAAATTTTTATAAGCAAAATATATTTGAACCAGAATTGAATCCCATGTTCCTAAATTCTCATCAATAAAACATCACAATAGATACCAACAACTATATTGACTACCTCCATGTGTATATTTTTATGACAATGATATACATTGAATTGAAATGTAAGTTGGTATTCTACTTATTCTATAATGTCCTATATGAATTTACAACAAATTTCACATCCTTATCTGATACTATGTTGCATGGAAATCCATGCAACCTTACAACTCCTCTAATAAAACAAGTTAGCAATATGTGTCACATCATTAGTCTTCTTACAAGAAAAAATATGTAATTTTTAAAAATATATGCATAACAAATAAGTTGTCATGCCCTCTTTATGTTATAGGAAATCCTAAATACTCATCCATGCAAATATCTTCCCGTGTAATCTTTAGAATTTGCAATGGTTGATACAAGCCTACATTCTAACTTCTTCCTTTCACCAACTAGTAATATCTACACTCTTACACATAGTAATGTCTGTGACATAATTAATCTTCTTGTAAGCAAAACAATATGCCATTTTTGAAAATATATTCATAATAAATAATAAGTGATCATGCCCTCTTTATGTTTTAGGAAATCCTAAACAAAAATCCATGCTAATATATTCCCATTGAATCTTTGGAATATGCAATGGTTGATACAACCCTAAATTCTAACTTCTTCTTTTCGCCAACTAGTAAACTCTACACTCTTGCACATAGTTATGCACACATGCACTCATTTACAAACAAAATTAATTCCTAGCCAACTACATATATGTTTTATCATAAAAAATTGGTTTGATAAACATATGCCATGGTTATCCTTAATAATATTATTGTGTATTGAACCTATATTTATACATAACTAGGCTCCTTCAACAACAATCCTTCTTACATGAAATAATCTAAACATAGTGTTCTTTTTCCACTCATACATTTCCTACATGTTTTCCATGTATCGATGAAATATTCATATCCTTCAACAATATATTTTATATAATCAAATACTATGAATTATAATCGCATATCATTCAATAAGAGACACTTTATACTCAATGCATAATTTGCAAATCTATTTTACTTATCACTCATAAGTTTCAATGAAAACAATGAGTAACTCTATAGAAACTCAACCCACTTCATATTTTTTTTTTCAAATTCATTGATTATTTATGAATTCTATTGTTTGATGGTTTGTATACAACTCAAATTCCTAATGCAATAAATGCTTCATATACTTATATATTGCTTACACTATGAAATAAAAATCCTAATCATATACTATTGATTTCACCATTTAGTTTCTTATTAAAGTAAGCCATAGCCCTTGCTTATTGACTTATCACTGCTCATATGTTTTCACTACATACATCACAATTTTACTTGAAATACTTTACTAAAATTTGACAATGCCAATAGTAGTTTCTCAACATTTTTTATTCAACTACTATAAACTATGTTTCACTTCTATGTGCCAAATGAACTATTTATTTTCTTTATAGATCAAAATAGTGATAATTATGTATACCCCACATAATGTTTTGATGAACTACCTATAAAAAAAGTAATTCCATGAAATATTTTCTCTTCAAACATACTCCTAGGTGGGGATCACTAAATTTTGGGGAATATATTTATTTGATCCTTATTCAATACTTATTGATAAATTATAAATCCAAAGTATACCAAGACCTCCTTCATGAAGCTACATTTCTTTGAATTTACCAAAAACTTTACATCTTATTTGATTGTTGTAACACATGTCTCAATTACATTAAGTTTTTTTACTTTATTAAATATAAAATAAATATGTCATCTAAATACACAATGACAAACACATCAAAAAATGGTTTTAACACTTCATTCATGAATATTAGGAATGTACTCATCATGTTACTCAGTCCAAATGACATGACTAGCCACTTATATAATCTTTCCTATGTTTTGAATGCAATCTTTCATTCATCACCTTCCCTTATGTTAATCTTATGATATCAACACTTGAATTCAATATTTATGAAGTAATACACTCCATTTAATTGGCTCATAAAATCATCCATGTGTTATAATGGAAATATATAATTTGTTATAATATTTTTTATGGTTTTATAGTCATTGCATATCCTTCATTAACTTCATTTATTAGACACAACACTATTAGTATTTCACATGATCAAACTCTCTATTAATAACTATTTATCTAACAACTTGTTATAGCTCAAATATTCACCCTTGAGGGGATGATTCAAGCCCTCTCAACTTGATCTATGCAATGGGATTGATCCTAGGTTGTGGGTAACCTTTAGATGGACCAAACCTCTAGTTTAAATGGATAACTCCCTTTGATGTATTAGTGAGGTTCACTATTATTAATTTCTTTCTTGATAAGGAAAATAAAGAGAAAATACATAAAAGAAACCTATCTAAGGAGGTGATACACCAAAACAACACCCTCCACTTTACTATCATGCACTTAAGAACCTAAATTAAGACTGAATCTAATCACACTTCTCGATACAAAGCCTTTCAAGTATGAATTCTTTAAAATGGAGGTCTTTGAGAATTAATTGAATGATAAGGTTAGTATATATGTCTAGACAAGGCACTAATAACTAAAAATCCACTTTCAAACTATGTAAATTCACATTAAACTTGCCTTGTGATCTGCAAGAAGATAATCCATTTGCAAATAGGTAGGAATGGATAAATGATAGAGAGTACAATGACTACTACTAATATTATTAGCCATCACACTAGTACACTAGTTTTAATCATGTGAAAAGGTAAGAATCAGCTTCAGTCAATGTTTCAATCCATATTAAAAGTGTTCATTTGAGTAGGGCTTTGCCATACTCAATATAAGGATCCATACAAACCCATCCAGGCTGAATTTATAGATAAAATAAGACTAGAAGAGAGAGGGATCTAGAAGTGAGAGGTGAAAAGTGTCAAGTGAGATATATAATCAATAAAGGAGTTAGATAATAGTTTCATCAAGTCTCTAAAGACAATTTTTTTTCTCTTGAATATGTTTTTTTCCTCCAAGTAGCGTAGGAGTTTCAAACTTTACTTGATACCTTGATTTTGCTCTTCAAAACTTATCTCTTCTTGGCTTATGAGGTGACAAGTGGAATATTTGATCCTCAATTCATGTTGATTTACACTTTTTCTCTTCTCTTGACACCTTTCACCTATTTATTAGACTTCTAAAACTAACATTGTAATGATGATTACACCTCTTAGGTGTCTTGAAGTCCACTTGGCCTTACTACACCTCTCTTGGCTTGCAAATGTCGATTCATGATTTCAAATTTACCAATGAAATATCTCTCCATGGATGGCATCTTAGTCATATCAGACCTGAATCAATCCCTTTTAATGCATTAAACACTCACCAAGACCTCATTTTGCACATTAAGCTTGCATTTTCTCCCAATTCCTTGTAGCCTTAAAAACATGAAAAGATCATTGTGTAGGATAATGTAAATATGGTATTGAAAACATAAAGGTATTTTTTAGTACCTATTATGGATTTACATCTCCATGCCAAATTTCATATCCTGACACCAAGTGGAAGTGTACTTTTTTTGCTCTTATATCAGACCTGAATCAATCCCTTTTAATGCATTAAACACTCACCAAGACCTCATTTTGCACATTAAGCTTGCATTTTCTCCCAATTCCTTGTAGCCTTAAAAACATGAAAAGATCATTGTGTAGGATAATGTAAATATGGTATTAAAAACATAAAGGTATTTTTTAGTACCTATTATGGATTTACATCTCCATGCCAAATTTCATATCCTGACACCAAGTGGAAGTGTACTTTTTTTGTTCTTCTCTGTTTCCAATTAGGCCTCTAGGCCAAGAAATTTAGTTTTAGATCAAATGACCTTCCAAATGTGTGAAATGACATGTGATTTTTTTTACCTAAATAGGTATAATACACATCAATCCATCTTCTCTAATTATTTTCATCTTCCATTGAGGTCAAATACCTTGTTTTTAGCTAAAAACTCATAAAAATATAATATTTAATCAATATTTACAGTTGTAGGTACAAGAAAATTTCATGGTCAGTGTATCTTAAGAGTGAAAAAAAATTTATAGGTATTTAAAATTTCAATATATTTCATTTCAAGGGATTAAGAAGTCAATTTCTCTTAACTTGTCAAAACTAGTCCTCTAGGTAGCCAAAAACACACTTATCATCTTAACAATGATTCATAAAGTACAAATCCTTAACCAATGAAAAAAATACACAAATTTTAATTAGACAATGTCTTCTAACATCCACTATTATATCAATCTCTAATGAAGCTTGTCCATACTATTCCAAGCATGAGAAAGTGCCTCTCGGGTTGGAAAGAATACATTTGATGAGGTTAAGAGAGGGGTTGACTTTGAAAAGCCATTTTAGGTTTTGGTCTTGGGTTGAAAATTACCTAATTAGTTATATAACATCCATATTTATTGTATTAAATGTTCTTGTTTCCTTTTTATCTATTGAAACTTCCTACAACACTCATTGGTTCATAATAGGGTTTATAAGCATTCTAATGCAAATGACCCTAATGATTATGGTTGGTCCTTTCTCCTTCCTATAGTGAGTTTAATGCTCATGAGATCACTCTAAAACCTAATGATAGCCCTCATGAACCTTTTCACCTTTTAATTTTATTGAAAACATGCAAATTATGTCATCTTTATGTACAAGCTTGTGTAGGTCTGTAGATATACAGTCAAGCATGTTAAGCCCAAAAGAAGCATTACACAATCTTAAAAACTTTCAAATGTATTTTTATAAATTAGGGAGTTTTGAAATGGTATCATAACATACCCATTATATTATCACATGACATTTATTCTTTTCAACTCCTCAAACTAGTCAGATTTGACTATGTTGTCTATAGGTGAATAAGATTATGTGATTGCAAGAGGAAATATGTGTATGTTTTTAGTAGATAAAGTGATCATTTTATCATTATTATATGTATTAAAAACATTATGAATGTTTATTTCAACTCATACTATCAATTTCTTAGGGTCCTTAAGTCTTTCAATAGACTATCACCACTTTGTTACACACAATCTTATTATTTGACTTAGACTATCTACATTCTAAATATGATTGTAGGTTTTATTAAAATGTATTTTGATTTTGAGATCATTATAAGTTTATAAATAGCATATATATATATTCTAATTTCCATTTTTATTCAGTCATTCACACTTCAACTCTCATATTCTTGCAATGTTTGCTTCCTATGATAGAGGGTGTGGACCTACAGGTTTGTAGACCTATAGGTCTACATTCATCCTTGTTTGAGCCACTAATGACATAATTTATTGGTATTTTAAAACCTGTTTAGAATATATAATAACCCTAAAATCTATTTTTGAGTTTAAAACCTCTTAAAATATCTCATACTACTTTCAAGTATCAAGCTCAGTTTTGAAATCACTATACCACTGCTATTTTAGGTTTGCAACCTGTTAGTGCATCCTCAACGGTGATTTTGGGGAAATATTCATTGATATATGTCTCTAATAATATCATATAATTATAAAAAAATTATCCATGATTACATATCCTAATTTACCCTTTAATAATTTCATGCTATTGTTCATAGGACTATCTTCTTAACAATTTCACACACAACCCTATGTGTGTAAGTTTAGGTCTGATAGGCTTTAAGGGGTGAAGAATGAGTATTAAATGGAATTATAATTTCATTTATGACTTGTAAATATTTAAAATTTATCCACATA
This sequence comes from Torreya grandis, assembly GCA_037957365.1. NCBI lineage: Eukaryota > Viridiplantae > Streptophyta > Pinopsida > Cupressales > Taxaceae > Torreya > Torreya grandis. The sequence continues at coordinate 234,859 of JARHVA010007954.1, read as the reverse complement.
TTAATCCCACACAGCTATGGTCTCTTTAATTTCACCTCTTAATGTTTAGGTCATTGTATTCAATGTGAAAATGAGAACTGTAGGTCTACATTTTCAATGTATTAAGATTTATATGGTATATAACCTATTATTAATTAACTTTAGGATACTTACATATTTTTATTTTAACCTAACCCATGACATTTTGAATTTATAAACAACACTTACAATGAAATGTCTGTCAGTCCTTAGTGTATCTTTGTATATAGGTTTGTAACATAGTTTGTGGCCTAGAATGACATTAGGCTTACCTTGGTGTATTAGTGATAATATTTTCAAATTTAAGTATCTCTAATAGAGGTATTATATGTAATTTTAATCCATATGAAACCAATTTCACATTTATTCTTATCCTTATCAAACATTACACCTTAATTTGATGATTGGCATAGCTTATAGGTCTTTGTGAGACATAAAACTCTCTTGATTCATGTTTGATATTTTGAACCTAGATGTCCATTATACACTTATAGGTAGTGTATTTATCACTTCAAAATATCTATCTAGGTCTCTGAAAGGTTCAAGTTGAAGTATCATGTATTCCATATGAAGAAAAGGCCCATAGGTCTATTCTTTGTCATTTTAACTCTCCTTTCTTGACAGTGTAACATTCCTTTGTATGCATTTTAGACTCTTTTATTTTCCTATTATCACTTCCATGGGTTATTTGTGGATCATTTATACTTTTTTACACTTTAATACATTGCAAATTCATTAGTTCAGACCATCCATATATGAAAACATCATAAAAATGACAAAAACTACCTACAACTCAACATAAATGGAGATTATACCTTATCAAAGGTTCACGAATTCCAAATGAGTGTTTAATAACATTATAAAATGGATATTTAATCTCTAAAGGACCTCCATGAATCACTCATTTCATTCATTATCTTGCTTCTTATCTGAAAGTGCTAGAAATTGATCATGTAGGGTTTGTAGGTAGTTTTAGACCACCTTGCCTTATTAATGATTGATCATAAAGGAGGGGAATCAATTTTAGAACCAATTCCATGAATTTTAATCTCACTAGGACCCTATCCTCTATAAAAAAATGTCAATACCCAACTTCCATCCTAATGTAAATAATTAACATGACAAAACTACCTTTCCTACCTTGACAAGGGAGCAATGGAAGAGAAAGAGAGTTTTTTGCACTTTTAGGACCTATACCTGAAATCCAATAATGGATTTATCTTTGGTAAGTTGAAGATACCTTCACCTTAAAATATGTCTTCTTGGTCCATACAAGTGGGTAGTAAGCCTTCTTTAAGCATTGAAACTAGTTTGTAACTACTTTTCAACATTTGAAACATACTTATTATCATTCCCTACCAACATTCACATTATATAAATACTACTAAGTCATTTTATAATACATATCTACATGATTTTCACCTTTTGGGATCTTAAATCTACATTTTGACCACTTTACACATGCTAATGATTTGTAGAAGAGGTTAAAAGAGACTTGTTGACTTTTAGAACAATATGAGACTTATTTAGGTACATGTACAAACTAGATGGGGTATTATATGACTTTTACACATGATATATGCCTTGAAAAGACACCCTAAACCACTAAAACTTATTAAACCATCTTGAAACACAACATGAGGTGACTTAGACAAACATATGGTCAAAATGGATATTACCTTAAACTTACCAAAACTACCTTAAACTATGTTAATAAGCATTAGAAATGGAATAATTTTGTGACCCTGTCCTATGGTATCCAAAATTTGGCTAATAAAACTTCTAAACTTTTATTTTTACCTCTACATTCTTATTAGGTATCGACCTATATGCTCATTTGTTCCATAAACTTGAACCTAGGATAAAATCTATGGGATGAATTATATTCCTCATGGGTGGAAACTAATATATAGATCATGTTAAATAATCTATACGAACTCACTTACAAATTCTTTACATAACATGGAAGAACTTCCTTTGTTATGCCTATGATTAAAACTTTCATGGGCTTTGATTTCAATACATAACATGCATGTTCCTTCTCTTTACTTACGAATTATTTTCCAAAAATCATCAATATCCTTGGACATTTTCCACTTCCTTGATATTATCCTTAAAATTATTTATAATATACTCCCTTTCATCCTCTACCAAAGTGTAAATGTTTACGTGTCTATTATGTTGTGCCTTCCTACCAAAGTAACATGGCCTTACAAGCAACACATAGAAAACATCCATGGGCATAACTTTAGACATATATTCATCCTTGTATGTGAAAATCTAGAAACTAACCAAACATTAATCATTCACCATAATTTTATGTCCTTTCAAAAACCAAGCCACTCTATAGGGTCTTGGATTCACAATCCTATTTATAAAAATATTTTCAACCATATCTTATGAAACAAGATTATTTTTACAACCACTATCAATGATCAACTTGCAACACTTACCTTTGCACTTGAAAGTGGTTATGAATATCTTCTTATTCTACATGGGGTTATTTTACTCATTTTTTAGTTTCAATAAGACCCTCTTATAAATGAGGGCTTCTCCCATTTTTAGTTATTCTCCTTGATATATTAATGATACACTTTCCTTACCTACTTACATCACATTTCATAATTTCTCCTATTAACTTTATTGTGTTAAAGTGGAAACTCAAATTCTCTACGCCCAGTTTCACCACATCTAAAAAAATCTAACCATGAATATTCTTCCTTCACATCATCCATATAACCCTCTACCTATAATAGTATTTCCTTTGCCTCCTTTACACTAGTATCATTTCATTGAGAAGTATTGGCTTCAACTTATTTAATAGAGTAATCTATTCCAATCTTTCCTTGTTCTTGCATGCATTAAACTTTACTTTCCATCACATTGTGACATGTTTATTATAAGACAACTTATCCTTTACCTTCAATGCAGACTGATAGGCTTATTCAATATATTTAAATTTAATTATACCAAAATCATCTTGTATTTAAATATACAATCCATTCATGTACCTTGATATATTCTCAATGTCATCTTCAACATGACCCTCTGTGATAGTAAGTCTATAAAATTATTCATGTAATTTTTCATACTCATCAACCTCCATCAAAAAATTTGTAAATGTTTTTAACAATTTAACTAAGAATAAACATGTATTAATTTATCCTTTAGCTTCTCAATCAGCCTATCCCAGGTCTTGATCATATATTTACATTTGTAGACTCTTTCTATTTGCACATTCTTCCACCATAAGGTTATGTGTCCCTTCAACTTATTACATGCAAATTTAACCTTATTCATATCCTCATTAATCTCATATATATATATACTCTTTATATCTACACATTCTTCCACCCTAAGGTTGTGTGGCCCTTCAACTTGGTACATACAAATTTGGCCTTAATCATATCTTTGATACTCTCATGCTATATATATATATATATATATATATATATATATATATATATATATATATATATATATATATATCTCAAAGATCTAATCAATGATATCTTTTGGTATTAAACTCCCTAAATAACTAGGAGCATCCAACTTCTTATTACTCATCCTCATGAATTTTTGCATGAATTTATCTTCAGGTTCATCAATATCTTCTTATTATATGATATGAATCTCATATTTTTATTCTATGGCTTCATTTTATATTTCACTATCCACTAGAAATTCATAAAATTACATCATCTCCATAGCTTGTAATCATGCTTTCATATTTCTCATAAACTCTACTAAATCTAGAATTCTAAGTGATTAGGGTGCTCTTGTAATGAAATAAATGTGTTCCATTTCCATGAAATCATAAAATAATTACTACACCTTCTACCCAAAACTCTTCACTAGAAGATGTCTTTGTTGTTTTCTATCAATAGTAGAAAATGTAGAAAACAAAATTTTATCCACATGCCCACCCATAAGGAAGAAAGCCTTGCTTTGATACCAAATGATGTAGTCACAGCTACTTGTTTTAAAAAAGAGATGCATTAGCAAATGTAGCATTCAAATTTACACTGAAAAATAATACAATAAAATGCCTCAACAAAACAAGTGTTCTTTATCTTATTTTAAAACATGAAAATCTTGAATGAAGTGTGTTAAATTAGATACGCATATCTATGCTTACTATCTCATTGCATTTTTAAATATAGTTATCTCACTTATTACTGGATACAATCCTTAAGCTCATAGACTAGTTGACATAAGTGTAGGGGCATGTTTATATATGCATAAAACCTACCTAATTATATTAAGTATCTCAATAACCCATTAAAAGCATAAAATATTTTTAATACATCACCATATACCACAAACTTTAAATATTTAATATAATCCCAAAGTACCATAACACATCATAACATAACAATGAAACATATCACAAAGTGACATTAAATGAAACCACAACAACCTTCCATGATTCAAGGAATTAAATATAAATGGTTAATAATTTTAAAATTTACTTATATATAACACATCAAAATAACATGTGCACTTATATAAAACTAGTGTAGACACATAAATTAATATTTAAACTATAACAATGCACTTGTGACCACCCTTTTTACACACTTAGCTCATGCCTTATTCCACAAACTTTTAACCACTTTAGTTTATTTTCCATAAATATGACCTATTATTATAATCAAACCAATGATCCTAGAATATCCCTATTCCTCATGTAAAATAGTCTAGGTTTATCCATATAGTTTTTAATCCTCCTAGATCTTCTATTTTTTATCTTAGGATAACAATGTTTTTCGATAGTGTCCAATTTCACACCTCTTGTTTGTCCGTCAGGTAACAAATAATTGGTCAATTTTAAATTAATG
>JARHVA010007954.1:25000-225000 GCA_037957365.1 Torreya grandis | reverse complement strand
TATGGATTGAAACAACCTCCAGATTTTAGAGACGTTGGTCTCTTCTTTTCTATCAAGTGTGTGGAAAAAGGATAGAAAATTAAACAAAAATGCAAATGTAGGAAATGAAACCTAACTATGGTGATGCACCTGAGTGTAATTTTGATCCTAATCTTGAGCACAGTGAGACTATATGTAGGATTCATTTACATTTAAGAGAAAACAAGTGCATGATCAATGTAAAAGATTGAAATAATAGAAATAGAGGCTCACAACAAAGACTTCTTTTACTGAGATATAGAAAATGTCAACAAAGGCAGAGGGTTCAATCTTCTTATAAGAATCTTCCAATCACATACGAGGCATAGAAACATGTACAATTATGTAGAACTTCCGACTCAAGAAAATGAGACAAAAGCAAATGACATTACTAATCACAACTCTAGAAAGTATGTAGTATAGACTACTTTTGCAAATGACACAGATAATATCAACAAAGGCATAGAGTTCAATCTTCTTAATTCTTTCAACCACATGAAAGGCATAGAAACATGCATAGTTACATCAACTTTAACAACTCAAGAAAATGAGACAAAAGCAAATGATATTACCTAGTCGTAAACTCTAGAAAAGTCTCAAATTTTTACAAGAATCCTCCTCCATTTATATATATCCCCTTCCTATTTTATAACCTCAAATTTTATAGATAAAATTGTGTGGCATTTGACGCATTTAATGCCTTAGATGTGTCCTGGTCTTATCAGGAAGGGCCATGTTGGAGCGGCTACCCTGACTGCGGCACTGTTGATTCATGTCTAGTACCATCCTTCCACACCTGAATTTCCTCATTCTATCACATGCTTAGCCATGCAACTATCCATTCTCCTCCACTTATAGGGGACAAATAGATGACCCCATTCAATGTTTGTAGGCCCCAAAAAATCTACCCGATGAACTGCTCCACCTACTAGAAATAACTCCCGCTGAGTTCACCCCTAGCTCGCTTGCTGAAACAAATACACAGAACACTCTGTCCTATTGAAATGGAAGAGGACACTTAGTCAATTCCCTAAAAATCTTCTTATAACTTAGAAGGCACTGGAGAATGACACTTGGTGCTTTCTACCTGATTTATTGAAGAAATACGGCTCTTTTCGCTTTCCCTTTAGCTATGACGTATAATTTTTTGAGGGCACATATTAGGCTTCTATGGATGGTGACACTTGGAAGCTTTTGTAAACCTTTGAAATAACACCTCAGACCCACCACAATCTTTATTCGACAATGAAGCTTGAAGATGATCTCTCAGAAGTTGACATGTGGTGGCCTCCACTATTCTTGGGAAGATACGTTGGCATCTTCCACTTCTCCTACTAGGGGTATGTGGTGTCTTTCGCTGCTCTTGGAAACTTAAACAAAATGAAATGATGCCTTTTTTTCCTTTTGAAAAGGTACTTGACCCCTTTGGTTTTAGGGACACTCCCTTGAACTGCCCGATGAACCAAAATGGTTTAGTGGTTCAATCAGTTCAACACTGCGTGCCATTTACATGTGAATCAAGGTATTGAACCAAAAATGTTGAACCAAGGAATTGAACCCAGGCGTTGAACCAACTGTCTCTCAGATGTTGATAGGTGGTGACTTCCACTTTCCTCTATAAAAGTAGTCCAGGGCCTTTCGTGACTGCCACCTGGTGTTTTCCACTTCTTTCCTACTACTTAGCTTGTTGAAAACCTTTACCGAAAAATAGAATGAAACACAGGTACCAATATGAGACATAGATGGTGGACACATGGTGCATTCCACTAAGTTGCTATTGGATACGTGACACATTCTATGGCTCCTTTGAATGCTAGGAAAGGTGCCTCGGATGACTCCACTTGGCCAAAACCCCTGCTCAGATTATGCCACTTGGCAGCTTCTGCTACCCTTCGACACTTAGACAAAAAAATGAATCAAAAGAAACAATCCCATGCTCTATTTCAAACTTCTACTACCATGACCAAGTTATGTGGGAATAAAATTGCAAGTGCGTGGCTAAGAATCGAAATGCAACGTAGAGTAAAAAATTTTACTTTATAGTTACTGGTGACCCCCAGGACTTTTGAGCCTGCTCAAAAAGAAAACTCCACCTTCCGCTAGATCAAAATTGTAAAATTTACAGCTTCAAAAGAGCCATCAACATGTGTTTAAAACACTTATTTAAAAAGAAATGTGGGAAAGCAATGAAAAAACAATGCGAGAAAGGGAAACTATCTAACTATAATACATTAGATACCCAAGTTAATTGAAGAGCTTTAAATAGATTCCATTTACAGGAATCTCTTCAGGTTCTCATTCCATAGACTCTAGCTCAAATGAATTCTTCTGCTTGCATGCATGAATTTTATATGGGCCAATCCATAACGCTTCAAATTTAGTATGTTGACCCAGCTTGGCGGCTCTTGCATCCCATTTCAAAACAATTGAGCCTACTTCAAAATTAGGATTCAAAGTCCTTTTATCAAAATAGTTCTTAACCATTCTCTGATGCTTAATCAATGAATCATGGGCTATATCCCTCTTTTCCTGAACTTCCAAAAGTTTTGTGAGTCTGACCTACATGGGGCCATTTTCTTCAATTTCAATTTGTTTGATCAGCTAGAGAGCAGGGATTTCCAAGTTTAGGGGAATCATAGCAGACTTTCCATATACCGATTCATATGGGGACATTTTGATCACCTGCTTAGGCATGATTCTATCAGCCCATAGTGCTAGCTTAAGCACTTTATGCCACTCTTTTTTATGATCAGCCCCTACTCTTTTGATGAGTCTTATCAGGTTCTTGTTGGTTGATTCTACTAGACCATTACCTTGAGGGTAATAGTTAGATGAAGTTTTTAGATATATTCCATGTTTTAAGGCAAAGTCGGATACTTTAGACCCCAAGAATGCTTTAGCATTATCTGAAATTATGGTGCGAGGAGCCCCAAAGTAAATAGTGATACTCCCTATAAAATCTAGGATCACATTCTCTGTTGCTTCCTTAAGTGGGACTGCCTCGATCCATCTGGTGAAATAGTCTATGGCAGTTAATATCCATTTGTGACACATACTAGACACGTGATTTATCATTCCAACGAAGTCAAGACCCCATTGAGCAAAAAATTCATCCACAATTATAGGACTAAGGGGCATGGCTGCATTCCTCCTCATCCCCATATAATATTGGTAGGATTGACATTTTTTAACCATCTGATAACAATCTGCACATAAAGTAGGCCAAAAATATCCTACCTCACTTATCTTTATGGCTGTGCTCTTTGCAAAAAAATGGCCCCCTGATATTCCATGATGCATTTCATGTAGTATTCTCTTACCTTCAGCCTGCTCTACACATCTTAACAATTTTCCATCAAAATTTCTTCTAAAAAGGACTTGTTCAATTTAAACAAAATGAACTCCCTATATCCTATAATATCTCCTCTTATTTTGAGGGAGTTCTCTTGGATAAATCCTATTTTTCATAAAATGAATCCTTCTTGTCACCTAGGATTCCTAATCAACCTCTTGTATGTTTAGCACCGTCTCCATCTCTCCTTCTGAATCTGCTTTCTCAGGTAACATCTTTTCAAGCTCTGGGGTTATATATTGGCACAGACCCCTACCTCTGACTAGCTTGGTGGGTCTGACCTCTACATCATATTCAAGGATCTTAGTGATCTAATTGGCTCTTTTCTCAGTAATTTCTCCCTCCATGATGTATTCCCTGACACTTGGGTGAGCTACAAGTATTAGAATTTTGTTCCTTGATATCATATGTCTAAATTTCTTGAGGGATTTTACCATGGCATAGGCTTGTCTTTCCACAAAATTATACCTGGTCTCATAATCCTTGAGATTTCTTGAGAAAAAGGCTATTGGGTGTTCCCCCTCCAGCCTATCGTTCTTTTGAGTCAAGATAGCAACAACACTTGACTCTCCTCCATAGACATACATTACAAAGGGCTTGAAAAAATCTAGGTTTTTAAGCACTGGGGCTACTGAGATAGCCTTCTTGACCTCTTCAAAGGCTTTCCTTCCTTCTATAGTCCATTTGAAGACTAGGTATTTCTTTAGCAAGAGTGTCACTGGTCTTACGAAGCCTGCAAAATCAGATATGAATCTACTGACAAAATTGATCTTCCCTAAAAAGGATTGAACTACCTTTTTATTTACTGGAAGAGGTAGGTTCATTATAGCTATGATTCTCTCTAGATCTATAGAAACTCCTTCTTTAGATACTATATGTCCCAACAATTTGCCCTGAGGTACAGCAAAGATGCATTTCTTGGGATTCAATGATATCCCAAAATCCTGACATTTCTTGAAGACATATTCAAAATGATCATCAACATTTTTTTAAAATACAGTGAGGTCATCCAGATAGACCAGGATAATCTTATTTATAAGTTCTCTAAAGGCTATATCCATAGCTCTTTGAAAGGTGGCTCCTACATTTGACAGACCAAAAGGCATCTTACCATATGCAAATGTTCCCCATTTGGTAGTAAAAGTAGTTTTGTACTAATCTTCATCAGCCAACCAAATCTGATTATATCCAGAGAAACCATCTAGTAAAGAAAACCTCTCTGCTCCAGCCATAGTTTGTAGAATTTATTTCATGGAGGGCAAGGGATAGCGATCTTTTAGAGATGCTCTATTTAGATCTCTGAAATCTACACACAGTCTTACATCTCCATTCCTTTTCCTAACTAGTACTAGAGTTGATACCCAAGTTGACTACTTGATTGGAAATATTATTTTGGAATCTAAAAGTTTTTGCAACTCAACTACCATTAGAGGCTCAATCCTTGGATTTACTGGCCTCTATTTCTGTCTGATGGGCTTAGATCCTTTAGTCACTTCTATTGTTTGCTGAATAATGTCTCTATTGTACCCATGAAGGTCTTCATAGCTCCAAGATATGACTCTGTCATATCTCTAGCACAATTAGATTAGTCTTTCCTTCTCTTCTTGAGTTATAGAATTCCCAACTTTTAGCCTTTTCCCATCACTCAACTCTATTTCAGAATAGTCTGATTTGTCTACCTGGAACCTTTTCTTTTCCAGGATTACATCCTCTAGGTCAAAAAAGTTTTCTAAGGTGATCAAGCCCTTGGGGAGCTTATTAGTCCTCAATTATATGATCTGATCACCATATGCCTCTTTAATTTTAGTTTATAATTGATTAGTAAACTCATCTGATTGTTGTAAGAAAGAGACTCCCTGAGCATCATTTTCAAATACTTGCCAGTTCTCATCATTGTCTAGAATAGTCAGCCTCACTATAACTTTTACTGACTCATTGTTAATAAATAGGCCAATTGTTGGATTAAACTGTGAGCCAATCTGGGCCATCCTATCAGCTTCAAAATTTTGACTCCTAGGGACTATCTCAATATTGAAAGCTTCAAAATCTTCTATCAAATCCCAAATCCTATGTCTGTAGGATCTCATTCTCACATTTTTGGCTGCTGCCTTTTCTCTAATTTACTTTACTACTAATTTTCAATCTCCTTTCACTTTTAGATTCTTTATTCCCTTTTTCTTGGCTAATAGGAGCCCATGTACTAAAGATTCATACTCATCATCATTATTAGTGCAAGCAAATTGGAATCGGATAGCCCTTAAAATTTTATCACCATTTGGAGCAATAAGACAAATTCCTGCTCCAGCACCATGTTTACTTCTAGCCCCATCATAATTCAAAGTCTAGATCTCTGAATCTTGAGTAGTAGGTGCCTTTTCCCTTATAACATTTAGGATTGCTTGGTCCTCATCAAAAATGACGTATGTGCCCAAACCAGTAGAGTCATAGTTCCCATATGGGTCGTTATGCATCATAGCCAACAATTGGCTATTTTCTTCTTCTTGATCATGCTCAGTCCAGTCACCTAGCTCTTCAACAAAAATCTTTTCTCTCTTATATAACATAGCATGATCTGCCTCTAATCTTGTTGTCGGTTCATTGGTGATATGGTCTTTTGATAGTGGTTCAGATAGAATTTTATCTTCAAACCATATTTGGTTCTCAGGATGAGGTGAGACCAGTTAAGAGACATATTTCTTCTTATTTTTGTTGCAAAGTCTCTGGATAAACATAAACCAAAAACATGAGGTATATCTATGACTACTACATCTTGGTTGAAAATTATGTTGGGACATGTGTATAATTGCAATGGGAGTTGTTTGATTCTCCCTACAGTTTGTACTATTTTGCCATCTAGCTGCATAACTCCTTTTGCAAGGGGTTCATATTTCATTTTCAAAGCATCAGTTATTTGCTTGGGCATCACTATAGTACTAGCTCCTAAATCTATCAATGCATTAAGCAAGAGTTTCCATCCAACTATCAAAGTTAAATAGAAGGGCTCTAGTTTGGATTTACTTACTCACACTACATCATTCACAAAGGCTATTATCTTCAGAGGAACTGTATCTTTGAGCTTTTCTTTTCCAGCAGGTCCTTCCTTGGTGACAGTACTTGTAGGCATTGCTTGGCCTTGCAGAGCTTCTTGTAGCAGTGTCTTTTATTCTGGAATAGCCAATATATTCCATATCGATACTTGTGCTAGAGTCTTCTTCAACTGATCCACTACATTTATTGGTCCCAAAGACTAATTCTTTTGGACATAAGGATATCTCATTTTTTCCTGAGTTTGGGTAGGAATCCCTTGATCTTGCACTGGCTGAGGCACTTCTTGTCTAACAACAACATTTCTTTGCCCTTGAGATGGAGGATTATTCTTGACTTGACCACTTACAATCTTAGGCTATTCTACCATTCTCCTCTTTGATCTGGTGTAGTAATCAAATTGCACCGTTGGTCTTTGGGAGGTAGATACTTCATTCAAAAAAAATGATTCTTCATCTTCAACTCATGAGAACAAAGCATGTTTTGAGGCTATTTCCTCCTCTTTTTGCAAGGACATTCCTTGCATCTAGGCCACTAAGATTGAATTATGCATACCTGGAGACTGGTAGGCTTGATTGTCACTGGTACTGGCAAACTGACCATCCATTCTTCTTTGCTCTGCCATCCTTTGTTGTAGATTACCCCTAGGACAATCTCTAGGTGTATGAGCATTATTGCAAGGGAAACACCAGGCATTAGTATCATACACATAATTATTTTACCCTAAAACCATCTCCCTATTTGAGTTAGGAGGAATGGTCTGTGAGGGCGTGGGAACTGCAACTAATTGATTCATTGGCTAATGGTTAGTTTGTTTTGGAGGACCCTGATATTGGTTTGGTTGGGACAAAAAAAATTTTCCTTGATAGCCTTGATAAGGAGGTTTAGGGAAAGTATTATGTTGTCTCTTTATATTGATCAACTCATTGGAAAATGTCCTTAGGATATTCTTGATATCATCCATCTCAGATGGCTAAGCAGGGATAGGTTCTTTCATAGATGATTGAGGGTAAGTGTACATAGACACAAGTGGGCTTATAGCTTTAGGAACTTCTTGAGGTAAGGGCAAGGAAATTTCTAGGAACATGGGCATGGGAGGCCTTGGAGGTAACTTTCCAGCACCTATTAAATGATTCTCAGCTTTGACTGCATATTCATAAGCCTCTGGCAAAGTGTGTCTTCCCAGTGATTGAATCATAACAGATATATCTGAATTCAAAACCTTGAGATAAAACACTATGGCCATACTAGGTGGTGGCCTAGCTGTAGCAGGGATTCTATCCCAAGTTTTTTGAAATCTGGTATTGAAGTCAGTCATGTCTTCCTGTGGTCCCCTTTGAATGGTGATTAACTGCTGTAACAAAGAAGACTTATCACTCTTCTCTGCAAATCTTTCAAAGAATAGATCTCCAAGCTAGTCCCATGTATATATGGTATTTGGGGTCAAAGACATACCATTCTAAATCCTTCCCCTTAAAAGAAGCTGTTAATAACCTTATGGCCACATTTTGTTGTGTGACCATATGTATATCACAGACATCTAATACATCTTGAAGATGTTTTGCAGGTGTTTTAGAGTCATGCCCACTGAACTTAAGAAGAGCTTTTAGGGCATTTACTAGGATAGGATCCCAAATGACTGGTGGTGTTGGGAGAATTAAGGGGCTACCAGTGTTCTAGCTTGCATAATTTCTTGGGGTTATAGGGGCTCTCATATTTGGTATTGGTACAAACTGGTTAGCTCTTCTTCTTGGACTTGTTACCAAAGGTGGAAAAAGAATACCTAGATTTGTAGCAGACTGTGATTTGGTGACTAGTCCACAGCTTCAACTCCTCATAGCTCTCTAGTTCATATGGTCTTGAAAGAAACTTCAAGACAGGTCCCACCGGGCATGCCAAAAAATTGTTGATGCTTAAAATTGTGCTTGATTCTAATCAACAACAATGGGAAGTTTCAAGCTATGGGATATTGTGGCTTGAAACAACCTCCAAATTTTAGAGAAGCTGGTCTCTTCTTTTGTATCAAGTGTGGGGAAAAAGGATAGGAAATTAAACATAAATTCAAATGCAAGAAATGAAACCTAACTATGGCGATGCGCCTGAGTGTAATTTTGATCCTAATCTTGAGCACAGTGAGACTATATGTAAGATTCATTTACATTTAAGAGAAAATAAGTGCATGATCAATGTAAAAGATTGAAATAATAGAAACAGAGGCTCACAACAGAGACTTCTTTTGCTAAGATATAGAAAATGTCAACAAAGGCATAGGGTTCAATCTTCTTATAAGAATCTTCCAATCACATAAGAGGCACAGAAACACGTATAGTTATGTAGAACTTCTGACACAAGAAAACGAGACAAAAGCAAATGACATTCCTAATCACAACTCTAGAAAGTTTGCAGTATAGACTACTTTTGCAAATGATAAAGATAATGTCAACAAAGGCATAGAGTTTAATCTTCTTAATTCTTTTAGCCACATAAAAGGCACAGAAACATGCACAGTTACATCAACTGTACAACTCAAGAAAATGAGATAAAAGCAAATGATATTACTTAGTCGTAAACTTTATAAAGTCTTAACTTTTTACAATTATCATCCTCCCTTTATATCTATCCCCTTCCTATTTTATAGCCTCAAATTTTACAGATAAAATAGTGTGGCATTCAATGCATTCAATGCCTTGGATGTGTCCTGGTCTTATTAGGAAGGGCCATGCTGGAGCGACTGCCTTGACTGCGGCATGTCGATTCATGTCTAGTACCTCCTTCTACACCTAAATTTTATCATTCCATCACCTGCTTAGCCATGCAACTATCCATTCTCCTCCACTTACAGGGGATAAAAAGATGACCCCTTTTAATGTTTGCAGGCCCCAAAAAATTTACCTAGTGAACTGCTCCACCTACCAAAAATAACTCTCGCTAAGTTCACCCCTAGCTCGCTTGCTAAAACAGATACACAGAACACTCTGTCTTATTGAAACGGAAGAAGACACTTAGTCAATTCCCTAAAAATCTTCTTATAACTTAGAAGGCACTAGAGAATGACACTTGGCACTTTTTACCTGATTTATCGAAGACATGCAGCTCTTTTTGCTTTCCCTTTAGCTCTACTATAGAATTATTCAGGGCACATATTAGGTTCCTATGGATGGTGACACTTGGCAGCTTCTGCAAACCTTTGAAATAACACCTGAGACCCACCATAATCTTTACTTGGCAATGAAGCTTGAAGATGATCTCTCAAAAGTTTACACATGGCGGCCTCCGCTATTCTTGGGAAGATACATGGCATCTTCCACTTCTCTTACTAGGGGTATGTGACATCTCCCGCTACTCTTGGGAACTTAAACAAAATGAAATGATGCCTTTCTACCTTTCAAAAAGGTACTTGACCCCTTTGATTTTTGGGACACTCCCTTAAACTGCCCGATGAACCAAAATGGTTCAATGGTTCAATTGGTTCAACACTGTACACCATTTACACATGAATCGAGGTATTGAACCCAGGCATTGAACTGACTGTCTCTCATATGTTGACATGTGGTGACTTCCACTTTCCTTTAAAAAATTAGTCTAGGGCCTTCCGCAACTACCACCTGGCGCTTTCTTCTTCTTCCTACTACTTAGCTTGTTGAAAACCTTTACTAAAAAATAGAATGAAATGTGGGTGCCGATATGAGATGTAGATACCGACATGTGGTGCATTTTGCTGAGTTTTTATTGGATACGTGGCATGTTTTGTGGCTCCCTTGAAAGCTAAGAAAGGTGCCTCAGATGACTCCACTTGGCCAGAACCTGTGCTCGGACTATGCCACTTGGTAGCCTCCGCTACCCTTCGACACTTAGATAGAAAATGAATCAAAATAAACAAGCCCGCGCTCTATTTCAAACTTTTTCCACCATGACCAAGGTATGTAGGAACAAAACTGCAAGTGCGCGACTAAGAATTAGAATGCAACGTAGAGCAAAAAATTTTACTCTACAGTTATCATATCCAAACAAGAAACATGTCTCTTCGAACTAGTAGAAACATCATCAATCTCATTGAGGCCATCTTGTACATGTAGTTTATATCCTTCTATAATTATCCCTTATTTCTCATACCTCATTTATTTACATTAAACACAAAAATTATCAATACTTCTCATCTACTTACACATTAATATCTTATTGGTTGCTTACATTGTTAAATATACTCATGTTGAGCAAATACATATATTCATGCATTATGTAGTCATATAAAATTCAAAAATTGGTAACTTGAGCATGGCTAAAGACACCTAACCCTTAGGTCCCTCTTGCTTTCTCACATGGCCCTCTTAAGCTTACTTTCGCTAATTCTCAGTCATGCATGGCCTTTCAGACTTGACCCAGCTAAGCTTAGACCCTCTCTTCATGACTAATCCATCCCCCTAGGTCTCATCTACTGAAGACAATAGCGCTAAATTTGGACTATAGTGTTGGACCCTAAGGTGTCCCCTTTTTAGTGCTCCTATCCAATCACAAATTCAAGCCTAGATTACCATTTTCTCTTGATTCCTCTTTTTCATTGTGTCATCCTAGTCCGATTTCATCTAACTCATGACCAATAGATCCCTAT
This sequence comes from Torreya grandis, assembly GCA_037957365.1. NCBI lineage: Eukaryota > Viridiplantae > Streptophyta > Pinopsida > Cupressales > Taxaceae > Torreya > Torreya grandis. The sequence goes on along the minus strand of JARHVA010007954.1, from coordinate 213,976 downwards.
AAAAACCCATTCAAAGATCATTTAGAAAGGGTTGACAAATATATTTCAAGCAAGCAAGAATACAAACAAGACCACTCAAGAAATATTCCCTATTCTCTACATACATACATCCTACACACTTTCAAGATAATTCAAGTCCTTACACTAGTCCCTAGTCATCTAAAGCATACTTAGTTTTAGCATTTCTTGCATTTCAATCACTATTGCACCAAGCATTCTTAAAGAGAGAACTACATATGAATTGATCCCTCCTCAGAGTATTAGTATGTAGGTAGTGTGCCTACACATAGGGTGTGAAGCATATACAATGCATATTATACACACTAACCCCTTTTCCCCATTTAGTAAAGGTTTTTTTCAATTGCATAGAAGATAGAAGTACATGAATATTCAACTCTATATAGAGTTTTATTGACAATAAGGACCTAAAAATTGGTACATAAGCTCACACTGAGCAGGTGAACAAAACCTAGAAAGATTAAATCCTTAGGATAATAGTGCGAAAGAAGGATTATAGTGCTAGAGCCTAAGGTGTCTAGTTCTAACACTCCTGTCTAATCAAAAAATGAAGTCCAAGATCCTATTTATGATATTGTCTTAGCTTTTCACACAAATTTTTAGATCCTGTTTTAGTCGAAATAGTCCAGAATAAGCTAAGTTTAATTTTATCTTTCTCACTAGTATTTTTTAAAAAGGTCTAATTGTAATCTAATTTCATAAATCAGTACCTTTAATTAGGAATATTATTTACTAATTTCTCCTACTAAGACTTGTTCATTAAATAGGAATAAAAATTCATTATTTAAAAAAATAATAAATCATTTGGTGAACCCAACTTCAAATTTCTTATAAAAACCCTATGATAAATTTCTAGCTGATTTTTCTCATTAATTTTTGAATTGAATATTAAAATAAAAATTTCCTCTCAAATTTTAAAATTTTGTAGTAAATTTTAAAATAAATTTATTTCAAACCCTAGTTGCATACACTAGGTCCCAGTAATTTTCCAACATTAATCCAATAATTTCTTGATTTTTGGCTTACACATATAAATTAGAAATTTATCTCAAATTTTAAAATTTTGTAGTAAATTTTAAAATAATTTTATTTCAAACCTTAGTTGCATCAACTAGCTCCCACTAATTTTTCAGTAACTTTGCAATCATTTTCTAAATTTTTAGTTGCATATTAAAATCAAAAAATCACTTCAAATTTCAAAAATTCATAGTAAATTTTTTTTAACAAAAATCTAAAAACCCTAGTTGCATCTACTAGGTCCCATTAAATCAAACACTTTCTCATAATTTTTTTTATTTTTACTTACATATTTAACTCAAAAATTCATAGGATTTTGCAAAAATATTATTGTTAAATCCCTAGTTGCATATACTAACACCTATTTTTTTCTTGAGGTATCACCTTACATCCATAATCAAAAAATGCTCATTTATGTACAAATTTTTCTTATATTTCTTGATAATAACAAGGAAACCATAATGGGCCCTATCATGTACATGAATGATGAAGTCTATCATATTTTAGTACAAAGCTTCATCCTTTGCATTTCATACTTATGTTTCATTTTATGGGATATTACAAAAATTATTGCCAAAAATGCACAAAATTTTAAAATTATTTTTGCATATTCTCTTTTGCTTAGGTGAAATAATTTCTAACTCTATTTTTCTAAACATGTTAGAAATATTATGTTACAAGTCAAATCTCTTCATGCATTAATGCACAATTCCATGCTCTCTACCCTTTGCTTTCTATCTCTCATATGGAAAATTTTTCAAGTTTATCTTGTTGCACATATTAGACATATCATAGCACATGTAAAAGTTATTTATGCATTAATGCATAATTCCATGCTCTCCATCCCTTGTTTTCTATCTCTCATGTGGAATGTTATTTATAATCATATTGCTATACAAATTACATGCATTACATCTCATTTATATGGTTTCTACCTAGATGTATCTAACTCTTTGGCTAATTTTGATTATCTTCCTTCTCCTCCTCTCCCCTAAGAGGGTGATATGTACTTTCCCTCTAACTAGGTCCATGATATCACCCCTCCAAAAGGTGAGGCAGCCCATACTATTGTTATTAATGCATATATTCTACCTATAGCTTCTTCAAAACATCTTCAACATATGTGCTTATATGTTCAATCAGAAGCAACTAGGGTTTGCACTTGTGAGACTCTAAGGGATTGCATCACCAATTTTAGCAAGTTAATTTCAGATTTACAAATGTAAAATCAACTATTACATGACAAGATCAAAACATTGAAAAATCATATTATAATACAAAAGCCTCAAAGGTATCTTATTGCCAATCATGTATATATAGTTTCGCCTAGTTAATTGGTTACAAGCAATATTACATATAAAAACAAGAAATCACAACAAAGTAACTCTAAAACTAGTGATTCAAAAGGATTTCAAAGATCAAATAAAATTTCAATTGAGGTACTAAGGGAAATTATTAAATCTAAGTTGATCAAACCACCTCCTCTACATCCAGTGAGAAGATCCATATATTATTGTGCATATCATAGAATGCATGGGCATAACATAAATTCATGTTTGGCATTAAAAATACATATACAATAGATAATTGATAATGAAGACCCTATACAAGGTAAATTAGTCAAGCAATCCAAAGTGGCATAAGAACATATTCACAAAGGGTCAAATTCAGAAACAATACAAAAGTGGTTACCAAAGCATAAATTAGAACACCAAAATGATCAAAAATCAAAATTAGAGCAACAAATAATACCAAAAGTATAGGTAAATCATGAAAAATATACAAATCTATCTCTCCAAAACAAGGCTCAACTTTCAAAGCAGTATCAATTTGGTCAAAAATATCTACAATAGTTTGATTATCAAGGTCAAGGGTTAGGCAAGCATGCTCAAGGCATCACTACTCCTATTCCAAAAATTGATAATGTTTATCACCAAGGTTTTGGATTTATGGAACATCCTAAGGCAAATCATTCACAAACATAGTTCATCAAAGGAAAAGATTCAAATATAACAAAAGTCAACACTAGCATTCTATTGGTTCAAAATCAATATGATAATCATGAATAGAACAATACAAGTTACTATGATTTCCAAGATACCAATAATGAATCCAAATATTCAGAGTCATATTCATAGTCATTCCTTTGTGCTTCATAATCATGCATGATTCCTTTATTTGATATAGGACACCATGATAGGGAGTCTCCCATGAGACTCATCAGTTAGTATCAGGTTTTCTTAGCCTTGCTTGTACATAATTTTTCATAATTAATTGTATATACTTTATTTTCAAATTTGTGTACATAATAAATTTTTCTTGATTTTACATAACTCAAATATTTCAAAATACAAAAATAATACAAAAACAATACAAAATTCCAAAATTAAAAAAACAATATAACATTTCAAAATCCAAAAACATTCAAAAATGTCAAAACACCAAAAACATTTTGATTGTATGCATCATCCATGTTTTACATTGCTAATATCATCCTAGGACTTACATTTGTTGTTTCATGCTATTGTATGTTGATTTATCTACATAACCATGCTTCACTTGATCTTCTTTGAGTGTGTGTAGTGACATCTAGCTACTTGATTACTTCACTCTACTCATTAAGGGGGCATCCTACTTATACATAAAGACATACATTGATATACATACCCATTAAGGGAATCTTCTACATGACTACACCATCTAAGTTATGTCATTTCTAAACCACACACTCTAGTTATCATGTTGATGTGCATTACTTACTAGATCACATAGATTACTATATTAACATTTCACTAATATCTAGCACTTGTGTATCTCTTAGCATATACCTAGTCTTGTACTAAGCATGCCTTACATACTTTAACTCTTGCTTTGATTAGTTAGATGTGATTTTATCTGTCCAGTTATTATATACTTTGTCTTCTTGCTTAGTGTATCTTGTTGGATTATATTTCTAGTTCATTTTTGTCTCTTGTATGTGCCTTAAGACATTTTCCAATGTACTTTGCTTCTATTCATGTGTGTGCCTGAAGATATTTGCCAATATCCTTTTCTTGTATTATTATATGTGTTTATGGCCCTTGTGCCAACATTGCTTTCTCTAATTGTATGTGTATGTGACATTTAAACATTCTTTGTATGCTTGATTTCTATTTTGAATGACATGTGCCCATGTCCCTTATTTGCTTGGCCCCTTGGCCACTCTTTTATGCTTCTTATTTCTTGATTTATGTACGTGTTTCTTGATTGCTTCTCAATTATTTCAATGCCATAATCCATATCATACATTTTCTTGTTCTTTTAGATGCCATGATGGACATCATGCTCCATCCTTCTAACCAACAACTAACAACTAACAAACCAACAAATAACAACTAACAAACTGACAACTAACACTTTCAATTTTAGGTCAGTGCATTGCAATGCTATTACATTTTTATATATATCTAGGCATACTCTTGTTGATCTAACAATCTCTTATTTCAAACCATGTTATAACTTGAGATATCTTGTTGATTATCATTGTTATATCATGCATATTTCTAGCTTAACACACTTGTAGGGCTTCTTCTTTTGAGAGTAGTTATTGTAGAATACCTATTCCTACCCTCATAAAAGGAGGAAATAAACAAGGGTTTTACTAAAAAGATCAGAGCTCTTATCAATCAAAAAATCTAGTTCAGAACAACCAGAATAGTAACCAGTCATCAAACCACTCAGAATAGACCAGGTAGACAGTCAAGATTCTAGAATAGTGATCAATTTTAGTCCAAGACAACAACACCGAGGCTATACTACTACATCAAACACTAGGGTGTCCATTTTTGGTGCTCCTAACTAAATAGTAGAGAAACTAGGTTTTCTAGAAGTAGGCAAAAAGGTAGGTTCAACTACAATTTTGCACAATCAGATCAGTTCAAATCAATAGTTTTTAGTACAATTTTCTCAAAGAATCTAGACATAGTGGGAATCATGCATGGCATGATTAGTTCTCACTTCCATTTTTAGATATGGTAGCTGGTATAACTTCTAGATCAAAATCTATGTTTCAAAAACCAGTGATTGGGGGTAGATTACATAGCACTCTTGCATTTTTTTCTTTCAATTTTTAGCATTACCTAGGTATTCTTAGCAGTTGTGTGCCTTATTCCATATGTAAGTGGTTGGCATCATTTCAAAGTGGCTTTCACACAAGCCTAACCTCCACATTCCTGAGTACCCGAGTTCCTAAGTGGCTTCCACATAAGCCAAATTTTTAGTTTTGGAGTGTCTTTCATACAAGCTTAATCTCTATCTTTTCTGAGTTGGCCAACATTGGCCTAGATTCTAGTACACATTTAGCTATCCATGCCACATTGTCATATTTTTAGAGCATGCATGGGCTTCAAGAGCCATCTCGTATGACATTCTTCTTCATATCAGTATCAATTCATAGCTTCACTTCATCGGGCAATGATGAAGCCAAAGGGACAACCTTTGTATTGTTGAGCCACCTATTCAGAAGGATTGGAGACATAATCCAAACACCAATTAGCACATGCATGATCATCTATCTTCACTCAGTAGGTGATGATGGATCCAAAGGGCAAACCTTTATATTCTTGAGCCACTTTCCAAGAAATTAAGCACTCAGCTTTGTTCATAATATAAATTTTGGTACAACATCATCTAGCACTTCCAACATTACTCAGCCTTACTCAGTATCACAAGTTTTGTATTGGTTCACGTACTTGGTGAGTTGTATTCATTCTTTCTCTTCCTCTCTCTTACCTAGCTTTGTACATTCTTGTTTTATATTGCATATAATAAGAACTAATCTACTCTTTACTTTCCTTTTGCAGATTTACACTTACACAATGTGCTCTCTATGCACTATCTAGCATTACTCAGCATCACAAGTTTCATGGGTTTTACCTTTGTAGGTAAGTTTAGGTACGCTTTCTATTTTTTTTAATCCTAGTATTTCATTTTGATGCATTACTAGAATAAAGGGGGGGCGGGGGTGGGAGTGGGGGGGCAGGCAAGTAGGGGGTAAATGTAGTCATATCAAATGCAAAAATTGGTAACTTGAACATGTCTAAATACACCTAACCCTTAGGTCCCTCTTTCTTGATCTCATGACCCTCTTAGGCTTAGTTTCACTAATTCCCAGTCATTCATGGCCTTCTAGACTTGACCCTAGCTAAGCTAGGACCCTCTTTTCATGACTAATCCATCCCTCTAGGTCTCATCTATTGAAGAAAATAGCGTCAAAGTTGGATTGTAGCACTGGACCCTAGGGTGTCCCCTTTTTAGCGCTCTTGTCCAATCATAAATTTGAGCCTATATTACCATTTTTCTCCAATTTATCTTGTTCATTGTGTCAGCTAGTCTGATTTCATCTAACCCATGACCAATAGATCCTTATAAAATCCCATTCAAAGATCATTTGGAAAGGGTTGGCAAATATCATTCAAGCAAGCAAGAATACAAGCAAGACCACTCAAGCAATCTTCCCTATTCTTTGCATATATCCAACCTATACACTTTCAAGCTAATTCAAATCCTTAAACTAGTCTCTAGTCATCTCGAACATACCATGTTTTAGCATTTTTTGTATTTCATTCACTATTACACCAAACACTCTTAAAGGGAGAACTACATATAGCTTGATCTCTTCTCAGGAGTATTGGTATGGAGGCAAGGTGCCCACACACGAGATGTGAATCATGCCTTGTGTCTCTTACACACACTAACCTATTTTTTTCATTTGCCAAAGTTTATTTCAATTGCATAGAAGATACAAGTTTCTTTTAACAGCAAGGACATGAAACCTAGTACACATGCTCACTCTGAGTAGATGAATAAAACTCAGAAAGCTTAAATCCTTGGAACAACAACGTCGAAGAAGGACTATAGCACCAGAGCCTTGGGTGTCCATTTTTGGTGCCACTATCCAATTAGAAAATAAATTTCAGGATCTTGTTGGCGATAGTGTTCTAGTCCTGCACACAAATTTCCAGACCCTGTCTCAGTCTGAACATTCCAGAATAAGCTAATTTTAATTTTCTCTCTCTCACTACTATTTTTAGAAAAGGTCTAATTGCAATATAATTTCACATATTAGTAGTTTTAATTAGGAATATTATTTACTATTTTTTTCTAATCAAACTTGTTTATAAAATAGGAATAAAATTCCATTATTCCCAAAAATAACAAATCACATTTTTTTCATGTTTCCTTTCCTGTTTCATGTCGTGTGTATTCTCTATTTCAGCTAGTGGACATTTGAACATGTCCTTATTTGTGGATTAAGGGAATTCATTATATGTTTCTATGCATGAAAGCAAAATTTGAATTTCCCTTATATGTGGCCCCTTGGGATTTTATTGCATGCTTTGTGTGTACTCTTTGTATGTGTCTCATGGCCATGACACTTGTTTGCTTAGTTTGATAAGTTTTATATGCCATGATAGACATCAACATCTTGCCAACCTTTTGATGTTATGATAAATATCATGCATCCTTCCCTGAGTAGTTCTATTCATATTTTAATACTCAGTTTGATCACTTATCTACATGTCTAATTGCTAGCATCTATCTTGACAATGTCACTATGTATGCTTATATCTACATAGTCAAGTTCACAAAATGATCAAGGAAGAACTGCGCAATATAAATGTCTTCAATCTTGAAGCAATGGGTATGTTGAATGGCATTTATATTGCTCTTATCGAGTGCAATAAAACTCTACCATTTTTTTCAAGCATAGTAAAAAGATGAATAAAACATTGAAAATATGGTTAGTCCAGACATCAAACATAGTTATTACCAAGTAAAAGAGAATAGTTCTAGTGGTACAATAGTTCAGAGCATACAAAATAAAGACATCACAAACTAAGGGACAAGAACAAGTTGACACAATAGACCACACAGATGCTTATGTTGACAAATCTTCTCTCTCTTATTAGACTTCATAAACTCTCTCTTTACCTTTTTATGTTTCCTTGCACTTTTTTGTTATGACGACGCAACTTTAAAACATTCTATTCACTTTTTATGATTATAAATTGAAATGGTCAAAGTCAAAATACAAATATTACCTCTAAAAGGTAGTTATAAGGTAGTTATGAGTATGCACATTAATTATAAATAAAAATTTTGTCTATTATTTTAAGTGCAAACAATTTTAGACATAAAAATAGAGAAATTTTTTATATCATTCTTAAGAATCAATACAAAAGAGTTTAACATGACCTTGTACCTCTTAGTGTCTTGATGAATGAATAATATTTTTATAATTATTATCTCATTTAATTTTAAGTCTTTTTTAATCATTAATATGAGCATTTTTTAATACCACAAATTAATTAAATTTTACATTTATTCAATTATTTAAATTTCCATATTCTAATTTCTTCTCTCTTCCCTTTCATTTATCTCGTTTTCTTCGATCCCCTGTCACCATATTCTATTCTATTCACACACGAAACCTCAAAAGTACAAGGTTTAAACATAAACACTATAAATACTTTCTTTTCATGTATTTTTCCTGTTTTTAATAAAGAGCCTCCTTTGTCCCTTGAAGCGTTGATCGAATCTTTAAATTTCGTATCCTTACTGAAATTTTCAGTCATCATCATGCAAACATAATCTCACGATCCATCAATTACAATAGAAAAAACATTCCCTTTTTAAAAAAATAAAAATAAAAAAAATCAATGGTTGACTTTAAGCACTAGGATATTAAAAATGCCCTGCCATTTGTAGATTATAACAATCTGCAATTTCAAATCTTATAGCATTAAGTATCACGATCTACCATTTAAAAAAAGAAAATTCGTCGAAGCACTATGATATGCATTCACCTACCATTAAAGGGTTTCAACAAAAAAAAGTTTCGACCAAAAAATTATTTAGGATTAATATTTAGAAGCTGTGGTGCTGTCTTGGTTTTGTACCAAATGTGACCATTGAAAAGCTTTTGTATTTTTCAACTGTAAAACTTCTTAGCAAATCTTGGGGTAGGAACAGCTCTTAGTGGTATAGCTTTTTGCAGAGTTATGCCAAATGTTTCAGACATATCAATACCAACCTCATTGTCCAAAGGGATGGACCAATTGAAGGCTTGCAGCAAAGATCCCACCACCAAATGAACCATTTTGTGTGCCAATGGAAGCCCAATGCAGATCCTCCTTCCTGCTCCAAATGGTAGCAATTCAAAATCCTGGCCTCTGTAATCAATTTTAGATTTCAAAAACCTATCTGGATTAAAATTTAAAGGATCCTTCCACACACTAGGATCTCTTCCAATTCCCCATATGTTCACAAACACCTGAGTATTTTCTGGAACAAGATACCCAGCTATCTCACAAGACTTATCTGCTCTTCTAGGAATGATCAATGGGGCTGCAGGGTGTAATCTGAACACTTCTTTCACTACTGCTCGGAGATATGGAAGATTTTCTATGTCTGCTTCTTCCACTCTTCTCTCCGCCCCCAACACTTCATCCAGCTCTGCCTGTGCTTTTTTCATCAACGACGGTTTTCTCAGAAGCTCTGCCATTGCCCATTCAATTGTCGCTGAAGTGGTGTCGGTTCCTGCAATAAACATGTCCTGCCAAAACAAGAATCTGGTCATTCTTATTGACTGTGGCAACTCTGTGATTCAGTAATATAACATGATACGAGGATTTTAAAGCCTTAAAAACGATTCTAAGAGTTAGAAAAATAGATTAGAGGTATTTTATTTCATATGTTAAAATATTTATTTTAGAGGTTTGTTGAAGGGAATTTTATTTTTACAAAAATTTTAATTATAAAAAGAGGGAGGCATAGAGAGTAAATATTTTTATTAACAATTAATTGATTATTATATTAACATAATGTTATAATAGAGATAATTAACAGATAAAAAGAATTTAATATGCATAAGACAAAAATACAGAATTTAGGTGGTGAAACTTTAACAAGCAAAGGAAACATCTATCGTACAAAAATCAATTTTTGTTAATTTTAATATAAAGAGATTATATGTGAACTTGTTATGTAGATTACATACAGAGTCCACAAAGATAAATATGTTTAATTGATAAAATATCATTAGGAAAAATAGAATCAGAGAGAATTTGTCTTCTTAGAAAGAGAGGTTTGACTTGATTTCATGCCTCTTGGGATACTGCCCTCAAACCCCCACTATAGGGGATCTATAGGATGTCACAGCCCCTTTGACCCCCATACGATAATAGTGAGGGGCATTGCCTCCCCACCCCCTCTTTAAAAATAAGATATAAACCGTATAGCAAAAAGGTCCAAAATTTAACTTTGTTATCACATATTTAACATCGATTATAACATCTCAATTAACATAAGAATCATGGTACATTGTATTTATATATTATCATCAAAAATAACCTTTGAAAAAGCTGAAATAATCAGGAAATACAAATTAATGAAACTCATCTATCCATAGATTCTCTTTCTAAGATTTTATTTAAAAAGGAATGCAGGAGAAAATGTATGGAAACAACTATTCTAGTAGTTCAATAAAGTGGGCTAATTGATAGTTTCATTCATGTAAAATAATTCGAAAGGATGTAGCTTACCATCAGCATTCCCTTGATGTTCTCCAGCGTAAGTTGTGTACCATCTTTCTTCAAATCTAACATCACCTCCAGAAAATCCTTCTCTTCATTGCCATTCCAATGTATGTCCGCCCTCTGTGCCAGACGCTCCTCAATAAGTCTGTCAAACATGTTATCAAAACGGTGCGCCAAACTCTTACATTTTCTATTCAGCCCCTGAAGATCAAACCTCTCTAGAAAAGGGAAAAGGTCAGATAAATTTGCAACCCCTGTCAACTTGAGGACTTCCCATACCATGTCCTTAAACTGTGCAGCTTGTGCAGAGCCTGGCTCAAATACTTTTTGGCTGCAAACCATCTTACCCACAAGGCTAAGAGAAATCATAAAAGCTCTTTCACCAATATCCACACTCTTCCCCTGTTTGTAGTCCTCCAAAATGGTATCAATAGCCCTAAACACCTCATGTCTTCTCAAATGCTGCAGAGCATCTAGCCTTTTGACACTGAATATCTCTGTGTTGCATATTTTTCTAAACAAGCGCCACCGAGGGCCATAAGGACTCCAGACTAGACTTGTCCCTTGGTATGCAAATGCCCTTGCAGCTGTGCAAATGGTCCTGCTTGAAAAGCTCTGATCATTATTTTTCAGAACCTCTTTTGCCATGGACGGAGATGAGACAACTAAAGTTGTCTGACTTCCCAATTTGAGAGTCATTAGAGGCCCATATTTTTGTGCAAGGTGGAAGAGAGATTGGTGGGGCTTGTCCCCAAGCTGAAGGAGGTTTCCAATGATGGGCCATCCAGGAGGACCTGGTGGAAATGGTAATGCCAACCTCTTATTCTTCTTCTTCACAAGAATAATAAGTATAAGAATGAAAATTGCCGCAGCAATAGAATATGTTGCCGATTCAACATTGATTGACTCCATGACAGAGAGCATTCGATGAATTTGTGCTCAGTGTATGTTATATTGACTTGCAAGGCAATTGGAATGACCTTATTGGGATGATTAAATAATGGCTCACGATACATGGCTGGTAAAGGATTCCCACGCCAATAAGGCCTTCCTTGTACCGTGCTACCTAACCCCCATATTCCGTCTGCATTTCTCCAGGGAATGGTAGATACACCAAGAATCCAAAGGTTTGTCCGACACATTGTATCGTGGTTGGACACGTGCAGAACACCATTTCTATGAGTCCACTGAAATTGCAAGAATCAAAATTAAATCTAAACGATGCTAAACAGACCAAAAAATTAGGATGTTTATTTACGGGTATAATTAATATTTGAGGTTTAATAATTTCTAAAATTTTTAGATGAGGTTATATATATATATATGACGAATTATTGTTTTATGTATAATTTTAAGTTAAGAGTAAAAGATTGAAGGGTATCAAGTTTTATTAATAGAAAGAATTGATTTTTAATTAATTTTTTGTAAGTCAAACAACTTTACATTTAAAATATATTTTAATTATAAAACAAATATACTTTATTAATCTATTTTTTATTACTATTATTAAAATTATTTTTTAATTAATTTTTTTAATCAATTAAAAAATTGAAAATATATATCATAATAATTATTATTAATAAAAAAATCTTAAATAATATATTTTTTTAAATATTTTTAAATTTTAATACAAATATTTATTTTGATAATACATAATTAAAATAAAAAAAAAACTTCCAAATAACATGTGAACAACTGACATTGGCTGCAAGATTGTGTGTTTTGAAATCATGAGAATGATGAACCATATAACAAATGTTGTCGAGGATGAATTAGTAACAATGCCCAGATCTACGTTGCTTCAAAGTTTATCGTGGTCTCAGATCTGAACTGCTTCAAAATATATTGCGGTCTCAGATCTAAGTTGCTTCAAAGTGTATCGTCGTCTGAGATCTGAGCTACTTCAAAATGTATCGTGGTCTCAAATGATGCACAGTATTTGTTTTTCAATGGAATAAATGAAAAAGAGAAAGTGTCAAGATATTAATTATAAAATGAACTTAGGCCATGTAATTTATTCGTTGTATAAAAAACAATTATATACATAAATATCTATAAATTTTGAAGATATCTTAGATTTATAAATATCTCTTATTTAAATCTATTTATTTGGAAAAAAATGTGTAAATATTATTTGTGAAGCTTTTATCTTAAAATTATTAGTCCTTATCTACCAAAGTATTATAACTTTTACTTTTTAATTATTATTTTTCTTTCAATTAATAAGTAAAAATGTTTAAAATATAAATTATATTAATAGCTATTAATTTTTACTTAAAATTTAACATATTAATTATGGGATATTTTATAAGTGTTATTTGAATATATTCCTCTAAATTGAATGCAATATTAACATGTGTTTTTAATATTTAATTATGAGTAAATTTTATCAATGTTAAGAAATTTAATTATATGATTCGGTTAAGACATAACTACATTGATTAAGATAGTAATTTGAGAGATTAACAGCTACATAGCGCTTATTATATATTATATGCATTTCTTTATATAAAAGACTATAATTTCAGTGACATTAATTTCAAAATGAGTAAATAAAAAGTAACAAGCTATTGAAATACAATATCATGATGAAGATAAAATAGAGGAGGGTCATCCATAGTGAGGTGAAACATGTTACACTGGAGAAATACTTTCTATACTTAAAATGGTAAATAGACGTATAATGGGCATAAGAGCATGTGATTCATTGAGTCTACAATGTTTCATTAGTCTACCATATTATTTTATATCATGGTTATGAGGCATCTTCCTACTGATGATGTGAGACAACCAGAAGTAGGTTATCATTATCCCACTATAAGTTGCTGAATGTGGAGCTTGTTTCAACACCCCTAAGGTTAAAATAAAATTAACAAGGCATTTTTAACAAGTAATTTTTACTTACACAAATGGTGAGGTGCATTTTTTGAGTGTGCCAATCACTTCTCACATTTGTGGCATGTTTTATGGAGAAATGGGTTTGATTTAAGTATCCTAGTTGGTTGTAACCTCCCTTATTTGTTGTTATTTTGGTGGGGATATGCTTATCTCCAAGGTATGGCTCATTTTTCAAAGGCTTTTGGAAAGTATAAATAGGGGTGAGGTGAAAAAAATTAAGCATTACATTTTGCATCTCATTTTTGAGCTTTGTATTCTCTCTTCGGTCAGTGTGATCAGGTTTGAGGTGTAGCTTAGCATCTCAAGAATTATGGCGTGAATTCAGGTTGGAGAAATCTATCTCTATGAAAGGTTTCTTGTTGAGAGTTATCTTGTACTCTTGTTTATAATATTATAGAGAACCTTTTGGTGGATATAGCCCACATTGGGTAAACCACATTAATCAGTGTTATGTGTATTTGCTTAGATCTGAGTTTTATTCTATATGTCTCTATTCCTGTGATTTTGAGGAATAAATTCCATGTTGCATGGTATTGCATAATTAATTAATCACTAATTTCTAAAAATTGCTATCAGAGCTAGCTTTAGTGGTTTTGCTAAAGTGGTGAGTCGTAGGGAAAGATATTAGCTTGAGTAGGAGCTATGGCAGATAATGGTAGATCTAAAGTTGAAAAATTCAATGGGCAGAATTTTGAATTGTGGAAGATGTAGATAGAGGATTACTTATTTTAGAAGGATCTTTGTCACCCTTTTATGAGGAAAGTAGGCCAACCTTCAGGTATAGATCAGGTAGATTAGAATTTCCTTGATAGAAAGGCACAAAAAGCCATACAGCTGTGCCTTGCATTTTCAGTTGCCTTAAATATTTTAGAGGAGATGACCACATTTGGTCTGATGAAGAAACTATGGGAGTTATATGAAAAACCCTCTGTCTCTAATAAAATATTTTTGATGAAAAGGTTATTTAATATGAAAATTTTATAAAATGGTTATGTAGCTGATCATTTGAATGATTTTAATACGGCTGTGAGTATGCTAATTTATATTGGTATCAAAGTTGAAGATGAAGTTAAGGTTTTATTGATTTTGTGCTCCTTACTAGATAGTTGGGATTGCATGGTTATGGTTGTGAGTAATGCCATCCCTACTAAGGGAAGTTTAAAGTTTGAGGATGTTATAGGTGTGATTCTTAGCGAGGAAATGTGAATGAAGAACTCTGGGGAATCATCTCTAGGGAATGCTTTGACTGTGGAGACTAGAGGGAGACAAAAGGACAGAAGCAAAGAAAACTGTGGAAAGGCAACGGGTTGGGGAAGCTATAAATCTAGAGCCAAGATGGTGTGCTTGCACTATGGGAAAAGTGGACACACAAAGAAGGAATGTTGGAAACTTTGGGACAAAAAGACCAAACATGAGGAGACCAAGGAGGTAAATATGACAATAGGTATTGTTAGTTAGGATGGTTTAATTCTTTCCTTGGATAATATTTTTGAAACTTGGGTGTTAGATTCAGGGGCTTCTTTTCATGCTATCCCGCATAAGCATCATTTCACTAATTATGTTCAAGGAGATTTTGGACATGTTTATCTCGATGATGATGAACCATGTAGTATAGTAGGGAAAGGTTATGTTCAAGTGAATATGCAGAATGGGAACACATGGCTACTAAAGGATGTCATACATGTCCAAAAATTAAAGTGGAATTTAATATCAACAATGCAGTTGGACAGTGAGGTTTGTTCGATGATATTTATAGTAGACTCTTGGAAAGCTACCAAGGGTGCTCTTGTGGTTGCAAGAGGTAAGAAATTTGGTACTTTGTATTTGACTAGTAGTGTTGATCACTATAAATTAGTTGCTACAAATGGAGATGTAACTTTGTGGCACTACAAGCTTGGTCATATGAGCCAGAATGGCATGGAGATATTGAAAGACAAGCTTCCTAGATTGAAATACATTGATTTGAACTTCTGTGAGGAATGTATGTATGGGAAGTAAAAGCAAGTTAAGTTCCTGAGAGTTGGACCTGTGAAGAAAGAGAATAAGTTGGAGTTGGTTCACTCAGATATATGGGGGCCAACTCGGGTATCTTTTATTAGTGGTTCAAATTATTATGTTACATTTATTGATAATGCAACTAGGAATGTTTGGGTTTATTGCATTAAGAAGAAATTTGATGTGTTTGAAACATTCAAGAGATCAAAAGCTTTGGTTGAGAATGAAACAAGTCTCAAGTTGAAATGTCTCAGGTCAGACAAAGGATGTGAGTATTTTAGCAAATAATTTGATGATTATTGTTTACATAATGGAATTCATAGGCAAATGACAGTTCTAGGGATGCCATAGGAGAATGGAGTGTCAGAGATGATGAATAAGACAATCATGGACTGTGTTAGGAGTATGAGGTTGCATGTAGGATGCCCCTAATATTTTGGGTAGAAGCAGTTAGCACAATGGTATATTTGATTAATAGAGGACCTTCAGTGCCTTTGGATGGAGGCATACTCAAGGAAGCTTAGTTTAGTAAGAAAGTTAATTACTCTTTTCTTAGGGTCTTTGGATGTGAGGCATTTGTTCATGTTGCCAAGAAAGATAGGACCAAGTTAGAGGCTAAGTTTGAGAGATTCATGTTTATTGGTTATGGTGAGGATAACTTTGGTTTTCGGGTTTGGGTTCCTAGAGACAAGAAAATATTCTAATTTAGGGATGTTGTCTTTAAATAAAAGTCATGTATAATGATCAGTTTCAGGAATAGGAACAAAAAGAGTACACAGTGTTGGATGGTATTACGAATGGTAACGTGTCCAAGAGATAGTTCAGGAACCTCCTACATAGGAACCCCAAACTCTTATAGTAAGGTCTTCTAGGGTAAAAAAAGCTCCTAAATGTTTTTCCCCATCTTTGAGTTATTTTTTACTTACTGATAGTGAAGAATTAGAATGTTTTGTGGAAGCAATGCAAGTGTTTGCTAGGAAGAAGTGGGAGCAAGCCATGGAAGAGCAACATACTTCTTTCATGGAGAACTAGATGTGGGATATGGTGAAGCTACCCAAGGGCAAGGGATCATTGCAAAACAAGTGGGTATATAAAATCAAAGAAGAGGATGCAGGAAGGAAAAGGTACAAGGTCCAGTTGGTGGTCAAGGGGTTTGCACAGAAAAAAGGTATTGATTTTGATGAAGTTTTTTCTCCTATTGTTAACATGACTTCTATTATAACTGTGTTTGGTATAATTGTAGTAGAGTATTTTCACTTACAATAATTAGATGTGAAGACTACATTTCTTCATGGTGATTTAGAGGAGGAATTATATATGGAGCAGTCATAGGGTTATGAGGTTGAAAAAAAAGAGAAATTAGTGTGCAGACTAAAGAAGAGCTTGTATGCCCTGAAACAAGCTCCATGACAATGGTATAATAATTTTGATAGTTTGATGTTGGAACAGGCTTCCTCCAGGTGTCATTCTAACCATTGATGCATGTCAAAGAGATTTGAGGATGGTAATTATATTATCCTATACTTGTATGTAGATGACATGTTGGTTGTAGGAAAGAACATGCAATAGATTCAAGTACTCAAGAAGTAGCTTGGTGATTCCTTTTCTATGAAACATTTAGGTATAGTGAAGCAAATCCTTGGTATGAGGATAACTCGAGATAGGAAGGAAAGGAATTTGATCTTATCCCAGGAAGAGTACATGAAGAAAATTTTGGAGAGGTTTAGTATACATGATGCTAATTTGATTGGGACTCCTTTGGCAGGCCATTTTAGATTATCAAAGGAGTATTGTCTCAAGACAAATGAAGAAAAGCTAAAGATGTCCAAGGTACCTTACTCATCGGTGGTTGGCACCCTTATGTATGCTATGGTTTGTACTAGACTAGATATTTCCCATGCAGTTGGAGTAGTAAGTAGGTACATGAGTAATTTAGGTTATGAGCACTGACAAGTAGTGAAGTGGATTCTTTGATATTTGAGAGGAACCATGGGTACAACATTGTCTTTTGGTGGATTGGATACCACTTTGCATGGTTATGTGGACTTAGATATGGCTGGGTATGTTGATGGCAAGAGGAGTACGATAGGTTATGTATTTGCTATTGAGGATATAGTGGTTAGTTGGATTTCCTGGATACAAAAAGTTATGGCTTTATCAACCACAAAGGCTAAGTATGTTGTTGCTATAGAGGCTAGCAAGGAGATGATTTGGTTACAATAGTTAATGAGTTGGGTCATAATCAGGAAGTTGGGGGATTACATAATGATAGTTAGAGTGCTATACATTTAGCCAAGAACTTCGCTTTTCACTCGAAGATGAAGCACATATAGTTGTGGTATCATTTCATCAGGACAGCTTTGGGGGAAAACATGGTGAAGCTAGAGAAGATACATATGAGCTAAAATCATGCATAGATGATGACCAAGGTAGTCACATTAGATAAGTTGAGGTTATGTTCATCTTTGGTTGCTCTTCATGAAGATCATGGAGGAGTGTTAAATTTTATTCAAAGAGAAACATACTCCAGGTGGGAGATTGTTGAATGTGGAGCACGTTTCAACACCCTTAAGGTTAAAATAAAATTAACATGGCATTTTTAACATGTAATTTTAACTTACACAAATGGTGGGGTGTATTTTTTTAGTGTGCCAACCACTTCCCACATTTGTGGAACGATTCATGGAGAAGTGGCTGTGATTTAAGGTGTTGAGAGAACCAAGGGATTATCTTTATCCTAGTTGGTTGTAACCTCCCTTATATGTTACCATTTTGGTGGGGATATGTTTATCTCCAAGATATGGTGCATTTTTCAAGGGATTTTGAAAATTATAAATGGGGTTGAGGGGGAACACATTAAGCATTATGTTTTGCATCTCATTTTTGAGCTTTGTATTCTCTCTTTGGTCAGTGTGATCGGGTTTGAGGTGTACCTTAGCATCTCAAGAATTTTGGTGTAAATTCAGGTTGGAGAAAGTCATCTCTGTGAGAGGTTTTTTGTTGAGATTTGTCTTGTACTCTTGTTTATAATATTATAGAGATCCTCTTGGTAGATGTAGTCCATATTGGGTGAACCACGTTATATCGGTGGTATGTGTGTATTTTCTTAGATTTGAATTTTCTTCTATATGTCTCTATTGTTGTGATTTTGAGAAATGAATTCTGTGTTGCATAATATTGTATAATTAATTAATCATTTATTCTTAGCATAGGCTCCCCTTGGAGACTTATATTTGAATAATTATTAACAAAGTTTTGACAACTCCCAAAAAGAGGGCTTATTATTTCTAGTTTTCATAAGCCATAACTGTATGGAAAGAGCCAAGAGAATCTAATAAGAGGTAAAATAGTAATCCCTTTATCTAATAATAAAGAGAGAATTTGAATACAAAATCATCCTAAGTCTTATACTCTAAAGTGTAAATCTGAAAAATATGATGCTTTCAAGGGATATGGTGGTTTGTCTCAATGTGATTGGGAGTGAAATCTATGATGAGTAAGTGGAACTCTTAGGTGAGAAGGTAACTAAAGTTCTATGTACCTTGGAGGTTGGATGAACCCATCACTAAAGTGAAGTTAGAAGTCTTTAAGTTATGTTGAAGTTTGGAGGTGAGCAAATCTTTAGGTTGAGACAATGTAGACTACAGGTAGGCTATGTAAATATCAATATAAATATCATTATTTATCTCTCTTGAAGATATCATGAATATCTACTATGAATTTATGTAGCCCGATACCCTATCAATATCAAGAACAATGAAGAAGCTCTCATATACCTACATGAATTAACCGTATGATTTTCTAATTCCATAAAAATTTTGAAAACAAAGTATGAATAGTTAAGAAGACCAATCTAAGAGTTATATGATTGTCTAAATATGTGAATTATTATTGCTACATGAAATATTATTGAAATAATAAGCAAAGTTATACCAAATTCTATAAAGATGATGTTATGAGGGACTGATATCTAAACATAAATATGTTTAGATAATAATTTCACAATCACTTCTATTTATTTTTCATCCTTTTGAAAATATGATCCCCAAACTTAAATATATAAGAGAATATATATGACTAGTGAATGAAAAGCCCTGTAAATATATATTTGAATGTTCTGAAATTGTAATTGAAAACAATATTTTTCAAAAATAAAGAGAATTACATCTCTCTTATTTAATCTAAACTTTAAATTTGAAGTTAAAATAGAATATAATTAAAAGAAGAAGAAATCCAAATATATGTATGAAGATATTATCTCTAACACTCACCTTTAAAAATAAATTAGAATCACTTTTTTTTTTCTTTCTCTCGGGTTTTTTTTTTTTTTTTAATTAATAGGTGGGGAAGGGGGCGATGGGGTTTGACTATTCTCTTCCTAATGGATTACCAGTATCCAATCAAAAAAATAGTTATAAAACTTTCATTTAATTTAAGCATTGTTTAAATATGTTTGTCTCATTCTTGAAAAATTAGAAAGAAGATATTATTTAAAAATGATGTACATTTGTATTATTATTTTTATTTCTTTAAAATATATTTCTTTATTTGTTTGTTTGTATTTATTTATTTATTTTAAATTTAAAGTAAAAAATATACACATTTTTCATTTTTTAAATATTTTTTTTTAAAATTAATATAGTATATAATTAAAATATAATATATAAATTTATAAAAAATATTTTTTTAAATTAATATTTATATTACATAAAAATCTTAAAAGCTTACAAAAGAATTACACACTCTGAATTACATTAAGTTTTAAAAACAAGTTACATATAATGAAGAATGAACTAAAAATTTAACAAATAAACCAATAGCCCTCTCTCCTTAAAAATAAAAAGAAATGAAGAAAGAAGAAAAAATAAAAATAAAGAAAAAGAAAACGGAAAAAAAAATAAGAAACTCAAATTAAATAAAAAATTTATGTCTAGTAATAAGAAAAAACACTATATATTATTTTCAAACTCACTTTCAAGGTTGTTTTTTGATTGAAGAGTACCTATTATTAATATAAAATAAGATATG
Source organism: Torreya grandis (assembly GCA_037957365.1). Lineage (NCBI taxonomy): Eukaryota > Viridiplantae > Streptophyta > Pinopsida > Cupressales > Taxaceae > Torreya > Torreya grandis. The sequence continues at coordinate 193,442 of JARHVA010007954.1, read as the reverse complement.
GTATAATGTTAATCATACCCAAAAAAAGGTAGGAAAGCTATAAAAAGTGGTCACAAAATGACTACATCCAAAAAAATATATTACCTCAGTTGTCATAGCAAAGTAGAGAAATCAAAGTACAAATAAATTTAATGAGAACATTTAAGCAGCAACAATAAACATTGACGTCAAGAGAGACAGAGGAGATGGCAGACCTGGAGGCTTATCACCCCATCCTCTCATAGCAAAAAGATCTTCATCGGCAAATAAGGGCTCCCAACTAGTATTTTACTGCTCTTCTAAAATCTCATTTTGATTTCTTTTGAAAAAAATAGCTAAAACCAGAGATAAGAATTTACCTCGAGGAGTCAAACCCAAACGTCTGTTATTACCACCTGAAATGAGAAAAGAGATCAATAGAATAATGTGATCATAACAATTGATATTTTAGAGATCGATTCTCGGTGAACACCTGTACTCCGTTCACCATCTTAACCGAGTGCATTGTGCGTGTTGTTTGTCTTGAATTCAACGCAAAAACTTTACATTACCGAGTTGTTTGTAAAAATTCTGATGGAAGACCATCGAACTATCCAAAACAGTGCTCCCGGGCAGGGACATAACTTTGGTGCTGGTTACAGTTTGCTGTAAATTCTCTGTTTCTCTTGACATCAAAAAAATAGTGTGAGATTTTATATAATTATAATTTTGTCTTGTTTTTTTTGTCTAGGACACTTAGAATGGCCGGTTAGTGTAAAATAGATTAATATTTGTACGAACGGTGCAAGTTATGTTGAGAGGAATGTGAGATGATGTTTTTTCGAAGTAGGGTTTACTAAAGAAAAAAAGCATAGATTGGCTGGTAAAACTTAATTGAAATCCATCACCATTGATTTTGTGTAATTTTATGTGCACATAATGATAAGTAAATTATGCACTAATATTTAAAATAATGTGTGATTATTGTATGTTCGAGAATGTATTATTAGGTTAAAAAATTCGACCTTAAAAATTATTATGTACATTTCTGTAATCATGTATAGCTATTTCTCATGCTTTTTATGACTATTATCTTAATTGTTTGAAACAAAAGATATGAATTATGTTAATAATATTAATCCAATAACATAGTAAGTTTTAGCTTTTAATTAATTTGGGTGGAAGTTGTCGCTTATAGATTCATAACCCACAAGTGCTAAGAGCATAAACTAGTGTAATTGATAAGATGTGCTAAGATTAACTCAATAACATATCCATAAATTAATCTAGTATGACTAATTATAAATGTTACATATTGTAGTATTATTGTGCATCAGAATGAAACTATGTTGATAGATAAATTAGTGTGTTGTGGTCACTCGATTGATTTTTTAATTTATCTTATGGTTCGATACTATTGTAACTTGCAGTGACATTATATTGCAATAGCGTGAATATATTTTAAATGTTTTTAAATTATGATTATAAGTAAGTGTGGAAAATATATAGAATGCTATTATATATGTTAATATAATTAGTGTCCCCAACCCAAATGAGACTTTTGGTATTGGGTCTAATATTCAATCTATCTTTCAATGTTCTCTATAAACACAAAACATCCCTTTACAATTATATTCCATATATTCTTGTCACATACATGTACAAATGGCATGGAAATAAAGTTACTAATTCACAAATCATCAAGGCAAATATTTTGAAGTAAAACAATAAATTATGTGAAATCTAAGTATTTTAGATAGCGTTGATTTAATTAAATTAGAAACACAAATAGTTTCTATATCCAATGTCTTAATACATATCTAAGTGGATATTTCCTCCTATATCTAATTTTTTAAGTTATCATACACAATGCATTCACATGGATGAGGCCACGTGGGTGTATAAAGGTCATGTGGAATATTGCAATCATATTGGGTGACTTTGGTTACCACATCGAACATGATGAGACTTGTGACCTTTGGGGGTTGTTGGATTTGTGATGACTATTTTGTGATTAATTCTAGTGATTTAGTGTCCAAGTGGAAGTAGTGGACCCATGATCCCTTTTTTCCTTGAATGGAACCCAATTTCATTTGCAAACTTTGTGAGTCCTTTTATGATCCCACAATGATAAGTATTCTATTTATGTAAGGATTCGCTAATATTACATAGTATAATGTGTGAGAGGTTTTTTTTTTTTTTTTTTTTCTTCTGTACATTAACATGGCCATAAAATCATGCTAAGGGGTTACCACTTTTATTATTAAAAAGTAATATTGTTGCATGTTAGTAACATACTCAAAAGGTAAGGGGTTACCCCATACATAAATGAAGCAACCACAATATCATTATACTATATTTATATTTAAGTGGCCTAAAAAAAGTAGTTGAATATAATAATTATATATAAGAATATAATAATATATTATTGTGTGTGTGTGTGCATCCGTGTTGAGTGTGTGTGTGTGTAAGAGAGAGAGAGAGATTATAAATAAATAATGTATCATAATTTTATATAATTTTAGTATTATATGTAGATAAATCTATTTTTAATAACATAGAGATTTAGTTTCTCTATTCATTCTCTGGGAACTCAAGTAGTGCATATTAATCCCTATTAACACATTTGCATAATTATGACAACATATTATGACTTGGAACTTGATTTCCCCTTAAGTGCAACAACCTATTGTTATTTCACCTAAGTATGACAGCCTAATGTGAATTGGCCTAATTTCAAGAACTAAATGTGGTTAAAAAGTCAATGTGCCCTAATTGTGATAACTAATGTGATATGTCATTTGTCTCCCTTTATTCTTTAAAAGTTTAGTTTACATGGTGTTTAGGTTTTGTTTTAATTTAATTGGACACACAAATAATATTTGTAAAACCTAAATCTATTCATAAGCACTGTTCTTATATGCTTAAATCAATGTTTCACATTTATACACTTGATTATGAATCTCAAATAATAATAATTCACACCTTTAATTATTAAGATTTATTTTAAGTTAATTGGGCCCACAAATAATATTTTTAAAATCTAAGTCTATTTTTTTGACACCCTTTTTACATAACTAAACCAAAGTATCACATTTCCACGCTTGATTGTCAACTCAATTAATATTAATTTGCACCTTTGAATATACATAATTATTCACATGGTGCCATAAATAGTACTTAATTGAGTATACACTAGTATATAACATCACTCAAATTATAACCCAATATAACTAATTAACCTAACAATGTTATAATAGTTATTTATAATGTTTATGTCATCACTATGCCTTGGAAGATGGTTGCTAAAACTTGTAGCTATAAATATAGTTCTACCATGGACCACATCAATATAAATATAATAAAATATAGTGATAACATCTCACTAAAACACAATGCATCTATGTGGATGAGACCACGTCGGAATATAGAGGTCATATGTGTTGGTGAAATATTTGGTACTTATGGCAAATCTAGGTAACACAATAGTGAAGGAGATAAAAATTATCTCCTCTATTAGAAGGGTAGTTTACCTTTATTAAAAGTAGTAAAAATTTATATAAACATAATAATTTTAATGGAAAGGGGCCAGGGGGGTGGGGGCGGGAGGGCCGCGGCATGGTGGGGGTGGGGGCAGGGAGATGTTTTTGTGACATTCAATGAAAAATAATAATGGAGAAAGAGAAGGTGAAGATCCATGAGTGAACAATCAAACACATATTTCACTCAACCACGTGAAGAGAGAAAATCAATTGTAATTATTATGATTTATTGAGTTCAAACACAATTACTGATTAGAACTATGAAAAATGCATTAACTTAAGAAAAATACATACTCATAAAGGAAAATAAGATGCAAAATTTTGAAAATCTTTGGTTCTCAGTTGAGAATTGAGCATAAAGCTTCTTTCTCCTTCATATTCAACATTAAGTTCTCATGGACATCAAAAAACCCATTTAAAATAGTCTTTTATCATATCTATAATAAGAGGGAATGGGTTGACTGTTCAGACTAGAAATGACTCCTGGGATTCCATATTTTGTCCTATTCTATTTTCCACAAATTTCACATTTATACAAAGTAAAATATGACTTTACTGAAATAGAAGATTGACAAAAATGGAAATAAAAATATGTTGACTTCACTAGAAAGTATTCTTCAATGTGGCAGCTGGTGCTTAAGAACATGGGGTGGCTAAGGAGTTTCTGGCTCATTATTTATTCTAGCTAACATTGAATTTTCTAAATTTATTTATTGCTTCAGTGATGCCATTCCCTTTAGAGACTACCATGTGATTAAAATGCATAAATCATATTTCATAAACTATAAGTATAGCATTTGTAACTTCCATCAGTATGATCAATTGATCATTCATTTCTTCAATTAAAACATGGATTTTTTGGATCATAGACATGAAGATTACACTAAAAGTATTCTCCTTTAAGAACTTCCCCTTTATCACTTTATCAAACTAAGCCTTTACCTCATATACAGTATGCAGGGTGATTGCATCTTATTTAAATAGGTCACAATATATCTCATCTATATTATAAGTGATCATCTTCTACTTTTCTCTTATAATACTAATATATTCCTATAGTTATTTTATTTCTTGGTTTAGGATCTCAATCTTGTGGAGAATGCACTCGAACCATTTACAAGAGGTATCATCCTCCACTTTTTCAAAGTCTCTAACCTTGACCATTATATATGTATCAACATCAATCATATCATAAACATCATATTTTATATTTTTCCTTACTTTTAGCTCAATCTCTTGAGCTTTGATTTGCTAATTCATATTGATAACTTATGTATTTATCATTCTAAATAGACTCATCACTTCTTTAATGTATTTCATCCCTTTCAAAAATACTTCATATACCCAAGGCTCAAAACATTTTCCATATGAATTGTACTTGTTAATGGTAGTAATGAAGATTCTCTACTTATAATTAACACTTGAGAAGGAACATCAACTTGAGGTGTTTTAGGTGTATAAATTGGCTTGAGAAAGTAGTTGACAAATCTACTAATAGATTTAACTAGTCCTAGAGTCACTCTTGACTAATATCATCTTCATCTAACCTTTTGATCATTATCTTTATGGTCTCATGTAGGTTTTGAATGTCACTCTCCCTAGTTACTTTTCTGAGTGATATCCTCTTCAAAGTATAGTCACTCACAACCATTTGTCTAACATTCTTCTCCATAACAGGGTCTGTAATTTCAATGAACTATGTGCTAGAGGGATTTGACACCAATATAGAAGTGGTTTTAGAATTTTTGGGAGGAGTGTTGAGAAGGTTAGCCACCACATCAAAATTAGGAATATTAGCTTCCACCACACCATTCCTTTTAATGAGCATTGACTATATCCATTAGAATGACATATCACTTAAATTTCTCATTTGGGATCCAATGGGAGTGGGTTTAGGTTGCTTCATAGGAGTAGTTTCTGTATGTGGATGAATTTTAGGAGAGACTAAGGGGGATGAATGAATTACAACCTCAACTTCCTTATCAACTACCTATCGAGTTTCCTCTTGAGTAGAGGTAAGGTATTGATGCGTTGTGTTGGGAATGAGAAGGGTGGGGTGCCTAAGAGTGGAAGAATAAAATATAGTATAATAAACTTAATTATTTCAATTTTCTTCACATGATAAGACTTTCATCACAAGTCCTTCCTAGTTTTTTTCTTTGCTTAGGGTCTTTATCATTACCATCCTCAAAACTTGAATAAGTAGGTGCTTCAATCATCACACTAATGTTTATCTTATTTAGAGTAGGTGAAAGAACATACTTTGGAGGGGTTAAAGCCTTTGTTCTTCTAGAACCACTTGTTCTAGTCATTTTTAATAATTTATTATCAAACCAATATTTGATTTTGGGACATACAGCTTTGGTTTTCCCATGTATATCCATTATCTCCATTGTCAACCAATTGGTGTTTGGAAAAGAGGAAATAATTTTCTCAACATAATTGGGGTCAATGAGTTTTGTCATATCATCCACCATACCTTTGGGAACCCATTAATTTGTGAAGGATCTTATTTGGTCCAGAATCATTCTACACCAATATCTTTGAACCACCTCATATTCATCTAGCCAACTTGCCTTATAATCCTCCATGTGAGTAATATGATCATATGTTGAGCCAATGCCAAGACATATCCTTACATAAATTTTCATATCAATAGAAGATATGTTGTAATATGAATGGAGAAGGAATTAAAATATTTATGATTCAATGTCCTGGGCATTGACCATTTTTTTACATGAGAAGTGTCCTTGATGAAATTGGGAAAGAGACACCTAAGACATGTCTATCTATGCAATGTTTATGCATTACTTCCAATCACCTACACAACTCTATTAGTATGATATTTTCATTGGCCAGTCCTAAGAGTCTAAGAGGAGAGCCTTAAAATCCACCAACCTTCACGTAAGTGAACTTTTTATATTGAATATAAGATCAATCATACTGGTTAATCAAATTAGCTTATTCATCAATCATTATTCTTCCCTAATCTTCGTATAGGGATTATATTATTCGCATTGTGAATGAATCATTTATTCTTATGAAGTGTTTATTGTTTTCTTCTAGAGTTAGATGGGGAAAATATTCATAGACCTGAGTATTAATAATGATATTTTCCTACTATTATAGTCCCATATATATCATCTGAGAGGCTAATAAATACACTAGGTAAAAAGTTAGGAAGAACTATTTTATTGAATACAACTTCAATAAATGGTGATGCAGGGAGTCAACAATCATTTGTACCCAATCAATGAATTTATTTTGATTGCATATGATGTTCATTGGCATGAAAATCTAAGAGTAGAAATTCTCGATATTCTCATTACCCACCTCATAGTTTAAGAGGGTGATCGTGTCAGAGAGCTCCTCCTTGAAATATAAATTAAAGAAGTTATTTACATATTTAAAAATCCACTCACTCTTATGTTTCAACCAAGACTTTTTTTATTATTGTCAAGTACTTGTTTGGGTTCTTGCCCTAATAATTTTCACCTTGAAATTTACTCATGTTGATATAGTATTTGTGCGCCAAGATTATTATTATCATTCCCATGGCCGTGGCATAAATTTTGGCCATTAGTTTCCCACATCTTGATTTTATTTTTTGGGTCAAATGGTCATAGTGTCTCACACATGTGAACACCATATCTAAACACTGCACTAAGGTGGGGAAACCTACTTCCTGAGGAAGGATGATCTCTACTACATGAATAATCACTATTCTCAAGTTTTCCACCTTCACTCTCTTATGTAACTCATCCATGTATAGATTTTTGAACATTGACTTGAAAATATTAGGAATGATTCTATCTAAAATTAGCAATGGATCATATCCCATATATTTGTGATTCATTTTTTAGGTTCTAGATACTTTAATTCTACTTCATATGTGAGGGTTAGTAGTTTGAATGGGTCTACATGGATGAAATTATGATGAGGTTAGGAGAACACCCTTAGAATGAAGATATTTTGTTAGAGGTTTGCTTTGTTTGAACATTAGCATGGCCATAAAAACATGGTAAGGGGTTCCCACTTTTAATTTTAAAAGATAATACTATTTCATGTCACCAACATACCCCAAAGGTAAGGGGCTTCCCCATACATAATAGTACTGATGCTAACACAATATCATTAGACTATATTTATATTTATATGACCTAATAAAGTAGTTGAATATAATAATTATATATAGGAATATAATAATGTATTATAGTTTTCTATAATTATAGTATTATATATAGATATAATTAATTATAATAACATAGTGCAATTGATAACTCTATTCATTAAGATGAGAACTCAAGTAATGCATATCAATCCCTATTAACACATTTTCATAATTAAGAAAACCTAGTGTGACTTAGAACTTGATTTCCCCCTAAGTGTGACAACCTATTATTACTTCACCTAATTATGAAAACCTAATATGAATTAACCTAATTATGAGAAATAAATGTGGTTTAAAAGTCTATGTGCCCTAATTGAGACAACCTAATATTATATGTCATTTGTCTCTATTTAATCTTTAAAAGTTTAGATTACATGGTTTTTTTTTTTTTAATAATTTAATTGGCCACACAAATAAAATTTTAAAACCTAAGTCTATTCATAGACACCATTATTATATACTTAAATCAAAAGTTCACATTTATACACTTGATTATGAATCTTAATTCATAATAATCCACACCTTTTATTAATAGTTTTTTAAAGTTAATTAGGCCCACAAATAACCATTGTAAAACCTAAGTCTATTTGTGGATACCCTTTTTATATATCTAAACCAAAGGTTCACATTTGCATGCTTGATTATCAATCTCAATTAATATTAATTTGTACCTTTGAATATATTTGATTATTCACATGATGACACAAATAATATCCAAAAAAAATCCACTAGTATATAGCTTCACTTGCATTATATCTAAATATAAATAATTAACTTGTCCATGTTATAATAGTTATTCATAATTTTCTTGTGATCAATTGCCTTAGAATATGGTCACTAGAACTTATAGCTATAAATATAGTTGTACCATAAACCACATCAATATAGATATACTTACATTTAGAGTGGTAACATCTCATTGTACATAATGCATCTATGTTGATGAGGCAACATGGAATTATAGAGGTCACATGTGTTATTGAAATATTTTGTACTTGTGTAAACTCTAGATTTCACAATAGTGAAGGAGAGAGAAAGTATATCCTCTATTAGAAGGGGAGGCTCCTTTTATTGAAAGCAGTAAAAAATGATCCAAACATATTTAAAGTATTTATAAGTTGAATTAATTAAGGGGGTTTCATGACATTCAACTTGTTGTATCCAACACGCCCCCTTTTATTTGAAATGGGGGACCCCTCTTATAAAATCATAGAAACTAGAGTTCTAGGGTCCTTTATTTATTCTTGACAACTTTTCCTAAACTAAAATCCTTGGACTATTATGTTTCCCCAATTTCCATGAGTAGAAAAAATCCTTATTTATTTTTATGACTAAGGTAGACTTGTCCTTTTATGGATTAAGATGTTAACCTTGTAGGTCCACTTTCGATGCAAGTTCCTAAAGTCTCATTCCTTTCCTAGAGAAATAGAGTCATTTCCCTTTATGATAAATGAAAATATTAAAGACATACAAGTAAGTATTAGATGTATTACCTCTCTTTCACTTCTTACTCAGTCATTTTGTGGATTTCATAGGAGAGCCTAGGAGATCTTGACCTAATCATAAGTTACCATGTCACCAAGTTGTCAAAGTAGCTAGTCCCTACACCTATTAGAGATGTTAGAGCCCATGAGAACCCAACCTAATAAAAGGGAACCACATCACTGAGTATGTAAAGTATCCAATCACCAAACTTGTTAGAGAGGTTAGATTCTAAGAGAGCCTAACCTAATTAGAAGGTGTCATGTCAATGAGTTGTTAGAGTGTCTAGTCCCTAGACCTATCAAAGATATCAGAGCTTGAGATAGCTTGGCCTAATTAGAAAGAAACACATCACCAAGTTGTCAAATTGGCTAGTCTCTAAATTTGTAAGAGATGTTTGAGCTCAGGATATCCCAGCCTAATCAAAAGGTACCATGTCACTAATTATTTAAAGTAGCCAGTCCCTAGACTTGTCAAAGATTTTAGATCTTAAGATATCCTAGCCTAATAAAAAATCACTACATCATCAATTTTTTAGAGAAGCTAGTCCCCAAACCTATCAGAGATGCTAGAACCCAAGAGAGCCTAGTCTAATCATAAGGCACCACATTGTTGGGTAAGTAATATTAATTGGTGTCCACCTAAGGTTTTTGAAGGGTCAAAATGGGGTATGAATGAGGTAAGAAACCAATCAAAAAGTGTCATGTGTCTTTAAGAGACAACTCACCCTTACTAAGGGTATGACATAGAATATTAATAAATACCTAGGTGTCAATCATTACTATGAGGATCAATGAGAAGATGACACATTGCATAAACTAGGAGTTAATCAGGAAGCCTCTAAGGGATGTGACCACATGCATACCATGCATTGGGTATTAGAGAAATAGAAATCTAGGCATAATTGGATAGCTTTAAGACATATAAGCACCATTAATAAATATGGATGGTGGTAGAGGATCATGGGCTATGAATTTAACTTTAGATTTAGAAGTAAAGAGAGGAAATCCAACCACTAACTCAAATTTGAACTCCTAGCAAGTGAGATGCCAAATGCCATTAATATAGGAGGATGTTTACATGCGTTTATAAAATTATAATTAAATCCCACTAATTAATACCACTACATACCTTTAAGAGCATTCTAACCTTTAACGTTCCAATTCTCTTAAAATGCCCCTATGTTTCTTGTCTCCTGTTGGCCGAATTTGGCCTATATGCCTAGTTCAGAATGACAAGCTAAGCAAAGTCCTGATTGAAGAGTGACCCAATGTCAAAAGGAGCATATATACTTAAATAGGATATAAAATAGAATTTAAAACCTTTTGAAACACTTTAAGTAGTCTTAAATTATAATTATGATGATCTTAAGGAACTAGACTATCATCAAATGTCATGCAAGAATGGATTGGTTAGCTAGTTTGAGCATTTTATAAGTTCAATTAGAAATATTATCAGAGCCAAAATAAATTTATGGACATCATACCCTTCATTCCTTGATCTTTCTCCAAAAAATTAATGTCTCAATTAGTTCTCTATCTCGAGATATAAGTCTTCAAAGTTTAGATTGTAGAATAAAACATTCATGCGGATGTCAAAATTAAGCCACAACAAATAACCATTGGGGTTAAAAATGGATATGGGTGCATGGATGTCAACTAAGGTCATGTGAACTGTAGACACCGAAATCATGTTTACCCCTTGGTCCTTTCTCCCCCTTTTAGTCCCCTTTGGTCCACTTAACCACTCCTAACCCATGTCTTGTTAATTTGAAATAATTATCTTATTTTAAGTTAACAATTCTCTCTCCCTTGCCACCTCACCACCCTAGGATGCCCTTCTTTGGATTCTCTTCATCCCCCCATGACCCATTTATGACCCCCATTTCATCCTCTCGCATCCATTTAGCCGTCTTCAACCATTTCTTCCTCGGACTTGCTGACTCGGCAGTTGGGAAAATGGACGAAAGGCTATTTTTAGCCTTTTTCCTGCCTTCCAGCCGCCGACATCGGTCAACTGTCGACCGACGTTGATGATATTGCCGGCGTCAGTTGCATTCATAACAGTTTTCTACATCCGTTATCCCCCCTTCACCCCTGCTCTTCCCCGGGACTCTTGAATCCTACAACCTAATCAATCAATCGGCCAATCTTTCTACCAGACTTCTCACTCTCTCTCTCTCAGGTACACACAACAAGCATCTACACCAGCAAGCACAACAGGTATTCTACCTCAGCCACTCCACCAGCAACAGGGCCTTCACACCAGTAACACCAACAACAGGGACAAGCAGTCTACAACATTCCTTCTCCAACAGATATGAGGTAAGTATTTGCTACTATTTTCATTTCACTATTTCTTTTAATTGATCTGTCATTCAGCCTTCTGCCCATTTGCAACCTTTGTTAGCCCAGACCCGAATCCTTATTTCTTTATCTCCCTATTGCCTCTGTCTTCTATCTGACCATACACTCTGTCCATTATCCCTGCAACTCTGCCCAAACCTCTGCACAGACCATTAACCAAAACTAGACTCTCTCAGACCATCCAAACAGCATGAAAACCCATCCAGATCCCTTTTCAGACCTGTCTACAGACCACAGACCCAACCGACACTGGCCGTAGAGACCACTGCCCCAACCAATGTCGACAGACTAACCGACGTCGACAGACCTTGGCAACCGATGTTGATAGGACCACTAACGCCGGCGACTGTGACTAGGCCGACAGCAACATTCAAGTAAGCATTTGCTTCCATTTCCTTTTCAGTCTTCAATCATTTCAGTCTTTTATCATTCTGCCTTTTATTAGACATTACTTTTATCAATCAGTGGGTTGATATCCCTCAATCTCTTGCTTCGGGGATCAAGCTTTTGCTTGGCAACCCACCATCTCCTCATCTAACGCCTTCTTTGTCTTAGTCTCTTTCTTTTGCAGGTGTCATCCTCCACAACCAAAGAGGAGTTCTCACAACGTCTGGGTAATGGTGTGCACGACTTCATCCAGGTACATACAAGCCTTAGACCATTCTTCTTAGTTTCTTATTTCTCTCTTTGAATGTAGAAAGCGAAAATAGCATAGAAACATTCTGGCATGCTCGGTGGGACCTTAGGGTCTTCCTTGGGTTCCTTTTCTTTCTGTTCATATAGGTGCATTAGGTTTCTCCCTTTTCACCTCTTTATTCTCTTCTAAACAACATCATAAGCGGGATTAAAAAGAACTTTTCTTTCTTTTCTTGCATTTCAAACTAGTCAAAAGTCATATTCTTCAACCCTTTCTCAACTTGTTTTCATTCGAACTAACATTTTGACTTGGGCTTAAAACACATTGCATATCATTTCTGCTTGCTTGCATTTCTTAGTCCACACCTAGTAATTAATAACCACATCTTGAATTAATCATAGTCCACTTTATGTTACATAACCGAACCACTTGCACCAAATCAAACATCAAACTCACTTGAGACAAGGCCCGATTGGGATTTCATCACCCAGCAGATACCTTACCCATCCCGGCAATCCTACTTGGATTTCATCACCAAGGGGAAAGCCCACTCTATTCTCTAGCAGAGTCTAATCTCTAGGGAAAGTATATTTTGGCTAAGCGAGACCAGCTTACCACTGGACTCGTGAAGTGAGGGGAGCTTGCTCCTTAGCACCAGGCCATGTACGGAACCTAACCGAGACTCTTGAGCGCTTAAACAAACCTGAAACCATCCATAGACTACCTCTTCTAGGACCCTTTTAACAACCAACCTCCCAAACATCACTTTAAGGCATAAGCCAATAGGATTCTAAAAGTTGATTCTTAGGATTTAACGCTTAGGACCTGCTTGTGTTCTTCTATTTTTCTATTCCCATCTGGTTTTTTGAGCTAGTGAGGACGTTCTTCTTCCTTTTTTCCAAAAACTCTCAAATCTTTTGGGTTTCTGGGTATTAGAGAAATAGAAATCTAGGCATAATTGGATAGCTTTAAGACATATAAGCACCATTAATAAATATGGATGGTGGTAGAGGATCATGGGCTATGAATTTAACTTTAGATTTAGAAGTAAAGAGAGGAAATCCAACCACTAACTCAAATTTGAACTCCTAGCAAGTGAGATGCCAAATGCCATTAATATAGGAGGATGTTTACATGCGTTTATAAAATTATAATTAAATCCCACTAATTAATACCACTACATACCTTTAAGAGCATTCTAACCTTTAACGTTCCAATTCTCTTAAAATGCCCCTATGTTTCTTGTCTCCTGTTGGCCGAATTTGGCCTATATGCCTAGTTCAGAATGACAAGCTAAGCAAAGTCCTGCTTGAAGAGTGACCCAATGTCAAAAGGAGCATATATACTTAAATAGGATATAAAATAGAATTTAAAACCTTTTGAAACACTTTAAGTAGTCTTAAATTATAATTATGATGATCTTAAGGAACTAGACTATCATCAAATGTCATGCAAGAATGGATTGGTTAGCTAGTTTGAGCATTTTATAAGTTCAATTAGAAATATTATCAGAGCCAAAATAAATTTATGGACATCATACCCTTCATTCCTTGATCTTTCTCCAAAAAATTAATGTCTCAATTAGTTCTCTATCTCGAGATATAAGTCTTCAAAGTTTAGATTGTAGAATAAAACATTCATGCGGATGTCAAAATTAAGCCACAACAAATAACCATTGGGGTTAAAAATGGATATGGGTGCATGGATGTCAACTAAGGTCATGTGAACTGTAGACACCGAAATCGTGTTTACCCCTTGGTCCTTTCTCCCCCTTTTAGTCCCCTTTGGTCCACTTAACCACTCCTAACCCATGTCTTGTTAATTTGAAATAATTATCTTATTTTAAGTTAACAATTCTCTCTCCCTTGCCACCTCACCATCCTAGGATGCCCTTCTTTAGATTCTCTTCATCCCCCCATGACCCATTTATGACCCCCATTTCATCCTCTCGCGTCCATTTAGCCGCCTTCGACCATTTCTTCCTCGGACTTGCTGACTCGGCAGTTGGGAAAATGGACGAAAGGCTATTTTTAGCCTTTTTCCTGCCTTCCAGCCGCCGACATCGGTCAACTGTCGACCGACGTTGATGATATTGCCGGCGTCAGTTGCATTCATAATAGTTTTCTACATCCGTTATCCCCCCTTCGCCCCTGCTCTTCCCCGGGACTCTTGAATCCTACAATCTAATCAATCAATCGGCCAATCTTTCTACCAGACTTCTCACTCTCTCTCTCAGTGGTACACACAACAAGCATCTACACCAGCAAGCACAACAGGTATTCTACCTCAGCCACTCCACCAGCAATAGGGCCTTCACACCAGTAACACCAACAACAGGGACAAGCAGTCTACAACATTCCTTCTCCAACAGATATGAGGTAAGTATTTGCTACTATTTTCATTTCACTATTTCTTTTAATTGATCTGTCATTCAGCCTTCTGCCCATTTGCAACCTTTGTTAGCCCAGACCCGAATCCTTATTTCTTTATCTCCCTATTGCCTCTGTCTTCTATCTGACCATACACTCTGTCCATTATCCCTGCAACTCTGCCCAAACCTCTGCACAGACCATTAACCAAAACTAGACTCTCTCAGACCATCCAAACAGCATGAAAACCCATCCAGATCCCTTTTCAGACCTGTCTACAGACCACAGACCCAACCGACACTGGCTGTAGAGACCACTGCCCCAACCAATGTCGACAGACTAACCGACGTCGGCAGACCTTGGCAACCGATGTCGATAGGACCACTGACGCCGGCGACTGTGACTAGGCCGACAGCAACATTCAAGTAAGCATTTGCTTCCATTTCCTTTTCAGTCTTCAATCATTTCAGTCTTTTATCATTCTGCCTTTTATTAGACATTACTTTTATCAATCAGTGGGTTGATATCCCTCAATCTCTTGCTTCGGGGATCAAGCTTTTGCTTGGCAACCCACCATCTCCTCATCTAACGCCTTCTTTGTCTTAGTCTCTTTCTTTTGCAGGTGTCATCCTCCATAACCAAAGAGGAGTTCTCACAACGTCTGGGTAATGGTGTGCACGACTTCATCCAGGTACATACAAGCCTTAGACCATTCTTCTTAGTTTCTTATTTCTCTCTTTGAATGTAGAAAGCGAAAATAGCATAGAAACATTCTGGCATGCTCGGTGGGACCTTAGGGTCTTCCTTGGGTTCCTTTTCTTTCTGTTCATATAGGTGCATTAGGTTTCTCCCTTTTCACCTCTTTCTTCTCTTCTAAACAACATCATAAGCGGGATTAAAAAGAACTTTTCTTTCTTTTCTTGCATTTCAAACTAGTCAAAAGTCATATTCTTCAACCCTTTCTCAACTTGTTTTCATTCGAACTAACATTTTGACTTGGGCTTAAAACACATTGCATATCATTTCTGCTTGCTTGCATTTCTTAGTCCACACCTAGTAATTAATAACCACATCTTGAATTAATCATAGTCCACTTTATGTTACATAACCGAACCACTTGCACCAAATCAAACATCAAACTCACTTGAGACAAGGCCCGACTGGGATTTCATCACCCAACGGATACCTTACCCATCCCGGCAATCCTACTTGGATTTCATCACCAAGGGGAAAGCCCACTCTATTCTCTAGCAGAGTCTAATCTCTAGGGAAAGTATATTTTGGCTAAGCGAGACCAGCTTACCACTGGACTCGTGAAGTGAGGGGAGCTTGCTCCTTAGCACCAGGCCATGTACGGAACCTAACCGAGACTCTTGAGCGCTTAAACAAACCTGAAACCATCCATAGACTACCTCTTCTAGGACCCTTTTAACAACCAACCTCCCAAACATCACTTTAAGGCATAAGCCAATAGGATTCTAAAAGTTGATTCTTAGGATTTAACGCTTAGGACCTGCTTGTGTTCTTCTATTTTTCTATTCCCATCTGGTTTTTTGAGCTAGTGAGGACGTTCTTCTTCCTTTTTTCCAAAAACTCTCAAATCTTTTGGGTTTCTGGAAACCACAATCACCAGCATCAATTTTATCACCGACATCGGCCACTTTTACTCACCGACATTGGTTATCTGATCGACGTCGGCCATCTGCATCACCGACATCAATTTTTCAACCGACGTCGATCATTGTCACAGTCTTTTTTTCCCAAAATAGTAGCCTAAAACTCGACCCTTTTTCTGCCAAAAACCACATTCTGAGTTTTTGAAATTGAAAAAACATAGTTTCTGGAACCTGACCCTTCTTGCCTTGAATGGTTTTGATGCGCAATCAAACCAAGGCTCTTCTTGACCACGCTAGCCATCAACCGCTTCCATCTTCCCCATCCATAACCAGTCGCCTAATGGAGTTCCACTCGGAGACTGAAAGAACTCCTACTCGACCGACCCCGACTCAGACCCCCATTTTTCCTAAAGGGGACCAAGATTTTAAGAGATTCTTGGACCTCAATGTCAAAGCCCTCCAAAACTATCTCACAAGAAACCCAACGCGAGACTTTTTGGGTGAAGCGGTGATGACATTAACATCGCTCGCTACCTAGCCTTTGGCCTCAACCATTAACCCGACCATGGCCAATATGCAAAGTTTGGCCTCCCCATCTATTTTTAGACCAACCTCCATCGTGTTTCCATTACCCCCTCAACCATACGCAATTCAACCAAGTTCTACATCATACCAGAACTTGATTATCTCGACCCCTCACACTCTTGCACCCATAAATGCAGGAGTGTCTATCTCCCCTTTTGTCAATGCCACCACGCAACCACCTTTGGTGGTATCTAGTCAACTTATGCCTTCTACTTCCATGACCCGACCACCTTTGGCCTCCACTTCTGTCCCTGCGACTAGTTACACATATGTTGCGCCCCTACAAGTGCAACTGACTATGTTGTATGCCCTTCTAGCACTTTTTAAGTGCCCTACAACCTAGGGGGCGCCCCATCTGCCAATCCATCAGTAGATCTCATCAAAATGCTGATGGACAAAATGTCCAGTCTCGAGACCTCTATTTCTGGTTCACGCAATGCTCTCTCGTATGAGCAAATTTGCAATGAACCCATCCATCCTTCCATCCCTATCCGACCATATCCCAACCAGTGGAAGCTTCCTAAATTTACTTGCTTCAAGAGTAAGGAAGACCCACAACAACATATACGGGCATTCAGACATGCCTGCTATCTCATAGCGCATGACGATGCATTACTTCTACGCACGTTTCCCATGTCGCTTTCTGGCCCCACCCTTGACTGGTATAGCTCTCTTGCCAGACATTCTATCTTTTCATTCATTCAACTTGCCCAATTATTTCTCGACCATTTTTCTATCAACATAACCAAACAAGTCTCAATCACAGACCTCTACTCCATCAGGCAATTTGACGATGAATCAATAGTTGATTTTGTCGCCCGTTGGAGAGGCTTGATTAACCAGCTCTCCTTCTCCTTGCCTCAACCTGAGCTCATTGAGCTCTTTTCTTGAGCATGTGCCAGGCACATATCTTCTACCTTGTGGATTCAAACATTATGCACTTTCAATGAAGCTTTCACCATGGCCCGAAAGCTCAAACTCCACGCCATTGAAGAGGATAAGGTCAAATTGCGTAATACCAATGCAAGAACCAATGACCTTTCTTCTTCCAAACCTTCTTCTTCTGCCAGCTCCAAGTCCAAACGAGTGGCCAACACTGTGGTCGTTAGATCACCATCCTCGACAACAACTAATCACTCTCAACCTTATACATCTTTAAGCATCACCAAATAATTCCAACAATGGTGCATCCAGCGTTCATACACTCCACTTGGAGAATCATACGCTTCCGTTTTGGAAAAACTTGTCAAGAAGGGGGTCCTCAATCTCCCTCCAATCTGACCACCTCAATTCAACCCTTCAAAAGCCCTCCCTACATGGTATAGGGAGGCCGACTTCTGTCACTTTCATCGCGTCCATGGCCATGACATCGACAATTGCCGAACCTTCAAAAACATGGTCCAAGACATGATCGACAAGGGTGATCTCGTCTTGGACAACTCGAATGCCCCACCCAACCAACACATCGACATCTTCAAGCAACCCTTTCCTAATCATCTGCTTACCCAAAATAATGTCCAGACCATGATCAATGACCCCCAAGACCATAATATTCACACAGTCAACACTATCTTGCCTCTTGTCCCTGACTAATCTCCTTCATAGGTGGAAGGATCTTCTTCCCTTATTCCTCCTCCACAAGATGAAGAACTTTCTTCTCCTATTAGTCCTCCATCAACCTCTCTTATACTGGAGGATGCCTTGACCATACCTATGCCATTAGCCACACCTTCATCTTTCCTCCTACCAATGGAGGGCCATACCATGCCTACTCCTCAACCACAAGCAGAGGGAACAATCATCCATGCCCTCTGCACTCTTGAGGAGTCACACTCTCCTATTTCTTCTCCACCAAGAGAAGAACCAGTCTCTCTACCCATTTCAACCAAGGAAGACCCAGTCACGATTTCTTCTTGCCTTTTGCTAGAGATTGCTACATCTCACTCACCTCCATCCACATCCGAACCCAAACTCGTATCTAACTTCACCTCGCACAATGGTGGCCCTCAACCCAAACCAAAGAAGGCCACTAAACCACACCGGAGGACTCCTCCCCCACCTTCGTCATTACCTTCAATCTTGGGCCTGCATCTGTCCACTTTAATAGGGGTGCTTCCTACTCCCATATCTCACAGAGGCAAGTCGCCTCCATTACTCTCTCAACCCATCAGACATAAATCTCCTCTAGTCCATCGACCAATGCCTCTTAAACCAAAGTCATCAACCCCCACTGCAACAAAACATCCAGACCCGTTAGCAGGTTCTTATGCCTTGCTGTTATGGCAATTGTTACAGTCGTCTCACATCAATCTCCCGCCTCTTAAACCATATCAATCTCTCAAACCAAAACCACCCTGGTTTAATGACACTCAGATTTGTGCGTATCATTACACGCCTGGGCATGACACTGAGCATTGTTTTGCCCTCAAGGTTGTCATTCGCCAATGTCTGGGGAATGACACCTTTCTTCGCAACCACATTATCAACAAGCCTTCAACACCGCCCCACTCATCGACTCTCGGATCAAGACCATCTTGGTTTGACAACTCTAAATTTTGCCACTATTATCATAGTCTGAGACATGACACTGAGCATTGTTGCACTCTTAAAGCTGTCACTCATCAACATCAGAGAAAGGATACCCTTCTCATCAAGGATCCTCTTGACCACCCCTTCGACAAATCATCAACACTGACCCATGCTTGTCAAACTTCATCACCTAAATTAGGATCTCCGCGCCAGACTATGGTCCCTTTACTGCCTTTGACCCCCTTATTCGACATCAACACAGTCAATCTAACCACCAATCCTCATTCGACCTTGACCAATCTGTCAAACATTCTCCCTACCCGCTGGGGGAATTCAACTTTCATCCAAGCCTTGACCAACCTTTCGACCCAGTCTCAACCAAATAAAAATCACTCTTTTAATCCCAAGCCTCGACCAACCTTTCAACCCAGCCTCGACCAATCTCAACTGAATCAATCAACCAACCTTTTCACCCAATCAATTAACCAAGCTTCAACCAATCTCGACCAAATCTGACCAATCATCGACCTAATACCAATTTCAACCCAACCATTGATCAAATATCAACAAATATCAACCAGACATCGACCAATCATCAATCTAGACCTCAACTAGACCTTGATCATGACATTGACCAAGACCTCAACCAAATCTCGACCAAGGCATTGACCAGACATTGACATTGACTAGACCATCGACTAGACACTAACCAATCATCAATCATGACCTCGATCAATCTTCAACCAAAAATTCAACCCAACCTCTTAGTCATCAACCAATCAACATCAATCAACATGTGACCAATCTTGAAGAGGCAAATGGGTCAAGTCCACTCCTAATTGACTCGGACCTTATCATAATGCACAAGCATGGCCTAGGGACTTATCAGAACTTGAGCCCTTAAATGCCTTGCATCTGTGACCATTCTACTATTAGTCGAGTCCTCGATCACTTGACATTTTACTTGAGCTCGTCCCTTGAGCAACCCTCTGTCATTGTCATTCCTATTCCTTTTAACCCTTTTTCCCCAACATTCATCAACCCTTTTTGTCAAGCAGTAATGCTTTGTCCTAATAAAAGGGAACCCTTAAACTTATAGAGGCTCATCCATGGCTAAAAACTTTAGTCAACAAAAACATATCAAAAATGGGATACCTATCATATCAAAGGTCATAAAACTCTAAATGTAGACTGCTCCCTCGAAGGACAGCTACATAGTTGTTGTATTACTAGACTGCTCCCTTGAAGGATAGCTAGGCCAAAGTCACATCAAAAACATTTAAAGCAAAGTATAGACCACTCCCTTGAAGGATGGCTATGACTAAATATTGCTACAGATAGCACTCTTTTTTTTAAGCTTCTCGCATCGATTAGCTTCACATATATGACCACCAAGCAAAACAACATCCCTATGTGGACTTCCCGCATCGATCAGTCCACCCAAAAAAAAATTATTATGACTGACAAGTTATAAAGTCATGGACATGCCTATAGTCGTTCTTGGGTCACCTATAAAAGTGGCAAGGTTCTTCCTGCCACAAAAGGGCTACCCCATCCTCTCATGTCACATAATCCTACTTATCACCCCAACATACTCAAGGGACTTCAAGCTCACTTAACGTCAAGTGATTTGATTACTTCTCTAGCACAACCTGGTCCACGATGCAATGCATGAATGGGGCTCTTTGTTCTAACAAGCCCTATCCTATGCTCTCATTTTGGTCCTTGTCAATGAAAGAGCAATTTGCCTTTCACTTACCTTTCACACTTCGGTCACATTTAACCAAACCTTTTTCTATCCAACCAAGCCAACCCAAACATTTTCAGACCTGTCACATCATCATAGTCCATTTCATATTAGTTTCTATGGAAACCAACACACATAGAAACTATCGACCCGACACAATTTATGTTAAGCATAAACCAATACTTATTGAAGCATAAATAGACCTCAATTCATTTTTAGCATGCATCCATCATGAATATGGAAAATTACTAGGGATGAAAGACCCCTCGACCAATGTTGCAGAATACACCATTTGGAAAAGGCTGTAACATCTTTTTCTCCTCATCATTTCGACCCATGACCAAACCAATCATCGACCATCCCATTTGTTCATCTCTCTGATGGACAAACCCTTTTTTTTCTTCTTCAACCTTGACCTTAACCTTGACCAAAACCAATCATTCGAACCTTTTGACCTCCTGCCTACCACTCAGACTCCTTGTCTAAACTACATTGGTCTGAGGCCCCTTCCAATCTGGGCTATGTAGGCATCACTCAGATGACACGATGTCTTTTGGGGTTAGCTCGACCACCCTCATTTGTTCATCTCTCTGATGGACAAACCTTCTTTCTTCCTTTTGACCATGACTTGCCCTCAACCAAGACCAATCCATTACCTTTGACCCTTCCTCCCTTTTAGGGAGAACTACATTGGCCTGAGGCCCTACAATAGGGGCTATATAGGCAGCACTCAATCTTCTGAGGTTAGCTCAGCCACATTCTTTCGTCCATCCACTCATTTGACCAATCATCTATCTAAGCCTCGTCTCGACCAACCACTTTGGAGATCATGCCTATCTCCTCCGACCTTGACCACTTCCAAGATGACTTTGGCTTGGTTGTTTTTGCATGTATGCTACCATGTATGGTTAGAAAAATTGTGCGCAGCCCATATTTTTGACCCTCACAAGTATCGGATCGCAAGCTGGTTGATCCCTACTACTTGTGACTTTTTCGTGTTTTTAGGAGCACTTCCTGAGCCCAGGATACCTAAAACACGATGACCCATTAGAGCTACAGCTTCGATTGAATAACATGATCAGCTATGACCACATGTTGGGGCCCAGTTACTTTAATTTTGGCACTCCTCGACCCTCGACCTTCGATAATTTGACTCGACCATCTCGTGAAGTGGTATACGTGTAATCACGACTTTTGCAGTGTTCACACTCCATCTTCACCATCTTCATCCACTCTCTGTCAAATCAGCACCCGATTCCATGTTTCCTTCCTTCGACTCTTGCTTTGAGGGGGAATACCTCATCATTAATCAGGGCAACCAACCCTCCTATTTTTGTCTTGCAGTTCACTTGAACAACCAACAAGACAAAAATCAATCTCATCCTACACCTGGGGCAATCAACTCCTATTTTTGTCTTGCAGTTCATCTAGAATAACTAACAAGACAAATTGGGGCAAATGTAGACACCGAAATCGTGTCTACCCCTTGGTCCTTTCTCCCCCTTTTAGTCCCCTTTGGTCCACTTAACCACTCCTAACCCATGTCTTGTTAATTTGAAATAATTATCTTATTTTAAGTTAACAATTCTCTCTCCCTTCCCACCTCACCACCCTAGGATGCCCTTCTTTGGATTCTCTTCATCCCCCCATGACCCATTTATGACCCCCATTTCATCTTCTCACGTCCATTTAGCCACCTTTGACCATTTTTTCCTCGGACTCATTGACGCGGCAGTTGGGAAAACGGATGAAAGGCTATTTTTAGCCTTTTTCCTACCTTCCAGCCGCTAATGTCAGTCAACTGTCAACCAACATTGGCGATATTTCCGGCATCGGTTGCATTCATAATGGTTTTCTACGTCTGTTATCCCCCATTCACCCCTGCTCTTCCCTGGGACTCTTGAATCTTATAATCTAATCAATCAATCAGCCAATCTTTCTACCAGACCTCTCACTCTCTCTCTCAGGTACACACAATAGGCTTCTACACCAGCAAGCACAACAGGTATTCTACCTCAGCCACTCCACCAGCAATAAGGCCTTCACACCAATAGCACCAACAACAAGGACAAGCAATCTACAACATTCCTTCTCTAGCAGATATGAGGTAAGTATTTGTTACTGCTTTCATTTCACTATTTCTTTTAATTCATCTGTCATTCAACCTTCTACCCATTTGCAACCTCTGTTAGCCCAGACTCGAATCCTTATTTCTCTGTCTCCCTATTGCCTCTGTCTTCTGTCTGACCATACACTCTGTCCATTGTCCCTGTAACTCTGTCCAAACCTCTGCACAAACCATTAACCAAAACCAGACTCTCTCAGACCATCCAAACAACACGAAAACCCATCTAGACCCCTTTTTAGACCTGTCTACAGACCACAGACCCGTCCACAGACCACAGACTCGACCGATGCCAGTCGTAGAGACCACTGCCCCAATTGACGTCGGTAGACCAACCAATGTCGGTAGACTAACCAACATCGGTAGACCTTGAAAACTGACGCCGATAGGACCACCGATGCCGGTGACTGTGACCAGGCCGACAGCAACATTCAGTTAAGCATTTGCTTCCATTTCCTTTTCATTCTTCAATCATTTCAGTCTTTTATCATTCTGCCTTTTATCAGACATTACTTTTATCAATTAGTGGGTTGACATCCCTCAAGCTCTTGCTTCGGGGATCAAGCTTTTACTTGGCAACCCACCATCTCCTCATCTAACTCTTTCTTTGTCTTAGTCTCTTTCTTTTGCAGGTGTCATCCTCCACAACCAAAGAGGAGTTCTCACAACGTCTGGGTAACGGTGCGCATGACTTCATCCAGGTACATACAAGCCTTAGACCATTCTTCTTAGTTTCTTATTTCTCTCTTTGAATGTAGAAAGCAAAAATAGCATAGAAACATGAACATCAGATTATATGTATGTGGACATTAAAATTAAGCCATAGTAAATAGCCATTGGGGTTTAAAAATCCTAAGATGGGTGCGTACATGTTAATGATGATCGTGCAAACATCAAATATGAGCACGTAAATGTCTAATTTGGGCCTCATAAATTAGCCTTTTGATTTCAAATGGTGGGTCCCAAAAATCGTATATAGACATCTAATGATGAGCAATGAGTCAACAAGTCAATGGATCTCAAAGGTTAATGAGAAGGTGACAAGTGGCATGGTCTCGCTATAAGGATCTTGATCCAACAGAATGGTGTACAAGATCAAGGTAGTGGGCCCAGGTATATCTATGGTATGCATTCATTAATACAACTATATCTAATGATGTGAGTTAAAGTCAAGGAATCAACATATCTTAAGGACCAATAAGGAGAAGATAGGCACAAATTGATAGGTCTAAGTTGACAATTGACAACCAATAAACAAAGGGAAAATCTAAAATCTTTTGGTGGAGGCCAGCAAACCAATTTTTGACTTAGGTGAATGAATGTTTCAAATATCCATGTCATCATTAGATCTCAGTTAATAGAAAATGCATTCATATAGGCAAGATGTTCAAGGATAAAGCTTTGTCACCATTAAAGTTTAGACAAGACCTATGGTTGAGAATTTAGAACATGTCAACCCTATTGTAGGATTACTACATTGATGTTTCATTTCTCTTCTAGATTGAATATCCTCATGTATAGTAGTTTCTTGAATCTCGCATGGTTTAGAGGTAAATAAGTCTTTTTGGGCCTAATATAGAGATCAAGCAAGACTAAATGTCTATCAAACTTTCATGGATATTGTGGCTATTTGAAAATTGATAGATTGGGTTGGTTTTTGATCTATGGTGGACCTATGTTTAAGTTGGAGAAAATAAAGACTTAAATGTGATTATGGGGAAGTGTCTCATCTTTTGATATGGTCACATTTTTGATAAATAGGTACCTATGGCCATCCAAAGTAGATGTGGCATGAAGCTATCAGTTTTGAGATATGAGAAGTTTATCCTCGTTAGCAGTTCAAGTAGAAGGTGGCATGGAGTTCTAATGAGGAGACCTAGTGGATAAATAAGGACAATGGGGATTCAATTTTGTTATAGATATTTTGAAATATCGAGTCCTTCTTGATAACATCATGACTCACTAACCTCGAATTGGTATTAATCCATCACAACTTCCCCTCTCTTCTCGCCCTTTTCTATATATGTTCCATCTTACTTCCCATTTTATCTCTGTCTAAAAGTTTTTAAACAAGAAATATTTAAGACTTTTTAGATAAATAGACTTTTATGCTTTGGCTTTCTCAGGCTATGCCAAAATTTGTACTGTAACACCTTTTGATGCAATAAAGACTAAATTCCATCATTTTTACAAACTGAATTGAAGTGTGTTATATAAATTCATGTATAGTGATTAAGTGAATATATGCTTTCCTTGCCTATGACTAAGTTTCCTCATCTTCATTAAGTCATTTTTAGTCCTCATAGGTAATTTTAAGTGTGATATATAGTTTGTTGATTAGCTTGGAAGTGGATATCTACCCTCTCATGCTAATTTGATAGCTAGTCAATGCCTTATTGTGAAATACTTATATGGGACTGATCTTCTTTGGTTTTGAATGTGTCTTATAGTGTGTCTTGTGCAAAGTATAAGTGTTTTAATTACTAGTGCATCACCTCATTTATATCCTTTAATATATTATTGTTACTCTCTCTCTCTCTCTCCTTTTACAATAAATTGTTGGTTTAGGTCTAGTTTAGGTGATAGACTTAGAAGGAAGTCAACCTTTTATAGAGGTTTGACCCAAGTTTAGGTGACCCACAACCTAGGGTCATTCCCATGTTAGACTAGATTTGTGTAAGAGCACTTGAACAGTCTCCTTACTTGACTAGGGTGCAATATATGACACCAACAATTTTAGCATGCCTAATGGGACAAAAAAAAATTTGTCATGGTTTAAGTTTAAATATTGAGAAGAAGAAATTGCATTAGGAGGAGACATCTACCATCATTAAAAGATAAAGATTGTTTAAATTGTAGTAGCATCATCCACATAGTGCTTTCATGCCAAACATCACTACAAGATCAATAAGTAAAGGTATCCTTTTTAACACATTGAATTGCCTTCAACTTATTATAAATAAGCAAGATTCAATAGGAAAATTCCTTGTCCTCAAAGGAATTATTCATCTTCTAGTCTTCCTATTGTCTTAGTCCAAGCTATTGTCCCCATTACCTAAACCCCCATTACCCAAATGGTTATTAGGAATTGAGATTTTATTTCATTCAATAGGGGTAGTCCCCTAAATTTATCCCAATATGATTAAATTCGTATGTTTTCCCTTAAGAGTATTCCTTTTTCTCAAGAGAATGGGATTAAAAAAACTATTATTGAGCATATCCAAGGTGTTGACAACCTTTGTTATATTCATAATGTTATTCAATACAATGTGGCTATCAGATTGCTTAATACTTCCTTCAAAGGAGAAGTATTGAAATGGTATAGGAATCTTCCTTTGACCTCCATTTCTACTTAGGATGAGTTACGTGTAGACTTATTTAGGAAATTTGAAGACGACTATGATCATTTATCCTTAGTTGAATAGTTAACTACCATTAAAAGGTACCCCCATGAATTCATGTTTGATTTCAACCTCAAATTCCAAAAGACATGGACTAGAATACTTTAAATGGTTATACCATCCCTAAAATATGCATTATTGTACTTTGTAAAATACCTTAATTCTGATAAGTGTCATGATACAGTCCATGGGTGGTAATACTTTGCCAAATGCCTATGAGCTTTCAACAAGAGTAGAGAGTAGCTTGATACAACCTAGTAAAGTTTCTTCAAGGCCCTTAATGCCTATTTTATTATAAATTTAACCTATTCCACCCACTCAAGTTCCTCAAATCCCATATATATCTCTTATTCCATCTCTTGAAGCACAAGTTATAACCCCTTCTAATCAAGCTAGTGAGATTAGAGTTTTAAAATGTATGTTAAAAGGTTTTTGAAATGAGATAGTTCAACTAAAGATATAATTTGGCATAGCATGAGAAAGCCAAAGCATATCAACCCTTATCAACCCTCCAATAATAAAAAGGCCTCCTTATCAATCTTTTAGAGAAAATAGACCACCGTATCAATCTCAAGTAGCATAATCCAAGCTAAACCATATGTAACTCTTGACCCTAATGTATGCTCCAATTCAAAATCCATTATTCCCACACCTCCTAAAAATAACTTGATGTAAGATATAATTTGTTAGCCTTATAATTGCAATGATATGTAAAATCAAGCCTTGGTATCATAGGGTATTACTCTGCCATAAATGACACAAGAAAAATTTTCTCTTCAAAGAGCTTAGTATCAAGGATAAATTTGATACCCCAAGGAGAGGCTCAAAAAGTTCAAGGGTAACCTGATTCCATTAATGTGATTGTAAAATAGATGATCATGTTGTAATCAATCGTATTAGTGAGATAAGAAACACAAGTGGTCAAGTTACAGCTCTGACTAGAGCTAAAAGAAGATCTATTGAGGAAGGTCAAGATGTGAGTAATACTTCTAGTACTAACATTATTCCCAAGTGTATCAAGGATCAACCTATTGCTCCTATAGCGTAGAAGAACTAGAATGTAGAAGCTGGGAAGATACCTTAAGTACATTTGATTAGAGAATAACCAGTCATTCACAATGTGACTCCAAAGGTTAGTGAAACCTCATTTGGTATAATAGATCAAATGAAGAAATCCAACATCAACATTAGCATGTGGGATTACTTTACTATTCCAGGGTAAAATTACATGGTCATCCAAGATCTTTCAGCTCTTAAGGTGTCTCAAGGACCAATTGAGAAACAAGGTGTTATTTTAGCTAATGTAAACTAGCCAACCAAGCAACAAGATCAACAAGTACATAAAATAATAAAGGTATACAAAACCAATGTCAAATCAAATAATAATCTTCCTTTTTACGTCTCTTTGATATTTGGTGATTGTTTAGTTCATAATTATATGGTAAATAGTGGAGCTAGTAGCACTACCATGCCTAAACAAATTGAAAATAATCTTGGTCTTGTTTATGAACCAAATACTAATGGAGTATTGCAACTATATGGGTCACCAAAAAATAGTAAGCATCATCAAATATCTAAATTTGACACAACATGCTTGTCCCAATGTTACCATTCAACGAGATGTATTTGTAGTGGACTTACCTCCCTATTTTTTCATGTATATTTAAGGGACTTTACCTCAAAGATTGGAGGATGATTATTAACTGATTGAACATATTTGATGTTAAGGACCAGGTATGATACGAGGTAATAATACATTATAAACCTATTTCACTTTTTCATTTGGAGCCATATATGGAAAATATGGTGGACACTAATTCTATTATCTCAAATGAGGTGCTATAAACTAATAGCATAGAGACTGATTCACCTCTAGATGGAGTTATAGATCTATTCCTTGATGAATGGGCCTTTTATTTGTATTAACATGATCCTTATAATTTAATTGAATAAAAATGACTTGGTGTTTATTGACTTCATGAAAAAGATACACCAATTCCATCCTTGATGGTGGATGATGAGTCTGGTGATGGCCTGTGGCAACTATACTTTGATGGATCAAGGAACAAACATGTCATTAGGGCTGGAATGATATTGATTTCTCCAGCTAATCAAAGGTATTTATCTTCTCTCAAGTTTTAGTTTGGTTGTTCAAACAATGTTGTTGAATATGAAGCACTAGTTTATGGTTTACAATGAGTAAGAAAGATAAAGGTCAATACCTTACTAGTCTTTGGTGATAGTGAACTGGTATTCCACCAAGTAAGAGGTCTAAATATATGAAAAATAAATTACTTAGGTGTAATAATCATAAAGTATATGAATTATTTTAAGACTTTAAATCCTACAATATCTGTGTCATATCAATAGATGATAACAAACATGCAAATAAGTTGGTTGTCATTGGGTCACAGTTTAATATTCTAGATGATATAAAGAATGAAAAGGTTTAGTCACACATCAATGTGGTTGTAATACTTTGTATTCTAGATAACCATGATAATTGGCAAGTTTTTGAAGATGACAATTAGATTGTTAGGTTCTTGCAAGAATAAGCTAAATTTTCCTCAAGGAACCAAGACAAGATCTTGTAGAAGTATGGTGACCAGATTGTGCAACTGAAGACATATAAGTTGCCCAAAGGGTTGGTCACACTTGAGAATATATCTAGTATAGATGATGAGTTGATAAAATAAAAGTATTCATTATCAACAAAGGAGGAACACTATACAAATTTGGAAATTGTAACTAGTAAGAACTTGAAGTTGGGCAAAGTTTGCACTCCTTCAGAAAAAGATACTTTCATTGAGTTATGTTCAAGTTTTGTAGATGTCCTTACATGTAAGTACAATGACCTCAAAAGATTTGATCCAAATCTAGATAAGCACACCATTGAGTTAGAAGATGGGAATAATCTAGTAAGACAAAGACAAGGCCTATTAATCCAAAGATTAAGCCTTTGATGAGAGCTAAACTTCATAATCTCATTGAGTCAGCTATAATATTTCCAATTAAGCACTCAATTTGGGTGGTAAATCTTGTTCTAGTATGGAAAAAGAATGGTGAGATTATACTATGTTTATTTTCATGACTTGAACGAAACTTCCCTTAAAGACCACTACCTATTGCCATCAATGAAACAAATTTTATAGTTGGTTGTAGGTTCAAAAATATTCTCCTTGTTGGATGGCTATAGCGGTTACAATCAGATTTTGGTCAAAGAAGAAGATCAATTCAAATCAGCCTTCACCACAAAGTGGGGGATATTTTCATATAAAAATATGCCTTTTGGGTTTATCCAATGTTGGAGAAACTTTCTAGAAAGCCATGGATATGGAATTCCAAGGTCTCCTCAACAAGTTTATACTTTTTTATTTGGATGACATAATAGTGTTCTCTAAGAATGTAAATGAGCACATGATTCATCTCAGATAAGTGTTTGAAAACATAAGGCAATTTAGGGTGTCTCTTAATCCCAAAAAGTGTGTTTTCTCTATTCATGAAGGTAGGCTTCTTAAACACATGATTTCAAAACATGGTACAAGTATATATCCTAATAGGATAGGTTCAACTCTTGTACTTTCCTTGCCTAAACATAAGTAAGCTTTGCAAAGCTTCTCAGGCAAGATCAATTTTATAAGAAGGTACATTTTAGATTTTTCCACTTTAGTAGAGCCACTTACATCCATCCTAAATAAGTGTAAGAGTTTTATTTGGTCTAAGGTAGGAATGAGGATCTTTGAATAGATCAAGAAATCCATAGTCAGTGCTCATACACTCCTGAACCCTGATTTCACAAAGGATTTCTTCTTGTAAACTTATGCTAACATTGACATAATTTTAGGCATTCTCATACAATAGAATTAAGAGGCTTTAGAGAATCTGATATCCTTCTCTAGTCAAAGTTTGGAAGAATATGAAACAAGGTACTCTTTTGTTGAGAAGTATGTACTTTCAATTATAAGGTCTCCCAAGAAGTTTAGATACTTGTTGTCCAATAATAAGATACTTATAATGGTTGCACATATAAGTATCAAATATTTTCTCTTCAAAAAGAATACAAAATTACAAAAGAGCTAGTTGGATAACCAAGGTAATGGAGTATGATTTGGATATCAAGGTCACAAAGCTGGTTAGAGGCAAAGTAATTTGTGAAAATCTAGCCCAAGACTTACAAGAGACTAATGGAGTGGTTTTAGTGTCAAATAATGAAGAAGTTGTAAATATTAAACCTCACCTTTTAATAGGTTCCAAGACATGTTAAGATACCTCTAGAATGGTATTTATCCTTCTCATCTGATCCCTTCAAAAAGGAGGTATTTTATATTGTAGTCAACTCCTTTTCTCCTTGATGATAGTGTTTTGGTCAAGAAAGATATCAATGAAATGTTTTTAAGATTCATAAAGCTAGGTCAAACATAGAAATTGCTTGAGCAGTTCCATGATAGACATGGTGGAGGACATTATTTATCTACAACAATAGCCTAAAAGATTGTGAGAGGTGGGTATTATTGGCCAAACACATTTGGTGATTGTTATGCATGGGTTAGGAAATGTAGATAATGTGTTATGTTGGTTAGAAAGGTGAAACTTCCAGCCTTACCTCTCCAACAAATTGTAGTACATCAACCCTTTGTTCAATGGGTATTGGAATTTATTGGTCTCATTAACCCCCCTTCAATCTCAGGACATAAATGGATATTGACTACTACCAATTATTTTACTAGATGGACAGAATTAGTGGTATTGAAAGAAGCCAATGGGTCCAATGTTATGGATTTATATGAAAGTTTGATTACTAGATTTGGAGTCCCTTCAACCATTATTTATGACAATGTTATGGCCTTTGTGGGGTCTAGAATCAGTCCGTGGGTAGTTTAACATAGTTTTTTTCACTACTTCATCAAATTATTATCCTTAAGGAAATGGCGTCACTGAGTCCACTAATAAGAAACTATTGAAGATCATTAGGAGGACTATTGAAAATAATCAAAGGTCATCGCATCTCAAATTGAAGTCAACTATATGGGCTGATAGGATTAGCTATAAGAGATTAATAGCCAATTCTCCATACAAGATGATATATAGTAAGGAAGTAAGAATGCTCATTTTTATTGAATTTCTTGCTTTGGAACTAATGCATCAACTTGAGATTTTAGATAATGATCCAATGGAAATTAGATATGCTGATCTCATGGAGCTAGAAGAGACATAGCTGAGTATATGTTGGCCATGGAAGCCCATAAAGCACACAAGAAGTGATCTTTGACAAAAGAGCTTCTTCAAGAGACTTCAAAGAGGGAGATTTGGTCCTTGAGTGGGATGAAGAAAGAGCTAAGCTAAGAAGACATACAAAGTTTGACTCTTTTTGGAGTGGTCCATACACAATTTCCAACTGTGAATCACACAATGCCTTCCAATTTGTAAATATGGATGGTGAGTAACTTCTTATCCCAATCAATGGGATACGTATAAAACACTTCTATTGAGGAAGCTAAGTTCCCTGTACATAGTTAATTTTTCTTGTTTTCTTCCAAGTGTTGTTATAACACATTAGTTTATTTTGTTTTGTCCCAAATAAGTTCTTTATTTGCACTTTTACTTTGATTAGGTTAGTTTTTTTCCTTGTTTGTTTCTGTCCCTGTTCGATGGAAATCATTATCCTTGCAAGTCAATAGGATTTCTTAAATTCATGGATCAAAGTCATGTAAATGGTCCATGTTTCATGTAAATTGTCTGTGTTCTCAAACATAGCAGGCATGTTATCTATCCAAGTTGACAAAGATGTTGGCCAAATTTGGCTTACATTCCT
Organism: Torreya grandis; assembly: GCA_037957365.1. Classification (NCBI taxonomy): domain Eukaryota; kingdom Viridiplantae; phylum Streptophyta; class Pinopsida; order Cupressales; family Taxaceae; genus Torreya; species Torreya grandis. Next base: position 161,102 of record JARHVA010007954.1, on the reverse strand, counting down.
AGTTCAAAATGAGAAACTAAGAAAAGTCATGATTGAAGAGTGACCTAATGTCATAAGGAGTATATATAATTTAAGAGGATATCACATAGCATATACAACCTTTTGAAACATTATAAGTAAGCTTAAAGTGTAAATATGATGATCTTAAAGAACTAGAACATCATCAAATGTCATAAAAGAATAGATTGGTCAGCTCATTTGAGAATTTTATAAGTTCACTCAAAAACCTTCTCAAAGCTAAAATAAATGCATGGACATGATTCCCTTCATGCCTTGATCTTTCTCCACAAATTTCATGTCTCAACAAGTTCTCTATCTCAAGAGATAAGCGTTCAAAGTTTAGCTTACAAAATAAAACATTCACGTAGATGTAAAAATTAAGACACAACAAATAACTTTTGGGGTTAAAAATGGTGATGGGTATGTGGATGTAAATGACAATCGCATGGACATCAAATATAGGCATACATATGTCAAATTTTGGACTCACGAATTAGTCATTTGAGTTTAAATGGTGGGTCCTAGCAAGATCAAGGGCTCATGTACAATCGTACATAGAGATATAATGGTGAGCAATGAGTCAACAAGTCAATGGATCTCAAAGGTTAATGAGAAGGTGATAAGTGGCATGATCTCACTAGAATAATATTGATCCAACAGTATGTGGTACAATATCAAAGCAATGGACCTAGGTAGATCTATTGTGCATGTTTATTCATGCATCTAAAACTAATATTCTGAGTTAAAGTCAAGGAATTAGTTATCCTAGGGAGCAATAAAGATAAAATAGTTTGACATAAATTGATAGGTCCAAGTTGACAATTGACAACCAATAAATAAAGTGTAAATCCAATAGCTTCTGGTAGAGGCCAATAAACCATTTTTTTACCTAGGTGAATGAAGGTTTCAAAGAGCCATGTCACCATTAGAGCTCAACCAATAACAAATGAAGTCATATAGGCAAGATGGTTAAGGATAAATCTTTTTCACCATTAAAGTATAGACAATACCTCTGGTCAATAATTTACAACCTATCAACCCTATTTTAGGATTAATCCATTGATGTGTTCATTGATCTTCCATATTAAAGATCCTCATGTGTAGTAGCTTTTAGGATCTCACATGGTTTAGAGGCAAAATAGGTCTTTTTGGGCCTAATACATAGATCAAACAAGACTAAATATCTATCAGACTTTATATGGATATTATGACTATGTGAAAACTGATAGATTGGGTTGGTTTTCAATCTATGGTGGACCTATGTTCAAGTTGGAGTAAATAAAGACATAAGTGTGATTATGGATAAGTGTCTCATATTTTGATATGGTCACATTTTTTATGAATAGGTACCTATGGCCATCCAAAGCAAATGTCACATGAAGTTGTTAGTTCTGAGATATGAGAATTTTGTCCTCATTAGAAAATCAAGTAGAAGGTGGCATGGAGTTCCAAGGAGGAGACTTGGTGGATAGATAAGGATAATGGGAATTAAATTATGTTACATATCTTTTAAAATATTAGTTCCTTCTTGATAATATCATGATTCAATAGCCTTGAATTGGTGCTAATCCATCATAGCTTCCCCTCTCTTCTCCCGCTTTTCTATATATGTTCCATCTTATTCCACATGTTAGCTCTCTATGGAAGTTTTTAAACAAAAAATCTCTAAGATTTTTTAGAGAAAAAGACTCGTATGCTTTGTCTTGCTTAGGCTATGCCAAAAATTTTATTGTAACACCTTTTGATGCAATAAATACTGAATTCCATCATTTTTTCAAACTAAATTGAAGTGTGGTCTATGAATTCATGTTTTGTGGTTAAGTGAATATATGATTTCCTTGCCTATGTCTAAGTTTCCTCACCTTCATTAAGTTCTTTTTAGTCCTCATAGGTCATTTTAATTGCAATATATAGTTTATTAATTAGCTTGGAAGTGGATATCTACCCTCCCATACTAGTTTGATAGTTAGTCAATGCCTTATTGTGAAATACTTATGTGGGAGTAATCTTATTTGGTTATGAACATATCTTATAATGTGTCTTGTCCAAAGTATAAGTGTTCCAGTTACTGGTGCATCACATCACTTTATATTATTTCATATATTTTTTCCTCTCTCTCCCCTTTTCCAAGCAATTGTTAGTTTAGGTTTAGTTTAGGTGATAGATACAGAAGGAAGCTGGCCTTATCTAGAGGTTTGACCCAAGTTTAGGTGACCCACAACCTAGGACCATTCCCATGTTGGACTATATTTTTGTAAGATGAATTGAATAATCTCCTTACTCAGCTAGGGTACAATCTAAGACACCAACACCTCCTACACTCAAAGACTTCCTATTGCCCCTCCATCTTATTATAATGGTCATGTCCTCTTCAAACCCAAAGGCTAACTCTGAGTACTAAGATACCATATTTCTATGTGGATTAGCCAAGTTGAATCATTATAATGACATATTCAAAGTAGTCAATTAATTTACAAGAGACTCAAGCTCCAATGATGATGAACAAGTAGAATTCAAGGATACCCTTTAATCCAACAAGAAACGTGGACTTCACAGGGTTGTGGTTAAGCCAAAGGCATTTCCCTGCATTGACTTGTTCAAAAACCTCCTTCTCATTTCCATCAAAGTATAGCATGTGGTCCATGACTGGGTGTGATTGACCAACTCTCAACACTAGATTGTTGATATCTCTGGGGATGCTTACAAGGTATATTAATCCCTCTTAGATTAGACCTTCTCTTATGATTCTAATTTAGTGAAGTCCTAGATAGAGACCTACCAAATATATTACATCTTCCAAGACTAGGATAATAAATTGGATGTTAAATGGGTTAACAAGGAGGACATAACTGCATACACAGTCCACACATTTTGAGAGGAAGTATGGGTAGGCATGATTCTATTGAACTAATTGTTTGGGTCTTAGAACTAATTGAATTTAAAGATTTATGGGTGACCTTCCTCCATATGGTCCTCACATGATCCAAATTTTTAGACATGGGAGGACTGATCAACTTTAATTTGGTAAATACCATCATATATTCTCAAGCTAGATTCATTTTATATATGATGAGATACCTTATGGATGTGGTCTACATGATGCTCTCCTTCAAACCTTTGGATTTTCTTGCATGGGTTCCTAGGGTTTAATGATCCATGTGGTCTTCTAAAAACTATATGGTCACTAATTCTAAAACCACATCCAAGATATCTATGAGTATTTCTATCAGATGGTATATAATGTGATCAATGAGGGCCTGATGCCTCAAATATCATAAGTAATATAGGTCTCCATCACCACCATCAGGGACTATTGGTACGATAGAGAAGACATCATGATCCTAATTTTGGGTGTCTTGAAGTAACCCCTCCACTTTTCATATTTATTCTTAGATCATCTAGTAGAGTAGGAGATTATTTACCAGGTGGTGTAGGTAATATTTAGCTTTTGTATAGGCCACCAATAGAAGGCATTCCCACCACTCCTAATCACTATTAGGCATGATGTGTACAAGGCCTTCCATCCCCTCCAAAATATGGTGGCTAACTAAGACTCCTTTTCCCTAGCAAGAGTGAATATCTAGCATTGGGACCTTAAGGGGATGATAAGAGATCACTTGGCATGGTTGTAGACACTCAAAAACTACATAGTTTTAAATGGAAAAACACTTGGAACCCCTTCCTGACCTTGAATTTAGTTGAACACCTAGTTGACTTAGCCTATTTATTATTTTACTAACTTAACTTATTAAATCACTCATTTTTAACCCATTTTCTTGTAGACCTTGACCATTGATGGTCAACCTAACCATCAACAATTAACCTAATCATCAATGGTTAGGTCTCCAAGCCTGATTTAAATCTTTAAAACATTACCAATCATTTGAGATAAGAATGACACATTTAGAAATTTCCATTTTATGATGTAAACTAGCTTTAAAACATTGTATTTAGTAACTTTTTCCTCTATCCATTTAGTAATTTCCTCTTACACTTTTAGTAACTATTGGCATCAAATTATGCACCCTAGGATACTCTATGAAGCTCCTACAATTTGATGAAACATTGAATCATCTCTTAAGTCATGGGAAATTGAAGGAGAGATGAATATCTAGATTATAAGGGATAGCTCCCTAGATTCTTCTTTATATGTCTATCACCTAATCTAATGCTTGTTTATGAAAAGAGTTATAAGCTTGCATAAAATGGAAACTACACTAAAGAGGTGATCCGCCAAGACATATCCCACAAACTATTAGATATATACTGAGTAATAATGCTTTCTAAGACATATTCTATGCATTAAAGGATCCTAACATAGTGTTTCAATGTGAAAGTAGCATACTTGAGACAATAAATAATATAACTGACCTAGGGGTATATTTCACACCATAGAGAAAATTTCATACTTGAATAAGAGCCTAGTACATTCAACACACTTCACATGACCTATTAAAATCAAAACTCTTGCTTAAACATGAAGGATAAAGGGAGTAAGGATGATACTATCACTTAACTCCACTATACATCAATCACACACTTAGACAAAATGTTCATAACTCAAAATTAGACTTGTATTCAATGTTCAAATATAAAGTGTAATGTCATATTAGCAGGGCTTCAGCATACCAACTGTGGTCTCTCTACAATAGCCAAAATAGTTTACATTTATAGAACTTGGAAGGGGAGAGAGAAGAGATAAGTTGAAGAGGTCCAAGGACAAGTGTCTAAAGGTTAAAATTAGTTGCAATACATGTGGATGAAGTGTAAAATGAATCATGAAACTTATTTACACATCATCTCATCCCAAATTAGCCTCTTCTTCAAGTGTGGTGTAACAAATCTTCTCAACCTCTCTCTCTTGTGAAAATACCTTCATCATGCACTTTTCTTGAGCATTCCAAAACAAGTTAGGATGAGTGTCTCATGTGTGATGAGGAGATGGAGTTAAAAATAATCCTTCACCTAAATTGGGACTTTTCTTGATCATGACATTCTCTTACACAAGCTCAGTCATCACCTATTATCAAGATCACTCTCCAATAGGCATTCCTTGACACTTTTCACTTGAATATTTGCATCCTTTCTAAATAATCAATACCAAGGGTCTTGTGAGACATTTTAGGGCACCTCATATGCTTGGTTTCATCAGAAACATCTTAAAAATCTTACAAACATGAGTTTACATGTTTAATATACCATTTTAGATACCGCTTTAGACTGGCTGAAGAGAGAGACCTAGAAGGAGCACTTGTGAGTATTTCCAAGATCTTAAAATGGAATTATGAGTTGGTATAGGTCCCAATCTACCTCCTAAAGTGATTTTCATTTCACGGTCATCTTTAGGACCTGTAAAACATAAGAAAAAGTAAATAAAACCTAATTTGTGCATCACTTGTATGGAATAAATACAATAAAATTACATGGATTTGACCCTCATGAATTTTGAAACAACTTATCTTCAGAACTCATGGTCAAATTCATCCATTTAGATTCACTTTTAGCCTCATCTTTACCATTGGGTCCTAAAATAGGGTTTCAAAGGGTTTTTAAATGATTATCCTTCTTATCCCTTGTTCATAAAGGATACACTTTATAACTTCCTCCAAATTCAATTGAGGGATCCTCAAGGACCCTCTCCACCGCCTCCAAATTCCTCTAGGTCCCATGCATAAGCTTATGAAAATTTTGAGCTTTTCAACTTGACCATTCAAGCTATTTTATGCATTCTATGAGGGTTTGGGAGATTTTAAGCCAAGAATTGTCTTCTTGTTGGATTTTATTGTAAACAAATAGTTAAAAAACCTTGGTATACATCTCAAAAACATGCCTCAATTATTATAATATCTATAAATGAAGATGACCCCTATTTAGCAATTAGGCCTAGACCTTGTCAATAGGTCTATCTGCACCCTTGGATAAAATTTATTCTCTACAAGATTTTTTTTCTTATTATAATGATTTAAAACTTATAAAATAATACCATAATCATGATCAAATCACTTAATAATCTTAAATAAGGTCAAAAATGAAAATGACCATCCTTACCAAGCCCTTTCCTTACCATTATGTGCCATGGTGACTGCAACCCTTGTAGTATAGGGTACCTTGTTTTCTTCTAAGACTCCTAGAAAGGTTTTATAACTATAAATTGGTTTTTTACATCTTATACAACCATAATACATGGTTATGTTGACCTATGGATCATCAATTTCACCATTTTCCCCAAAAATGTCATCCTTATGCATGAGAAAATTGCCCCTACTTTGAGACGAAATAGAGAGTGTTTTCCCTATTGTAATTTTAAAATTTATAGTTGAATAATATTATTATATTAATAATCATAATATTTACCAAATTTTATCTTCTAAATCCTCCATTAGACAACCAAACTCCTCAAATTTTCTAGGCAGGCTTTATGAACTAAGCAACCTGTGAATGTGGGTAAAGTGTAGGTTGTACTTTGGAGATTTTATGGATTGGTTTGATATTTTTCATTTTATTTATGGATAATTAATGAATTAAATAACCTATTATAACAATTTTTATTCTATTATCCCATCAAACACCTTCTATGCCTTTAGAAACTTAGACTAGGTCTTCACTGCCCATAAGGGGATCCCTGTTTGGGCTTTCCTGTAGGCTAATTGAGCTTAGTTTTAGAATTTAAGAACAAAATATAAACATTATATTTATTTTAAAAATATAATATGAGTGTTACTACACTAATTTTAAATTCTAAACTAACTCCTTTAAATTAATTAATCCCTCATCCCAAGATTAGGTCATTGCTTGTGTGGACTGACACAAGGCTACAAGTTCTTATTAAGAATCTCTAGAATTTGGTTTTGATGTGTATGGAATTTTTATCCATGATAATTATTTAAAAATACCATCCTCATGATTTTAATTTACTTATAATAATTCAAACCAATATTACTTCATGTTTAGGTCCTCAACTGGGATGCTCTATCTTGACTGCACTGAGACTATTTGTCATGCATGTAGGTGCATTCTTATGATCTTAGCATTAGGGTGGATGTTTCCCAAGTCTAATACAATAATTTTTAATAAATTTAATTTTTTTTATATTAATTTCTCAACTTACCAATCTTCATATATCCTCTTGGACCTAAAACTACCCACTATCTTATCAGTACTATTGTAGGTAATAATTCATAGGCCTGTAGGTTAATCTAGCTTTGTCCACACTTGTATTATGTGTTTTTAGGTTTTATATAAGTTAATTAAGGTAACCATTAAAATTAATTTCACCTTTTATCCACTTTAAAATCTCTGTATGAGGTTAAAACTTCAAACTTCCACCTCACTGCCAATATACTCTTTGACTGTGTTTCATAAGTTCTAGGCTGGTTGTAGGTGTATATATGGAGTGTCTCCCCTTGATTTTTATGTGATATAAATTATTGGATTCCATTTAGGTATAAAAAATTATTTTTACCACCTTCTCAATTTTTATCCTTCAAAACACCATATATAAGTCAAATTAAGCCATTGTCTAAGGTGTTGGTTGTAGGTGCTTGTCTTAGGCTTGTTATACGGACATGGGAGGGTACATTAGTGATCAAAACATAAAAAGACACATTATATCTATAATATTAGTTTATTATTACTATTTTAAATATTTTTTATTGATCTAACTTGATGTCATATCTTAGGATCATCAAATTTAAGTGCAAAGTCACTTTTTCATCCATACCCTATAGATTTCACTACCTTTTTTAATGGTTTTTTAACTTTGAGGGTTTCAAAATTCATATTTCACTTACCATTTATCCCCAAATATTGGAATGGTTTTTATAGGTGGATATGAATACAATAAAAAATAATCAAGGGTTTTTTAAACTCATTCTATCATGGCAAATGTTATTTCACAAAAGCTCAAGGATCTCTATCTGCAACTTTCAAGGACAAGGGAACCAATACAGTTCATTCATCTTTTTGAAGGAAAAACTCCAACTTTCATGGAATATTAGCCCTCATGACATGAAATATATGAAACCTTGATTATTATATGAATTACATCATGTGTTTCATGATTCAAAACTCTGTATAACCTCTTGGAACCCCTATATAAGCTAATTATAAATTGATGAGGTAGTGAACAAGAAAGATGTGGACAATTTTCCTTGAAGGGATTAATAATTATGTATTTAGAAAGGCAATTCAATGAAATATCTTTGAAAACATTAATCTCCTTTCATGTTGAGAAAACACAGGGTCTGCACCCATGACTGCAAACTTTAAGAAACAAGCATACTTGAAAAATCCCCCTTAAATACATCAAGAGAGGAAGTTTTGGATGATTGAAACACAATTTTAAAGGACATATTCCCACATGAAAACATTGTATCAAAATCACATATCTCCATGGATTCCTAAAAGTAAGAAACATATGCACAACCATTCCCCTCTTGAATGCAAGTTTATAAAAAGTTGTTTGAGGTGTAAGTGATTGTTCATGAAGAAGGATCAACCAATATAAGAGTTATTATTATGGATTTAAATTTCACTTAGATTAATATCCACTTGTATAATTACTCTTCCTGACTCCACTTGTATAACCCATAGCAAGTGTTTAAACTTGCTCTTCTTTAGCTTGCTAAGTGAAAATAAAGGAAAAGTAGTTAGGAATGAAATTTTTTATGAAATATCTAAAATAAAAACATGGAAATGACATGTGGGGAGGTGAAGAGTCACACAACCATGTTTTTAGCTACAAGTGCACTTGAGAAGTCCATACAAGTGCTATAAATGGGCCTATTTTCAAGGGAAAACTATCATTTCTTACATATATCTGACTTATAACTACCACATGACTGATATTGACATAGTTTTACCTTCTCCAAATTCCCATCCACCTTGGTGACAAATATTTCAACTTGAAAGTCCTTAAAAGTCATTTAATTGAGGTAAAAAGGTGGCCAAATGACCCTTTTTGCACATGAGGCCTGGTAAGTGGCCAAATTATGGCTTAAAAACACCTTGAAACCTATCAAAGAAAATTTTAGGACATTTGAAAAATAAATTTAGACTTTGACTAAGTTTGACCATGGTTGACCAATGTTGACTTTGGTTGATTAGGTCAGCACAAGGGAGGTGAGCTTCAACAGGGACTAGGGGAAGGGTAAGTGAGACATATGGACAATATGAGACCCCATAGGACACATAAAACTTTATTCAAAAGATAAAAATAGTATGGTTTGACCCAAATTTGACTTGGGGTCAAATTTGGTCAACATTCTTGGTGATTCCTAGGGGTGGCATGCTAACTATGCCTAAGACCAATTGCCTAATCCTTCCATTGGGCATGAAGTCTCTCTAACACTTAATTAGCACTCAAATGCTTTTAAAAAAAGCACAAAACAAAAGGAAAAAACACACATAATACATAGTCAAGGGAAACACACATGTTTAATTAGAACACTTAGGGAACATAAGACACAACTAAAAACAAACTAGTATGTACATTTATCTTGATCATAATCCCTTCCTAGATCAAAAGGGGAGTATCTTGAATTTACCTCCTCAATAGATGAATGAAGATGCCAAGCCTTCTTCCTTTTGGGTGTCATGATAGATGACTCACATTTTCTCTTTGTTCCTTGACTTGTCATGTCATTTGATGAAGTCATCTCAAATAGGTCTCCAAAGTAGATGAAGTCCTCTTGGTCTTTGAAACATGCCTCATAGTGTTATATTCTTATCTTCTCATAGAAAATTTAAATATCCATGTATGGGATAGCTTGTTGAAAATTCATGTCTTCTTGAAGGAACTGATCCTCCTTCTTAATTATCACACATTCTTCAAACTCTCTAAGAAGCATTATATCATGAAAATTTGGAAGCATCTCTTGCTCAAATTATTCTTTGATGATGGTTGAGGTAGCTTTGTAGGTGATTATAGAATAGATCTTCAAATCACCTTCAAGTGGCCCAAGATCATCATAGATTTCTCTATCATGATCTAGACTCCCTTGATGATAATACTCCTCAACACATACCTACTCTCTAACTTCTATCTTGGCATGGCTTGTGGTCAACTCTATAAGACCTGTAGACCCATTTTTGCTTTCAAATTCATTGCATATGTCTTAAAATGTTTGCCATAATCCATCATCTTTTGACTGGTCTACATCATGGAAAGGAACAATGAGAGAAAACACTTTTAGTCCTCAAAATAGCCCCAATATTTTTTTTGGAGTTCCATCAAGATGCAACACACCTTTGTTATGTGGTTCATACTTTAATCCCAAATTATTTGTAACCACCTTAGGCATAATAGTGGTACTAGCTCCACTATCCACAATGCAATTGTGAACCAGATTATCTCCCATAATGAGGGTGAGGTAGAAAGGTGGAGGATTTTCAGATTTGGTGGAAGGTTCTAGGACATAATTTGGTGTATTGGTGAGGGATACACTATTGTGTCTTGGAGATTGAGGGGCTACATGGATGTTTGAAAGTTGCTCTTGTAGGAGTTCCTTTTGACCAGGAATATGCAAGACTTCCTAAAGAAATATGCTTGTCTTGGTATTATTCAAAGAATAAATAATGTTTAGAGGGTAATTATTCACCTTTTTATACATTCTTAAACACAATGAAGGAGCTTGAAATTGATGCAATGTAGTCTTGAAAACCTTTCTCACATTCTGACTTTGATGAGGAGTGTGACTAGTAGGAGGTGTTACATTAGGACTCACACCTTGTGGCCTTGGAGAGGAATTAATTGGAGTCACATGTGCTTCCAGAACATCTTCCAAAGATATCTTTTTAGATATTGTGTTGTCTACAATTGATGTACTTTGGTTCAACATATAGTTATCCTCCTTTTGAAAGTTCATAAGAATGGTACCTTGGCTGCTACCTTATTCATGAGTATCCCTTTGCATGGGATTTTCTTCTTCTGATGTGAGACAAGGAGTAGCTCCTTCTTGTGCCACTAAGGCTTGGTAACCTTTTCCACCATCATACATAAATTTACCTTGAGATTATCCCCATTGATCCAAATGTTCTTTTCCTTGAACTAGGTTAGTATGGACTAGAACAATAACCCTTGTGGACGGAATGGAACTAGTATTATAGGCATTGGGATGTCCATTGAAACCTTGTTGACCTTATTATCTTCCTTGGTAATTGTATTGGGGTGGAGGTATATAAGTTTGTGAAGATTAATATCAGGGATTGGGTGGAGCATTTACATTCAATTGAGATTGTTTGAGTTGGGCTTGTAATGATCTAATCATTTCATCTTTATCTATAGCGTTATCCACCTTCTTAGAAGAGGTTTTAGACTTGACATTGGTATTTGGAACTTGTGCTATACTTGGAGCTTCAACTAAATTATGGGACAACAAAGGCATGGAGACTCTTGGAGGTAATTTCCTAGCTTGTATCAAACTATTCTTAGGTTTAATAACTATCTCATATGCCTCAATTAAATTAAATCCACACATTTATTGCAACATTACTACCAAATTAGTGCCAATAGCCTTGAGATAGGTGGGGAATACAAATCTTGGAAGAGGCCTCATGATAGGTGGCAACCTCTGCCATGTCCTTTGAAACCTTTCATTGAAATCTACCATGGACTCATTAGGACCTATCTTTATCACATTCAGCTAGTGAATTAGTGAAGTATGGTCACTCTTATTCTCAAAACTATTCACCAAAAACTCTCCATAGTCATCCCAATTAGTAATACAACCACTTTCCAATGTCCTATACCAATCAAGTGCCTTACCCTTTAAATATATGGCTAGTATTCTAATAGTTATGTTAGCATGAGTGATATTTTGAAAGTTTGAAATGTCCCTAGTGTGCTTAGATTGGGTAATAGGACCCTCTTCATTAAAGCTAGGGAGACTTTTGGTAGCACTAGGAGGAATAGGATCATATGCAGGAAGGTTAATTAGATTTTGGGTGTTGAATACTGGGAAAGGGTGTTTGCTAGTCATCTCTTCTTCCTCTTCTTGATCTCCTATCTCCTCAACTTTTTCTTCTTATTATTCAAAACCTTCTTGTTCAAAATCTCTTAATGTTAAGAATGGTTTAGGATGTTATTCCTTAAGAGGAGCTTCAAATAAAGGGACTTGATTGAAGGATCTAGTGAAGATCATGAAGTATAATGTGAATAACTTGATCTACAACCAAATATTCTGACCTTTTGGATTTACCAAATGCTAGATTAAAACACTTCTACAACCTTGGGCTTGTCAAGACTAACATTCAATTTTATATGGAAATAATTAAGACCATCTATCCCACTGGGCATGCTATAACTATTGGCATCAAATTATGCACCCTAGGACACTCTATGAAGCTTCTACAATTTGATGTAACATTGAATCATATCTGAAGTTGTGGGGACTTGAAGGAGAGATGAATCTCTATATTATAAGGGCTAACTCCTTAGATTGTTCTTTGGATATCTATCACCTTATCTAATTCTTGTTTATGAAAAGAGTTAGAAGCTTGCATAAAATGGAAACTACACTAAAGATGTGATACACCAAGACATATCTCACAAACTATCAAACTTATACTAAGCAATAATGCTCTTCAAGACCAATTATATGCATTGAAGGATCCTAACATAGTGTTTCAATATGAAGGTAACATACTTGGGACAATCAACAAGATAACTGACCTAGGAGTAGATTGCATATCATAGAGACAATTTCATACTTGAAGAAGAACCTAGTACATTTGACACATTTCACATGGCCTATTAAAATTAGAACTCTTGCCTAAACATGAAGGATAAAGGGAGTAAGGATGATACTATCACTTAAATCCACTATAAATCACTAACACACTTAGAAAAAATGTTCACAACTCATAGTTAGACTTGTATTCAATGTTTAAAGACAAAGTGTAATGTCATATAAGTAGGGATTCACCATACCAACTATGGTCTCTCTAAAATAACCAAAATAGCTTACATTTATATAACTTGGAAGGCAAGAGAGAAGAGAAGTTTAAGAGGCACAAGGAAAAGTGTCCAAAGGTGAAAATTAGTTACAATACATGTGGATGGAGTGGAAAATGAGTCATGAAACTGATTTACACATCATCTCATCCCAAATTAGCCTCTTCTCCAAGTGTGGTGTAGCAAATATTTTTAATCATTTTCTCATGTGAAACTACCTTCATCATGGGATTTTATTGATCATTCCAAAGAAATTTAGAAAAAGTGTCTCATGCGTGATGAGGAGAGGGAGTTACAAAGAAGCCTTCACTTGAATTGGGAGTTTTCTTGATCATGACATTCTCTTACACAAGCTCAATCATCACTTATCATCAATATCACTCTCTAATAGGCATTCCTTGACACTTGGCACTAAAATATTTTCATCCTTTCTAATTTATACATATTAGGGGTCTTGTGACACATTTTAGGGCACCTCATATGCTTGGCTTCATCATAAACATCTTAAAAATCCTCTAAACTTGAGTTTCCATGTTGTTCATTATGACATTTTAGATGCCATTTTAGACTGGCTGAAGAGAAAGACTTATCAATAGCACTTGTGAGTATTTAAAATATTTTAAAATAGCATGAGTAGTTGTTTTAAGTCCCAAAATACCTCTTAACGTGATTGTCATCTCATGGTCATCTTCAAGACCTATAAAATATAAGAAAAATTCAAGAAAACATGCTTTCTACATCACCTATATAGATTCCATGCAATAAAATTCCATTTATTTTACCTTCATTGAGTTTAAAACAAATTCTCATCAGCACTTATGGTCAAATTCATCCATTTATATGGAACTTTAGCCTCATATTTACCATCAGGTCCTAGAACAGTGTTTGAGAGGGCTTGGAAGTGATTAGCCGTCTTAGACCTTGTTAATAAAGGATACACATTATAAATTTCTCAAAATTAAATTTAGGGATACTTAGGTCCCCTCTCCACCTTCTCCAAATTCCTCCATGTCCCATGTATAAGCTTATGAAAGTTCTAAGCTTTTCAACTTGACCATTTGAGCTATTTTGTGCATTTTGTGAGGGTTTGGGAGATTTTAAGCCAACAATTATATTCTTGTTGGATTTTATTTTTCAAAAAATATTCAATTTTTTTTTTTATACATCTCAAAAACATTCCTCAATTATTTTAATATATATAAATGAAGATGACCCATGTTTAGTAACTAGGCCTAGACCTTGTCAATAGGTCTATCTACACCCTTCACCAAAATTGAGTCTCTAGTATCTTTATTTTCCCCTTAGAATGATTTAAAACTTATAGATTAATCCCATAATCATGATAAAATCACTTATTAATCTTAAATAAGGCCAAAAATTAAAATGACCATCCTTACTAAGCCCTTTGCTTACCATTCCTTGCCATGGTGACTTCAACCTTTGTAGTATAGGTTACCTTGTTTGATTAAAATAATCTTATCAAGGTTTTTTATCTATAAATTAGTGTATTACAGATTATCCAACCATAATAAATTGTTATATTTACCTTTGGCTCATCAATTTCACCATTTTCCCAAAATTGTCATCCTTAGGCATGAGAAAATTGCCCCTGCTCTGAGACAAAATAGAGAGAGTTTTCCCTATTTTACCTATAAAATTTATCATTTTTTAATCTTATTGGACTCCTAAGGTTACTATTTACCAAATTTTATCTTATAAATCCTTCATTAGACCACCAAACTCCTCAAATTTGCTAGGCAGGCTTTATGAACCAAATAGCCTATGAATGTGGGTAGAGTGTAGGTTGTACTTTGGAGATTTTATGGATTGGTTTGAGATTTTTAAAGTTGTTTATGTATCATTCATACCTTAAATAACATATTCCAACAATTTTTATTATACTATCCCCTCAAACACCTTTCATGCCTTTGGAAACTTAGACTAGGTCTTGACTACCCATAAGGGGATCCCTATTTAGGCTTTCCTGTAGGTAATCTGAGCTGAGTTTTAGAGTTTAAGGACAAAATATAAATATTATATTTATTTTAAAAATATAATATGAGAGTTATTCCACTATTTTTAAAGTATAAACTCACTCCTTTGCATCAATGCATCCCTCATCCCAAGATTAGGCCATTGCTTGTGTGGACTAAGATAGGTCTGCAGGTGCTTATTTGGAATCTCCAACATTTGGTTTTGATGTTTATGGAATTTTTATACATTATAATTATGTAATAATACCATAATACTTATTTTAATTTCCTTATAACCCTTAAAACCAACATTACTTCATGTTTAGGTCCTTAACTAGGATGCTCTATCTTGACTGAACTGAGACCATTTTTCATTCCTGTAGGTGCATTCTTATGATTTTAGCATTAGGGTGGATGTTTCCAAAGTATCATAAAATAATTTTAAACTAATTTTAATTTATTTTATATTAATTTTTCACCTTACCAAGCTTCATATATCCTCTTGGACCTAAAACTACCCATTGTCTTATAAGTATTGATGTAGGTAACAATTCATAGGCCTATAGGTTAATCTAGCTTTGTCCACACTTGTATTAGGTGTATTTAGGTTTTATATGAGTTAATTAAGGTAAAAATTCACATTAATTTCACATTTTATCCAATTTCAAATCTCCATATGAGGCTCAAACTTAAAATTTCCACCTCACTTCCAATATACTATCTGACTGTGTTTCATGAGTTTTATGTTGCCTACAGGTGTATATATGGAGTGTCTCCCCATGATTTTGATGTGATCAAACTTATTGGTTTCAATTTAGGGATAAATATTTATTTTAACCAAGCTTATAACTTTTTATCCTTTAAAACACCATGTACAAGTCAAATTAGGCCACTGTCTAAGATGTTGGCTATAGGTGTTTGTCTTAGGCTTGTTGTACAGACAGGGGAGGGTACATTGGTGATCAAAACCTCAAAATCCACCTTGTATTTGTCATATTAGCTCAAGATTAATAGTTTAACTTATTTTGATTTATATTCCTTTATGTTATAACTTAGTATCATCAAATTGAAGTGCAAAGTCAATTTTTCATCCATATACTATAGACTTCACTACCTTTTTTTAATGTTTTTTTGACAACTTTGAGGGTTTCAAACTTCATATTTAACTTACCCTTTGCCCTTAAAAATTTAAATGGTTGTTTTAGGTGTATATTAATATAATAAAAAACAATAAAGGGTTTTTTAAACTCCTTATATCATGGCAAATGTTATTTCACAAAATCTCAAGGATCTCTATCTGCAACTTTTAGGGACAAGGGAACTAATATAGTCAATTCATATTTTTGAAGGAAAAACTCCAAATTTCATGGCATATTATTACTCATGACATTAAATATATGAAACTTTGGTTATGATAGGAATTAAATATGAATTACATCATGTGTTTCATGATTCACAACTCCATAAAACCTCTTATAACCCCTATATAAGTTGACTGTAAATTGACGAGGCAATGAACAAGAAAGATGTGGAAAATTTGCATTGAAGGGATTTATAGTTGTATATTTAACAAGTTAATTCATTTAAATAACTTTTAAAAAATTAATCCAAGTATATTAACATCACCATGGATCTGTTTTTGTGTTGATAAAACATAGGTTTCACACCCATGATTGCAAACTTTAAGAAAGAAGCATACTTGAAAAATCCCCCTTAAAGGTATTAAGAGAGGGAGTTTTGTATGATGTAAACACCATTGGATAGGTAATATTCCTACCTTATAACACTATATAAAACTCACATAGCTCCATGGATTCCTAAAAATAAGAAACAGATGCACAACCATACCCCTCTCGATTGCAAGTTTATAAAAAGTTGTTTGAGGTGTAAGTGATTATTCATGAAGGAGCCCCAAATCTAAGATTTATTTTTATGGATGTGAATTTCACTTATATTAATATCCACCTATAGAATCATTCTTCTTAAATCCACTTGTATGACTCATAGCAAGTGTTTGAACTTTCTCTTATTTAGCTTACCAAGTGAAAATGAAGGAAAATGAGTTAGGAATGAAACTTTTTATGAAATATCTAAAATAAAAAAGTGGAAATGACCTATGGGGAGTTGAATAGTCACAACACCATGTTTGTATCTAAAAGTACACTTGATAAGTCCATACAAGTGCTATAAATGGGCCTATTTTCAAGGGAAAATTGTCATTTCCTACATATATTTGACTTATAACTACCACATAACTAATCTTGATATCATTTGAACTTATAAAAGTTCTAATCCACCTTGGTGACAAATATTTCAACTTGAAATTACTCAAAAGTCATTTAATTGAACTAAAAAGGTGGCCAAATGACCCTTTTTGCACATGAGACCTAGAAAGTGGCCAATTTATAGCTTGAAAACACCTTAAACCTATAAAATACCATTTTAGGACATTTAAAAAATAAATTGAGACTTTGAATAAGTTTTACCAACATTGACTTTGGTTGACTAAGTTAGTACAAGGGAGGTGAGCTTCAATAGGGACTAGGGGAAGGGTAAGTGAGACATATGAACAATCGGAGACCCTATAGGACACAAAAAACTCTATTCAAAAGTTAAATATAGTAGGGGTTGACCCAAATTTGACTTGGGGTCAAATTTGGTCAATAGTAACTTCATCTTATAAAAGGAGAGAGGCAGGAGAAGAAAGGGATCTAGAATTCTAGTAGTCTACATCCAAGATATCTTTTATACAAGTATCCAGTGTCCCTTTAGCAAGCAAGTATCATAAATGGAGACCTTAACCTCTATCAAAAACACTTTTAGAGGCCAAATCACTATCACTCTAATCAAATTTGCTTCAACCTTCCACCATCAAGTTATAGTATCTCATGATTGTTTTCTTTGATTTGTTTCATTTCTATCCTCCCTACCCTATCAAACTCATCAATATATTATTTTCCATCCCCAAAATCCTTAATGGATATCTATTTTCTGAATTATCTAATCTACCATCCTTTTTTTGGTCATTCCTAAAATCACATAGGTAACCACCAATGGTTAGTGATGGTCACCTCAACTATCGATGGTCACCCAATCACCAATGGTTAGCCCAAACACCAATGGTCCACTCAAACATCGATGGTCACTATGGTAAAAAATAATACCAAGCTATTTTCACCCACTTGACCCCAACTATACCCTATTTTCTTTGTCCCCTGCTTGTTCTTAGAGATTTTTCTAATTTTTTGAACTTGACCCCAACTATCTTAGCATGAGTATTGACCCACTTTTTATATATTTAATGTTTTTTTTAATATTAATTTGCATTTCATCTCATCTTGCATGCATTTAATTTCCAATTATTAAATGCAGGTTTCTTTTCTTTTCATTTATATCAACATAATTGTTATAAATAGTGGATTGATAGCCTCCTATCAAGTATATGCTTCTTGGATATAGCTCATGCTAAGTAGTCCATGCAACCATCCATATAACAACCCTAATTTTATAGTGTCTTTCTTATATGTAGGGTATTCATTCTTATCCAAAGAGGAGTTATCACCATCATCTAGATCACACATGCATTTTTACTAGGTATTCTTCTACACACCCTATTACTAGTTTCATTACTTACTTCCAAATTAAGAAATGAGTAGAAATTAACTGAAACATTTTGGCACACCTAATGGGACCTAACATCCATTTTCACTCCTTTATTGTATGTTCATCGAATGAAATATAAATTTCTTTTGGGCCTAAAACAAATCTTTTGTATACATTGATTGCCTGGTTATTTTAGTTCAAATAGTAACTTAAAATGAAATTAATTAATCATAACTTTCACTCTTGTTATCAAACACCATAACAAATCACATAACTAATTAACAAATCAAAATATACTTGAGACAAGGCCTAACTAAGATTTCCTAACCTAGTGGTAAACCTTACCCTTTCTTGACAATCCTACTTGGAGGTTATTACCAAGGGGACAACCAACTCAGCTCTCTAATTGAGTATAAACTCTGAGATTTGGTATATTCTAGATAAGAACCTAACACCCTTATCATTGCAGTGTGTGAAGTGAGGGGATAGGCCCAAATACCAAGACACATACTAAAGATCAATACATATTTCTCGCTTGAGCACCTAAATATAACCTGAAACTAACCTTAGATTTCCTCTTTAGTACCCGATTTACAAACCAATTTCTTCTTTGCACTTTCTAAGGCATAAGCCAAAAGTGATTTAAAAATAACCATAGCTTGTTAAATGCACTTTAGTGTATGTTTGATTTCATTGAGTTATTTTCTTTTTCTTCATCTTTATTTGAGGTGTGAGTTTCATCATTTTATCTCATATTTCCTCTCATGGTCTTTACTAGACAACAATTGAGGAATCAAAACAACCAACAACCACCTTTTTCTTCCTCCTCCATGGAGTATACCTATGATGCTGAGGATTCCCCTCATTTTTCTCCCCCTCATACTAGGCTACCAATTATTGCTAAGGGTGATCTAAATTTCACCACCTTTCTTGAAAACAACCCTGTGGCTCTTCAACATTACCTAAACACCTTATCTAACTTTACCCCTTTCACTTTGGTTCCACCTATGGATCCACCTTATGGTATGCCTCCCCATCTTCTAGTGGGTACCACCTTAACCCAACCCATGCTCACCCAAGCCTCTTCTTCTTCCAATATCCCACCTACCACCACTCTCCAAACTCCATCCAACATCCCAACCAATAACCAAACACCTACTACCCCAACCTATACCTCCAACATTGGGTCAACTTTGACCCTTGTCACCAATACTCCTACCATGGGAGTATCTTCTACCCCTAATTATATCATTCCACATATTTTTATCAACCCACCGACTTCTACCCCACTTTAGAGTTTGGTACTTTCCATACCTCAAACCCTCCCACCTATTAGCACTAGAGTTACCATCCACCAATAACCAATTATAACTTTCATACCCACAACCCAATCTACAGCCATACCACCATCCACCAACCCAAACATGCCTCTAAACCAACCCTTATCAACCCCCAAATAAGCACCCATGGCATCTTACCCATATGTGTCTAACCTAAAAGGATACATAACACCTTACACCTAACCCTTATGAGGTATTATCCTAACCTCCTATCATCGCTTACCAATATGTGGCGTCTTCAACACCCTCTATCACTTATCTATTCATTCCTACCACCCAACCACAACAAAGCATACTACCTCAGTATGTTGCTTCCTACCCTCAAATAGATTTGTTTTAGATGTTAATGGACAAAATGACCAATATGGAATCATCTATCTTTAGGTCTCATAACCTTTTATTTTATGATTAAATCTATAATGAACCCATCAATCCATCTTTCCTATCCATGTTTATCCTCCTCAATGGGAATTACCCAAGTTTTCCAAATTCTAAGGTAAGGAGAACCCCAAATAACATTTGAGAGCATTTCATCAATCTTGTTATTTGATCACATATGATGATGCTCTCCTCCTTCGTACCTTTCCCATGTCTTTATCAGGACTAACCCTTGATTGGTATAGTAACCTCACCAAGCACTCCATCTTTTCACTCTCCTAACTTTACCAAATCCTTTTAGAGCATTTCTCATTAAATATATCTAAAATTTTTTCAGACAATTTGATGATGAATCAATTATCAATTTTGTCACAAGATGGAGAGGTATCATCAACCAAATTTATTTCTCCTTACCCCAACTTGAGTTTTTTGAGCTCTTCCCTTAAGGTTGTGCCAAACATATTGCCCCACTCTTCAAGTTCAAACTTTTATAAATTTTTATGAGGCAATCACCATGTCATGTAAACTCAAAAATAGAGCCATTGAAAAAGGGAAATTAAAACTATGAAACAAGAATTTTATTTTTAAATCAAATTATCCTTCTTCCACCAAAACCATTAACCAATCTAACCATCCCAATACCAAAAAAAAAAAAATTAACTCAGTTGTCCTATAAACTACTCCACCACCAACTATCAATCAACCCCATCAAAGTAATTCTTCCAAACCTTCTTAACAACAAAATTGAAATAAAAAATGAGCTTCTCCAAAACAATACACCTCTATAGGGGAGTCTTATGCTTTAGTTTTGGAAAAACTACTCAAAGCTAACCTCATCCAACTTCCACCTATATAACCACCCCAATAATTTGATGCTTCTTGCCCTGTGCCTAGTTGGTACAATGAGAATTACCATTATGCCTTTCACTGAGTTATTATACATGGCATCAATAGATGTAATAACTTTAAAATTTTAGTTCAAAGCTTAATTGATGATGGAGAACTTGCATTTGATAATCCTAATGCACCTCCTAATCAGTCTCTCAACATATTTCACAAACCATTTCCTAATCATACTCCTTATACCCATCACCATGACAATAAACCTAAATCATCTCTTTCATGAGGCACATATGATCAACGTTATTATTAGTGAGCCCATTGTTGAGGAGACTACTACCAAGACTAATTCTTCCTCCATTTCACTTATAGAAGTAGTAGACTCACCTTTTATTCCTTTGAATACCCAAATAAAGGAATTAACCACCCCGCTTTCTTCACCTAATGAGGCTTTAGCTTCATCCACCTCTCCTTTGATGGAAACACCAAAGGAGACAACCTTTGTTTTAACCATTTCTTCCACTTCACCCATTGAAGTGGAATGTAAGCCCTCTATTCCTTTGGACACCTAGACCAAGGACAAAACCATGTATGTTCCTACACTTGAGAACACCATACCTACCTCCCCCATCATAAAATAGTCCATTCATTCTTTGGAAACCATCTAGCAAGAGAAATTTACCTCATCCACCCAACCACTAATTTTGGAACCTCCCATTAAGAATAAGGATGAAGGAGCCATCCCATCTTCTCCACCTAAGGGATTACTTTTTGAAATTGATGACCAAGGAACCAAACCCATCTATAATCCCTTCTCTAGACTAGTCCAAAGTCTGGAGTTCACTTCTCAACCCAACTTTGATAGATCCACCTTTTGGCATCGTCTTGGGATCCCTTACCAAAACAAATCTAAATCCTCAACCTCACTTGAATCCATCCTTAAACCCATTATTACCTCCCCATAAAACACTTATTCTTCCAAAACCATAAGTGAACCATCTCAACTACCTCCCATTAGCATTGTTGAATCACCTGATGCTTATCTTACCAAACCTATCAACAATATAGAAATCCTTCCCACACCTAGTCAAACTCAACCCTTTTTGAATTTGGGCTTAACTCCATCTAATCTTCCAAATAAAACCCTAAAAAATAAGGTAGAGTTTCCCAAACCTCCACCTTGAACTAGACCCATACCACCTCCTTTCCACTTGCCTCCTATCTTAGGACCCAATCCTTATACCATCCCAATTACCTATTCTTCCTCTAGTAATCCATCCCCCTTTTCTTTACCTAAACCTACACCCACTAAGTCATCTAGTTCTCCTTCATTCTTAACTAACATATCTACCTCTACTTTCCCACCTATATCAAACCCTTCATCATCTAAATCCCCCAATTTAAAATCATTTACCCCAAAATCAACCATAACTAAACAACCCCAACCACCAACCAAAACCATTCCACCACATGTAACTTCTAAGGTGAAAACTAATTTTAAAAAGGATCCCATCCCTAAAACTATAAAACCATCACCTCTAACACTTATGAATGAATCCTATTCAACCATCCTACAAAGGTTGTTACAAACTTATTCCATTATCTTACCACCTATCAAACCATTTTACCCCTTAAATATCAAACCCTCTTGGTTCAATGATAACTTGATCTGTGTATACCATAGGGCACCAAAACATGACATGGAGAACTAAAAATCTATCCAAGCACTTGCTCATAGCCTATAAAATGAGGATCATTTGTTATCAGATGAGCCTCTCCTACCTTCATTACCAATCCAACCATCAACTTAACCTACCCAACATTTACCTACTCTCCCATTCCCACCCAAGAGTGAGGAGGAGGAATTGAAGAAATCATAAAACCTAACAAATCCCCCCATCCACATTATTCATATGGTTACCTGATCTCAAGCCCAATAGAAGGATAAGGGAAAATCCAAAGTCTCCATTCCTTGGACATACCCTTCAACCCCTTAGCTTTATAACCAAACCCAAACACCTACACATTTACCCTCACCTTCACAACCACCAAAACCCAAAGTATTAATTTTGGGAGCCTCTCCCTCCAACCCTTTTAACTCCATCTAATGTATTATGTTGAAACAAATTCACTAGACATTGGTGAAAATGAGACTTTATGAACTAATCAAAACTTCACCTCATCATCATCAAGAATTGATAAAGGATCTACAATATATAGAGGTTCAACCAAATGACCCTCAACCTCTTGTACCCTTTGTGGGATCCCTCCAACTTTCTACCTTTATCACCTTTCAAGATTCTAAAATACCTCCTGCCCATCCTAAGGATTCTGATCCTCCCCACTTTATCACCATGTACATCAATCACACCTACATCAAAAGGGTAATGATTGATAGAGGAGATAGCATAAACATTATCTCCTCCTATGCTTATGAACAATTAAAACTACCCAAGGACATCATGTCAAAAAGCACAATAGTTTTTTCTCCTTCAATGATACCATGGTCACTGCCTTGGGAATAATTATCCTTCATATCTGCTTGGGACCTCGCACCATTCCTGAACTATTTTAAATTATATAAGGTGAGTTATAATATAATGTGTTATTTGGATTCCCTTGGATCCATGTTATGAGTTGTGTCCTTTCTACCTTACATCATTGTGTCAAATTTGAACACAAAGGTCAAGTTATTATCATCAAAGCTGACTATAGTCCTTTTACCACTTGCAATATGACATATCAGCCTAATTATGTTCTTTTTATTCCATCCACCTCACCATTGACTACTAACAACACCACCTCACTACCAGTCAAAACCAACAACAATCTCATCCACAATAGTGATGAAGCTTCAACTAGCACATCTATCCCTTCTTCCTAGATTCCCTTCATGTAACCCTTGGAATCTATGTTTGAATGCCTCTCCCTTGAGGAATATTACCTTTTATCCTTGGATTCTTTCCCTTCTCTTCAAGATTATGGGAACCTCAAACATAAACCTTCCTACAATCCCAACATTAGGATTATCATCCCATTTGGGCTCCCCAACTATCAAATAAATTTCATTTATGGGAGACTTGATCATCCACTTCTTACACCCACCACTACCTCATCCATCCAACCATTCGCATTTGACTTCTCTTAACTCGACAAACTAGCCTTTGCCAAAGCTTAGCTTTATAGGTGTGCTTGGAAGGGGTTTGGCTTGGGCCTTTATGAACAAGGACCTCATGAGTTACCCATAATCAAAACTCAAAAACCTTGTGAGTTATTTAGCATTGTGTTCAGACCACTAGAAGAACCCACCTCACCAAAATACATCACCACCATCGATGATGAGGATGCCCCATCTTCACTGACCCCAACTTCCCCAACGACAAAATAATTTGATATCTTCTCATCCAATTTTTTTTATCAATGCCATTATTTTGGGCCCCTTGACCAATCAAAAGGGTGGTCAAACTAAAGCCCTTCCTCTCATCCATCTTGAAATGATTGAGCATGATTCCCATATCATCAACATTATCCAATAATAGGATGATGATTCCACTCTCACCTACCTTGGTGCAGAGGATTCTTTTATTCATAAATCCATTCCTCTTGAAAACCAAACCATGCTAAATGAATATGTTATTGATGTCTACTCAAA
Source organism: Torreya grandis (assembly GCA_037957365.1). Taxonomy (NCBI): domain Eukaryota; kingdom Viridiplantae; phylum Streptophyta; class Pinopsida; order Cupressales; family Taxaceae; genus Torreya; species Torreya grandis. The sequence continues at coordinate 136,364 of JARHVA010007954.1, read as the reverse complement.
TACTCAATATAACCCCCATATCATCAATATTGGCCAATCTTTAAATTCCATGGAGCAACAAGATTACCTTTCTTTCTTTCATGACTATAACATAGCATTTGCTTGGTCTTATCAAGATATGCCTAGAATTGACCATTTTATTTCCCTTCACAACATTGTCACCCATCTGGAGGTTAAGCCAGTGTGGTAAAAACTTCATAGTATACATCTTCACATCACCCTTCTTGTCAAAGAAGAACTTCAGTGTCTCTTATTCATTGAATTCATTCAACCCATTAACTATCCACAATGGGTTTATAACATCATTCCCATTACCAAACCCATAGGAAGCCTTCACCTCTATATAAAATTTCATGATCTTAACCTTTCTTGTCCAAAAGATGAATTCCCTTTGCCCAACATTGACCAACTTGTTGATCTTACAACTAGCCATGAGATGTTATCCCTCATAGATAGTTTCTTAGGCTATAATCAAATCTTGATTGCCCCCAAAGATCAACATAAAACATCCTTTATTACCCCATCAAGGAAATTTATTATAGGGTCATGCCTTTTGGTCTAATGAATGTTGGAATAACCTATTATTGTGTCATGACCTATATTTTTCATGACCTCATCCATAAAATTATAGAGGACTATGTCGATGATCTCCTTAGGAAATCCAAACACCACAAAGATAACCTATTCATTCTCACAATCATCTTTGACCCAATAATCCATTATCATGTCAGGATCAACCTTAAGAAATGCATTTTTGGGGTTCTCTCTATAAAAAATCTTGGATTTATCATCTCCCTTTGAGGAAATGAAAAATACCCAACCAAAGTTAGAAAAATATTAGAGATGCCTCCTCCTACTAATCTTAAGCAACTCTGGAGCGTATAGGGGAAGCTCCAATCCATATATTGCTTCATCTCCCAATTGTTTAACATATGTCAACTCTTTCACCATCTCCTTAAGAAAGACACCTCTTTTAAGTGAACTAAGGATTGTCAACAAGCCTTTGATTCAATAAAAGAGTACCTTCTCTCTCCACCCATTCTTATTTCTCCTAAAGAGTACCAACCCTTATACCTTTATATATTTTCCATGAACCATTCCTTAAGGGCAATGCTTGCTCATCATGATGAATAAAATAAAGAGCAAACCATCTACTACATTAGTTGCACACTTATAGAGTACGAGACTTGGTATACCCATCCTAAGAAACTTTTCCTTACCTTAGTCTTTGTGGCTTCCAAACTTCATCATTACCTTCTTAATCAAAAAACCTAGGTCATCACTAACACTGACCCACTCAAGTACCACCACTCTAAACCATACCAAAACCAATGTATGGCTAAGTGGCTCATGCTCCTAGCTAAGTTTAACCTTGACTTCCTTTTGTAAAAATCAATTAAAGGGCAAGTAATCACCGAACAATTGGTTGAATCTATTCTACCAGATAACCAACAACTTCCTCTTACTTTTCTAGATGAGTCCATTATAAATATTTCTTAGGAGGAACTCACCTACCAAATAACCATGTTTTTTTATGGTTCTAAATGCCAACATGGTGGGGGTTCTAAATTTATTCTCATCTCCCTTAATGGTGAACCTCTTCCCCTTTCCTTTACACTTGAATTTGAATACACCAACAATGTATATGAATATGAAGACTTGGTCATAGGTCTCCAAACTAATATAGATTTGGGAGTCAAAACAATCCATATCTTTGGAGATTCCCAACTTGTGATTTATTAGGTCAATAGATCTTATCAATGTAAAAATGATGTCCTATTAAAATACAAAAAACTCATATATGTACTCTTAGAATCATTATCTAATTACCTTATCTAGTCATTTCCATTCTCTACCAAAAATTTATAGATAAATGGCTTCCCTTGCCTTCCAAATCCCATCTCAACCTACCGAATCTAAACTATTTGTCACCATCCATCAATTTATCACACCCTCATATATCAGTTCTAACCTTCCTACCATTTATAATTTGGAAGCATCCCCTTTCAACATGGTACGACCAAAATTTTAACTACCTTAACCTCGACATCATTCCTCCCCACCTTTCAAAGAATTCTAGAAGAGCTTTTGTTCAGAATACCTCTCATTACACCATACTAGGGTAATCCTTTACAAACATGGTTTTGGCAGACTCCTCCATTGTCTGTATAGTCATGAAGCTTCTCACGATTTAAAGAAACACATGATGGAATATGTGGGGGTCATTTTAGTGGCCTAGATGTCATTAAATATATCCTTCGCCTTGGTTATTATTATCCCAACCTCAATCAAGACTGTTGTGATTATGTAAAGAAGTGTGTCAAATGTCAAGAACATACTAATTTACATCATGCACTTGGCCATGGCCTTCGAGTATCCAAGGACTAATGGCCATTCTCATAATGGAGACTCAATTTTATTATGTAAATCAATCCTCATTCTTCACAAAGTCACCAATCTATAATTACTGCTACCAAATATTTCACCAAGTGGGTGGAAGCCATCCCTCTTATCTCTACCAAAGCTTAAAAGATATCAAATTTATCACCCACCATTTCATCTACCATTTTTGTGTTCCCCATAAAATCATCACTGATAATGAAAAATCTTTTAAAAATAAGCAAGTTCAAGGACTTTTTGACACTTTTGGCATAAAATTAATCATTTCCTTGCCTTATCATCCACAAACAAATGGATAGGTGGAATTCTCTAACAAAATCCTCAACAAAATGTTAACCAAGGCAATAAGTGGTTTAGGTCAGGATTAGCATTTACACATTCCCTTTACTTTATGGGCCTATCACACTAGCATTTGAAACTCTATGGGTACTACCCATTTCTCTCTCATTTTTGGAGTAGAGGCAATCTTTGCCCTTGAAGTCTAGATTCCCTCTCTCCATGTATCTTTATATGACATCATTTCTGAGAGTGATTATCATCAATAATGCTTCATGCATTTGGAACTCCTTGATGAACATCCCCTCGTAGCATTTAATAATCTTTGTGTCTATCAAGAAAGAATCAAGAATGATTATAACAAACATCTGAGGGAGTGAAAATTCAATATCAGAGACCTCATCCTTAAGGAAAACCAACATGTAACTAATATGGAGAAAAACAAAAAATTTAAGTTTACTTTCAATTAGCTTGGACCCTACATTATAACCCGTAAGTATAGATCAAGGGTTTATCATTTGTTTTCTCTTGAAGGCAAACCAGAACCTAAGCCTCTCAATGCTTTGCATCTACATCTTTTCTATTGTTAAAACAAGGATCAAACTCACCTTTGTGTCTACCTTAAGTTTATCCCTTGGTTTACAAGATTTTCACTTCCCTTCACCTACCTAAACCTATTTATTTTGGGGATAATGGATTACAACATAGGACCATATGATTATTCATCAGTTATAGCTTAATCTTAAGCATGGATACCATAGCTCTACCCATGACATGGTTCTCATGAATACTTTTCATCTCTAATCAGATGGAATCCCATGATAAGTTGTTTTTCAAACCACTTTCCCTTATCCACTATTAACCTTTTGTGCTATAAAGTCTTTCCCCCATAAAGGTAGACCTATATGCCTAAATAGACTTGTCTATGTCTAAAACTGTCACTCAAAATAAAATTGGGATACCAAAATATCACTTGGGTCCATATCTCTATTATTGCAAATTGCTCCCTCAAAGGACATCTACCCTATAACTAAATTGCTTAACAAAAGACTGCTCCCTTGAAGGACATCTATAAAACAATCCAACTTTAGACCATTCCCTTGAAGGTTGTCTATGTTAAGTTTGTCAAAATATTTATTTGAAGCTTCTCACATCGATCAACTTCATCAACCTATCAACACAATGAAATAACTAAACAACCCTATGCTTTCATTAAAAGTAAACAAATTGCAATCAACTTTTACATATGGCATTAGTAGACTTCCCACCTTGATCAATCTACACATTATATTAAGTCATGGACTTATCTATTATGGTTCTTTGGTCACTTGGAGAAGGGGAAAGCTAACCCACATTAGGTTCCCATATTACCCAATTCCCATCCAATCATTTACCTATCACCTACTTTCCCTTTATTAAACTCTCTAAAATAAAGGGACTATGAACTTACTTGACACAAAGTGATCAAAATACCTTATTTTTTGATCAAATCATGCTCATGTGAAGTGTTGGAAAGGTTCATTTTCATTAAGCCAATCTGACTTTGGTTTTGTCAAGCCTTTGACAATGATAACATCATGCCTTTCTTATCCTATCATTTTTACCTCATTAAGACATGTGTCTCATGATTATTTTATATTTTCCCACATTTATTTTGTTACATATACCTACTTTATGTGTTTTCATTATATTCCCATATCACATACCATATCCAGACATTTATAACATCTTTTATATATATTTCAAACTATGAGCCCAAACATCAACCATATCATGCAACACAACAATCCAAACCATCCTATCCATGACTATAACCATGAACAAACACATCATCCACATAAATCATCCAAAATATTTAGCATCATATATATCCAAAACATAGAACAAACCATATTCTCCATTAACATGTCATCATATGCCTAAACAACACATCCACATATCACCTTATAAAGCATGGGGCATAAGCATCCTACCATTTCCTCATATCAAACCATACACCATGCACTTTCCTAAACATTAAAAATAATGAACCATAAATAAACCACATTCATGACCATATTCACACACCGTATCAACAAATAGCATAAGCCATGTCATCTACCATTTACCATAAAAATTATCCATGAGTCACATCATATTTACCAAATCAAAACCATGTCACATCTATAAATTGTGCCATCATTTTCTTTAACATGATCATATATACATCATCCTTGCCATCATCAATCACATATCCATAATATATCATAAATACCATCTTTATATGACAATAATCAAAACCATCCATGATCATATATATCATATCCATCCAATGAACACAATATAAATATCTATGAATAACATTAACCATACCCTAATCACATAGCCTATCACATATCTATAATAATGTCATAAATAAAATTATTATTCATCCATAATCATGTACATCAAATGCCAAAAAACATGCACATCCATAAAACATCATCACATGCCTAGGTCAACAAGCCAACATCTGATACACACCAAAGTATTCAACATCTCATTAATAATCCCTATCATCATAACCACATCCTAACCATAATCTACATCTATATCATCATGAACATAGTCAACATATATATCATCATGAACATAATCAACATCAATATAATCATGAACATCATACAACATATAATCATATACATCATCATACAAGAAATATATGGAATAATGTATCAATCTCTCTCATATACATCTTGCATCATTGGCACACAAGCTAGTATAAAAATTAAGAACATGTGCATCATATAATCTCCTCTATCAGAGCCCTAGTACACCACTATCATTGGCCCCATCTACACCTACATATACACTACCATCTTGTGGTGGTGCCTCTAATATCCATGCTTGCCCCACTATCGAGGCCCACTATCTTGGAGTAGCTATCAAAGGACCCCCTACCAAGTTGGCCTTGTACTCTCCATATCTCATCTCTAGTGGAAATTTCACTAGCACTATCACCTCATAATATCTCAATTCCTCAATGGTGGCTAAGTACCATGTCCTCAAAACTATATCAGGTGGTCCCCCTACTATTTCTATAGCTAGTCCTACCCTCTATCTTAGTGAATCTATCTCCTAAGTCACTAACCTAAGAGATATCCTTGCCTGACCTTGATCTCTAGTCAAGGTGGCAAGATAACCCTGTAAAATGGCCACTTGTCCCTATAAGCTAGTAATCTAAACCTATGTCATTTCTAGTGCCAATGCCACCTATCCATATTATGTTAGTGTTCTAATAGCATCCCAATCCATGGGCTACTGACCCTGATCACCCAATCCAAAGACAATTACTATATATCTAGCCTGGTACCAAGCTACATATCCATCTATAATACCCACATTAATAATGGTGGCTCTGGCTAAAAACACTTCATAGTCTAACATGACATTCTATGGCTATGGATCTAGGAATTGGAACTTCATGTCCTTCCTCTTGTATCTAGGGAAATATGGTAGGATCCCATAAACAAGTCCATACTATCTCCACACTTGCTCAAATGGGATAAGATCTATCTCCCCATCCCATCTCTTGTAAATCTAATACCAACTCTATAGGGGTAATGTGTGATATTTTTACCTGGGCTACCTAGGCCAACTTACATATGGCCTATATACTATTTCAACTCCCACCAGCCCCTCCAAGGCATCCCTGAACCACTCAATGTCTTGACCACCACCATCAACACCTGTCAACACATAGTCACCTTTCCATCTAGTGAAACCATTTAAAAATGGCTCTTGGCTAAATCCATCCCAAGGTGCCCCCACATGCCTTAGTACATGAATGTGCTCCTATGCCTACCAATGGAGCATGAACCCAACATTGATCCCATATTACCTAGGTTCTCTAAAGGCCCAATGATCTATGTAGATATACACCGATAGTATTGGGGCCCATCCAAACACAATCCTCCCCAGAGGTATCTCCACTAACACCCTTAGTAACAGGCATGGGAAGTGGATGCTACTCAAATTGGGTACAAAAAAGTAGGACATGACCATCATCATCATCATTATGAGTAAGTATCTATCTATTAAAGCCCTCTAGTACAAGGGTCTATAGCTAAATCCACCTGATTGAAATTGAGCATGTACTCAATCAACCCCATATATCAAATCCATATGATAGTCAATCTCCTCAATCTCTATATTGTAGATTGGCTCCCCTTAATGGGTATCCATGTGATACACTTAATGTCCTCTAAAATAATCATCATCTCCCATTGTTAGAAGCAAAAATGTGTTTTTGGCTAGGTCTCATCTCTCGATGAGGCCCACAATCATACCCACATCTCATGGTAGGTGATGGTAATGAATCATCATTCCTAGTACAACCATCTCCATATGTCTCCACTCCTCTACAATCATCTCATCTCAAATATTGATAAAAATTTGAGGGACCTAATCCCTCATTTGAATTTGCTCATGTGCTTGCATAACAATCATGTTAGCAATGACTACTTATTTTTCAACATCTACCTAAATAACACCCTACACCTACCTTTCTCAACCTATTTAAACCTAACAAAGTTGAAAACCAAACCCCTTACATCTCCCTTACTTGCATCTATCCAAACCTCTCCAATACACATATACCTCTATCAGACACCAAACTTAACATATCATTTTAGCCACCTAATTACTTCTATTTGCTAACCTCTACCCACTGACTCATCATCCTATCTAAATCATTTGACATATGCCTCACTCCACTATCTACATATCTTCAATCATTTACACACTTTAACACTTTTTACGACCATTTAACCTCTAACATACCAAGCAAGCATTCATATACACTTTGCATAATTTCACATACCCTTATTTTTAACCCTTTCAAACATTTCATATTTTTCCATACATTTCAATCACTATTAACACTTTATATCTTTTACAAACAACATCACACATTTACACACATACTACTATTAAATTTTTAAAAAAAAATCTACCATAGTCATTTCACAAGTTTTCAAAATAAATTTAAATATTTTACCATTTTCTTATTTTTATCAACCACTTTCAACACTTTCAAACCATAAACATTTGAACCAAACCACTTTACAACATCATACAAACACTTTGTGTTTCAAATCTTTCAACCTTTTCAAAAATTCAAATACTCTCCCCTCTTTTATCAAAATTTTCCTCCTATCTTTTGACCACTGAAAATTCCTTAAACTGTTGATGGTCCCTTCAACACCCTTTTCCCCTCGACACGCGACCATCGATGGTTGAGTTAAACCACTGATGGTCACTATGTGTGACCATTGGTGGTGCAACTTCAACCCTCAACCTCTCAAATCCTCTCCAACACCACCTACACTCCAAAAACTATCTACCTAACCTTATTCCCACTTCAATATCTACTCAACCCACCCTTCACCTATCCCTTTCACCCATTAATTTTACCTAAATCAATAAAATCTTAAACTAGGGCATCCTCACACCTAGTTCAAAACCCTACCCAAATATTTCACCAATAACTATAATGCACCTTAAACAACAAAAAATTACATTATGATATCAATTTAAAGACAATTCTTATCTCATTACGTTATCACTTGCATGGTTGAAGCCCTCGTACCACCACCTAGCCACGTCCTCGACCACGCTCCATCGAATTGATGCTCAAGTTAACCCTACACACATAATCCACCAATAAATCAACTCCACCTCAACAGGTAAATGGAAGAAGACAAAATACATCGATCACCCATAGTGAAAATCAACAAAAGTCAAATGGTAAAAATGAATTACCATTTTACTTTTGATCTTCTAGATTTTTATGGTTTTTTTAATCGTCATCAGTCAGGGTGGCCATCGATGGTTGACCTTGGGAACAACCCTAACCATCAATGGTTGGGATCTCACATTATTTTTCCAATATTTTACCACCCCAAACCAACCACTTGGAATATTACCTTATTTCCCCAAACCAACCACTTGACCTTTCAGAGCTTTCCCTTCTTTGACCAGTAACCTATTTGACCACCTCTACCTCGATGTTGGATTTTTTGACCTAAAATTTTTCATGTTTTATTATGACCTTACCTTGATCATTTTGACCACACTAACTAACCTTTCTAAGTTGAAATTTTTCACTTTACACCACCTCATGAATGATCAAACCATTTGTATTATTTTTTAAGAGCACTTCCTACCCTAGATACCTACGACCAACACCAAACCTATCTAGATAAATTGATAGGCATGACCCAATCATCTATGAATAATGTTGTAGACCAATTACCTTATCATATATCTCCCTTGAACCTAACCTTATTTATATAAACATTGGTAACTTTAGTCTTTACATGATTTTGATTATCACACTAAGTCACCTTTTGTGTGTGTGTTTGCATTTCAAATACCCAACCCATTTTGTGTCACCCACCTTGTGTCTCACCCTTTACCATTTTTCAAACCCAAAATACCTCCTCCCATAATCAAAGAAACTAGACCTTTACCAGTAATCTATTTGTTTGCATCTTGTTAATTCAAGGCCATATAACAAAAAGGGGGGAAATATAGACACTAAAAAATTGCATAGTTTTAGATGTTGAAACACCTAGAACCCCTATCTAACCTTGAAGCTAGTTGACCACATAGTTGACTTAGCCTATTTATTAATTTACTAACTTAACTTTTTAAATCACTCATTTTTAACCCATTTTCCTCTAGACCTCAATGTTGATGGTCAGCATAACCATCAATAGTTAGCCTGACCATCGATGGTCAGGTCTCCAAGCCTAATTTAAAGCTTTAAAGCATTACCAAATATATGAGATAAACATGACACATTTAGAAAATATTGTTTTCTGATGCAAACCAACTTTAAAACATCATATTTAGTAGCTTTTTCCTCTATTCATTTAGCGACTTCCTCCTACACAATTAGTAACTTCATCTAATAAAAGGAGAGAAACAAGAGAAGAAAATGATCTAAAACTCTAGCAATTCATGTCCAAGTCATCTTGCATGTAGGTATCCAACATCCCTTCAGTAAGTAAGCAACATCAATGGTGACCTAAAACTCTATTGAAATCACTTTTAAAAGCCAAAGTATTATCACTCTAGCCAAATTTCTTTCATCTTCCACCACCAAGTTATAGGTATCTATTGCCTATTTTCTTTGATTTATATTCCATTTCAAACTTCCCTCCCCTATCAAACCCATAAATATCTTATCTTTCATTCCCCCTAATCTATAATAAACCTTTGTTTGCCTAATTACCCAACTTTCCATCCTTTTTTTATCATTCTTACAATCACATAGGTAACTACCAATAGTTAGCCCAATTACTGATGGCCACCTCAATTGTTGATGACCACCTAGTTATCTATGGTCTACCCAACCATCAACAATCACTATGGAAAAAAAAATATCTAGTTATTTTAACCCCCTTGACCCCAACCATACCCTATTTTCTATGTCTCCTACTTATTTCAAGAGACTTTTGTAATTTTTTGAGCCTGACCCTAACTATCTTAGCACGAGTATTGACCTGCTCTTGATATATTTAGTGTTTTAATTTAACAAGTAATTTAATTTCATCTCATCTTACACACATTACTTTCCCATTGTTAAATTCAAGTTTCATTTCTTTTCATTTATATCAACTTAATTGCTATAAATAGTGGATTGATAGCCTCCTAACAAACATATACTTCTTATATCTAGATCATGATAGGTTGTCCACTCAACCATCGATCTAACAACCCCATTTTTAGTGTCTTTCTTATCTATAGGTTATTCCTTCCTATCCAAAGAATATTTCTCACACTTTTACTAGGGATTTATTGTACACACCCTATTACTAGTTTCATTACTTGCTTCCAAATTAAAAAATGAGTAGAAATTAACTAAAATAATGGTATTTATTCTTCTTTAATATCAACTATAGTCATCAAATAAAGGATGATGATGAGTTATACTTGGATGATACTAATGACCATGAGGTATTATTTTGGATCATAGAAAAGAAGAAGAATAAAGGGAAGAAGGTTTAGGAGAGCCCATCTACTCTACCTCCAACTCCTGATCAATATGAAAAAGATCTAACACGGACTCCTACTATCTCTAAGAGTATTTTACATGGCATCCCACCACCTTATCCTTCTCATAATCTAGTTTTATCTCTACCTCCTCTAGTAACTCCTAATTCTCATGTCCCATCTCCACATCTACCTCCTCTAGTTTCTTATTATTTCTCAAATCCACATCCACCTCCTCTAATAGCTCAAATAGTTAAATTTTTACTGGGTTAGACTAATGTTACTCAATGGTAGGTAGCCTAGGCACAACCAACTCAACCAAAAGCACCTCAACCCCAAATCATATAAACCTTGAGGTTTGATGTGATAAATAATTAAAGGGCAAGCCCAGAATGAGGCTCCCAATATGAACTAAAATAATATCCACCCATTACACATCCTATTTCTTCCATCTTCCTTCCACCCCTCACTCTCACCACTTTCTAACTCCAAGTCTTAACACCCATAATTTTTGCTTCACTACCACAATCCCCCTAAGTGGTGCCTCCTCTTTTAACCATTACACCCCCTCTATCATTTACCAAAGTAACTTCAACCTCAATCCTCCCAAGCATCTTTACCTCTTTGATTCCATCCACTCCATTTATTTCATAACCTAGAACCTTCTTGGTGCCCTGTTTAGGATTTCCATCAGTCCAGGTACTGCCCAATGCATCTTCATCAATAAGCATAGCTATAAACATTGAGATCATACCACCAATGGAAATAACTATCCTGATGTCCCCTCCATTTATCTTGACACCTCCCTCAATAATTCTATTTCCTCCACCATCACCCTCTATGGTTCCTACTATTTTGGCCAACCCTTCCACTATAATATCTAGAGTTTACCTAGTTAAAAGTCCTAAGAAGAATCAAAAGATAACCCCTACTCCAAATATAATTTAAAGGCCTTACTCTCCAATCTAACCTCCTCCACTAGACTTAATAGTTCCTTTGTCCCCAGCTACAACACCTCAATGTATTTCTCCTTGGCTGCCTCTCTCCATTATCAAGGATGCCATGGGATTTGTCTTCAACCAACCAATCTCTCTATTCTATTTAATAACCCATTATTTGGGGTAATTTCCCCTCAAGTGAACATGATCCAAGAGTAATGGTGGGTACAAATGTTCCCATGGGCCTCACCTTTATCCTTCCTCCTTTTGCTCCCATGCCCCCTTCACCTCCACTATTTTCCTCATTTACCCCCTCTAATTCCTCCATTTCCCAGCCACCTCATATTATTATTGGAGAGTTATCAATGCTATCATGGTGATTTCATGGAGATGTTTTGATGAGTAGATTAATTTCCATAATAGTCTATGTGATAATGACAAAGTATGTAATGTGCTTATCCTAATATGCTTGAAGTATACTTGGTTGATATTCTATTTTAGCATGGTTAGAGATGTCCAAGGATGAGTATGGAGTATTAAGGATGTGAAATAGGTAAATAATATGTTTTCTATACTTTGAGTGCTTCTGTACAAAAGTGTAATTCATCTGGTTGATCATAGTTTTCATCTAGACACTTTGAGTCTAGTGGTAAAAGATTTGAGTAGGAATTTTGATGATGTCTCCATTGCCATGTGGGAATGAGTCAAGGGGATTTGGTCATATGGTTATGATAACATTATTCCCTAGTTATTATGCACTAGATATTAAATCATGTGATGAATCATAGTCAAAGATATGAGGATGTAAATTTAGCTACTTAGATAGAATTTACTATATTTCCATACTTAGCCAAATTTGTAAAAGGGCTCGAGAAGAACCGAGTAAGCATGTTGATGAGGTCAATATTCACATGAGTGGAGGTGTGAAGATAAAATTATCATATGGGTTTGTTCATTTTTGTGCCTAGTTTTTATGTGGTAATTCTTAGATCATGTGACTAAACATAATAAAAGATATGCAAGGTCAATGTTGGGCTCCCAGGCATTTTGACAATGTTTTCCCATAGCCAAATTTGCATGAGGCAAGAAATATCTAAATAATAATTTTGATATAGATATATTTTTCACGTGTAGATGTTTTTAGAGAATTTAATCATATGGGTTTGTTTAGTTTTGACACTAGTTGATTTTCATTGAAATTTAGATCATACGATGAAACCTGTCAAAATATATGCATGAGAAAAGTTGGCCTTCCAAGTAGGTTTAGGCATAGTTGGCTTTGTGGAAGAAAATTCTAAGTGAGCATGTTGACGATGGAATATCTCACACGTGTGGTTTTTAAGAGCAAATTATTATATGGATGGTTTCTCCTATATAAGGAGATCACATGATCCAAATTTGAGATAGTGTGTCTAAGTGAAAAAGAAGTTATTAAGGTTCAAAAATGGCTACTTAGGTAGATAATCAAGGTTCCCATACGTAGTCAAATATGCAAGAGGTAAATTTTGAGCAAGTCTCAAGGAGATCGATGGAGTGTGTTTTCTCTAAGATGTTAAGAAGAAATGAGATGGCAAGAAGTGTATGTTGTCTAATGACTAATAAAATTTAAATGATAAAGATAAATGATGATCACATAAACGTAAAAATTGATCTAATGATTAGTATTTCTAGTTAAAGACCTAGTTGATCCAAAGAGATTGATGGCGTGTATTAAATCAAAGTTGTAAGGGTGTATGAGATGAGGTCAAAGTGACTGATGTTCAATGTTTGAGCATTGGTGCTTATGTGTTAAAGTTTGAAAGATATCAATAGTGTGTATTTAATCTAAGCAATAAGGACATGATATGTGAGCTTAGTGTTTGAAGTTTAACTATGAGTGTTGATATTTAAATATTTGAATTCAATAAGGAAAAAACTAGTGTCTAGTTTTTGAGTCATATATTTAGATCCGAAACAAATTTAAAAATGTAGTAAAAATAAAAGATGAATATGACTCCATGGTGCATTCATTGAACCTAATTTAAAGATCTAGAAGAATGTATAGTAAAATATATTAAATTCCAAAAATGACTATATGTTTGACTATGTTATGCAAGTGACCTGAAAAGGATGTTTAAGCTTGTGTTAATGTTTTTTTATGTTTCATGATGACTTATATATTTGGGAGTTTTTTAGACTCCATGAGGATGTTATATATGGTCTTTGGAGGTTTGACCAATTGATATTTTATATGAACAAAGGTTAATAAGTTGATTGTGTGTTTGTTCATAATGTTCCTGTGCACCAAGTTAGTGTTTGAGTTGTTTGAGCATACACAAAGGTGAGAAAAGATGATTGTGATCATTTGAGGATGTTAAAGGGACCTATGTATTTTAAAGTGTTCATATGTTCTTGTTTTAATTTATGAAGTGATAAATGGGTGACTAGGTCTCCATGAGACCTATAAGATCTATAAGGGCCTTATTAAAAGGTGTATCTACTTAAGGGTGAACCATAGATGCTATGACCAACCTATGATGATTGTATTGAGTTGTGTATTTGTATGATAAATTTTGTAAGGGTTAAGACATACCTAATGGCAAACCAAGGTGTTGATTATCATGATTTTTCTATAAATAGTGGAACTAAAGATGATGGTTTCTAGACTAGTAATATTTGGATGAGAGAGTGCAAATGTGGAACCAATTGAAGGTAATAAAATCTGAAATAAAATGTACAAGTCAGTGAGGAACAAAAAAGAGTGAAGAATATTATACATTCTTGTCTAATTAAGTTGGTGTAGGAGAACATACAGGTCATTGGACCTTACGAGCCTAAAGGAGGCAGAATGAACAAGTTTCTCAAGAGGTTGTTTGAGAGACTTTATGAGAGAGTTGGGAGAAATTTGAGAGAGGATTATGTGTGTGAATTAGGGAGAAAAGGAGGGGTATGGTGACCTATGGATGAGTTGATGAGAAAATCAATTTCAGGGCTATTTGTATGACCTATTAGTCATAATTTTGTTGGTAGAACAGTGCTCTTATTGTTTGAGTATGAGAGAAGGTGAAGAGTGATAGGTAGAGTTATATCATCAGGTGTTGTAGACATTAGTTCAAAGGTGGATGTGTTCATATATGTTATTTTTGTACATCAAGGTCTAGGTGGTTACATCCTCCTTACAGGGTGAAACTTTTTAAAAGTCTAGTTGTTGTTGTAACTCAGCTAGATAGGTGTTGAAGCACCTTGTAGGATTGTAGTCTCACTAAATAGGGATTATAGTTACTTGATTAGTTACAGTTGGTATAAATTGGTTATTTTTATTATAAGATAGAAATTAAATTATAGGTTCTAGTGGGTTTTATTCCCCAATAAGGTTTCCCATGTATGTCATATGTTATGTGATTGATCTTGCATTGTCTCTCTTGCTCATTTCTATGAATAATGTATATGCTTCATGAATGTTTGTGGTAACTGATTAAGTGATTGTAAAGATCAAAATTTAAATTAGATTATTTAGTCTCATTGATTCACCCCCCCCCCCTCTGCCCTTCAATGATTGTACCTCTAACAACTAGTATCAGAACAAGACCTTTGGAGGAAGCCTAACAGCCTGAAGGTGATCTTAAGTAGGTATAAGAAGGCTAAGTAGTTAAAGAAAGAAAATCAATAGTGGAAGCTAGTGATCAAGGAACTTGAATAATAGATATGTAATTTGAATAAATATGACAAAGAGGATGAAAATATTATCAATGATCTCAAGTTTTAGTTAGTATATTCTAAGACAAGTTTGTGTTCAAAAGAAAAGGACATCATGTGTGATGAAGAAATTTTCCATGACAGTGAAGAAAAATTTGATCTAAAAGTTGAGCTCATGGGTGCACTTGGTAAACTAAAGGAGCAAAAGAAGAAGAATCATAAGAGGAGAAATATGATCAAAGGTATTAAAGAACAAGTGAGTTCTCTTGAGGGAAGTTTGATATAGCAAGCATGTAGAATAAAGGATGACATGGCTAATGAAGCTAAGAGTGATAATAAGACTATCTAAGTTCTTAGAGGTTAGTTAATGGCTATAATTTTAAGTGTAAGAGCTAAAGAGGATGAGAGTATTCAATTGGAAACCAAGCTAAGTTCATTAATGGTTGAGAATGAGCTTGTTATAGTCAAGTTGGATAAGCTAGAAAATAAGCATGAGAAGCTTGAGTATATCAAAGAGAATGCAAGCTTTGAAATCAATACAATAATGTCTATTAGACAACCAAATGATTCAAGGTATTCTAATTTATTTCATGGTCATTTTTATACATGTAATATGTATTGTCATAAAGCTAAGGACTAGAGAATGAAGTTAGTCAAGTATGAACATTGATGGAGCTATGATAGAATGAGATTTTGGCCAAATATTGATCATAATTGAAATTTATCAAAAGGTATGAATGATGTTATTTATTTTAATTGTCATAAGAGTGGACATATTGCTAGATTTTGTCCAAATAGTGTAAAGAGGTATTCAAGGTATGTCAAAGCATATAGATCTCTTAGAAGGTTTGAGAAATGAAAAACTTGGGTATGGAAAGAAAAGGTAATCATTGCCAATTTTTCTAGTTATAAGGTTGACAAGAATATTTCTCTAGAAAGCTATGTTGTAAATTAGGATACGCTTAAGGATCAAGTAGGTAAGATGGCTGCAAAAAATAAGAAGTGTCAAACTTTGGTATGGAGACCTAAGGTAGTAAAGGCTAAGGAGACTAACTCTATTGAGTCCAAGAGTCTTGATGGATTGTTTTCCAAGGTGGAAAAAGATTAAGAGATGAAGGAGAGTTAAGAGTTTCTATTGACAACGTTTATTAAAAAATCTGAAAAAAAAAATGAAGCTAATGATTTAGTTAAAGTCAAGCAAGATTGTAAGTCTAATGAGATTATGGAGATATGGGACTCTCTAGATTTTTGGGACTTTTAGTCTCTCTATATCAAAGTGGTATATATAACTATGATTCAAGGAGACACTTGTTCATCTTAGTCAGAGAAAGCTTGATGACTATCAGATATTGTTTGATGAGAAGGTATGAAAACAAAGATTTTTTATCCATAAAAGATATATATATATATATATATATATATATATATATATATATATATATATATATATATATATATATATATATATATATATATATATATATATATCTTTTATGGAAAAATAAGCTTGTGAAGAATCTCAGTGGTCCTATCTTGAGAAAAAGTTAGCTTATTGGTTATGGTTTGGATGTTCTAGTATAAAGGTAAGTTTCAAATATATATCTGCATATTAGTTTGTGGTAGATTCCAGGTGAGCCTATAAGTTGAAGACATCTCTTATAGGTTTTTATCCTAGATCTTGCTAAGCCTATTAAAGGTTTATTGAATAGTTTTGTATGCCATGGATATTCATAGTGTTCTAAAAATGAGGTGTCTTTATATGAGTATTGATTGTGATTTGATAGTATTTGAAATTTTTTGAAGATGTCATGTTCTTGATGAAGCGTGAAATTAGGGGGAGCTTTGTAATTGGTCAGGTCTTAAGATCAGATGATTGAGTAGTTATATCTAAGAAAGAAGGTGTGGAGAAGAAATTTTTTGTCCTTAAGATGATAATTTTAATTAGAAAAGGTCTTCAGTTAAGGAAGAGAAACAATCTCATAAGTTTGCTCTAGAGGTTTATGAAGGAGCTATAATATAGGATTAGAATGGATGGTTTTAGGTGGCTTAATGAAATTGATGGAATGTTAATAAGTGTTTGGGGCTCATAAAGTTTTGTGCACTTCTTTATGATATGCTATAGGTGTTTTTTTGTCTAATGGTATGTTGAATCCAAATTGAATATTTTTAAGTGCTCTTATTTCTCTTAGTTTTTGCTTAAGGGCAAGTAGGCTTAAAATGGGTTATAAGAAGTCTATGTCACCAAAGGTATGAAGGCTCAATTTTTGGTCCAAAAGTGTGTGATGGGTGTCTCCATGTTTGAAAGAAATTTCAAAGGCATGCATTGACCAGAAAGAGGTTTGTTTTCCCTATTTATTTTGAGGTTCTAGGGTTTTGGGGTATGCTAGAAAAGTGTTTTGCCTTGTGAATTAAGATATGAGGCTTTTTAATAGGCTGAATGGGCCAAATAGGTTGTCAAATCAAGCTTCATATAGAATTAAAGTTTGTTTCAAAGGATGTTCTTGGTGATGAAAATAGGTTTGATTGAGGGGACACATGAGAGTGCTCTAGATATGAAGTTTAGGTCTTGAAGATGTGTCTACTAAAAAGTGTGGGTTCTGTAAGTTTTAGGTAGGGATACAAGGAGGCTAGATAGGAATAGTGTGAAGAAGAGTACATTTTTGATCAAATTATCCAAAATAACATGGCATGATTATTTCAAGGTGAGTTCTCAAGTTTGTTTTGTGCATGTTTATTATTTGGTGAGTGGCATGAAGTTTTGTTGGTGGTCCTTGTGGTAGCTTGAGAGAGAAGGCTAGTAATCATGTATGGTGGTTTTTAATGATGTATGGAGATTTGAAGATGCTCAAAAGGTCTAATGACTCATAATTCTTGGTGGGAGTCCCTCTTATATGTTTTTTGAAGAGTTCCCTCATATTTCTATGGTTTTTTTGTCTTTTTTCTTCAAAGACTATAGTGCTTGGTTTAAGTGAGTGTTGGCATGGAGCAAGAAATTTTTTAACAAGGCAAGAAAAGGTAGGCTCAAGGTAAGGGGAAGTTTTTATCATCCTTTTAAGATGGTCCTTTCCTATTTATGGTCATTTTAGGTCCTCAAGATCAGTTGTTGCCTACTTTTTCATTGTGTTAAAGGGAGAAAAAGTTCCTATTGTGAGAGTATTATGGGAGTGCTTGAAGAGAGAGAGAAGGTGAGTTATATATTGATAAATATGATGGTTTTTGACATCAATGAAAAATGGAGATATTGTTTGAGAGTTTTCAATGATGTCATGGTGAATTCATGGACATGTTCTGGTGAGTGGGTGAAGTGCCTTGATATTCAATGTGATAATGATAAAGTGTGTAATGTGCTTGTCCTAGTATGCTTGAAGTATGATTGGTTGATATTCTATTTTAGCATGTTTATAGATGTTAAAGGATGACTATGTAGTATTTAGGATATGAAAGAGGTCCCTAATATGTTTTAAATGCTTTGAGTGCCTATTTACATAATTATAATTGATTTGGTTGATCATAGTTTTCATCTAGACACTTTGAGTCTAGTGGTAAAAAATCTAAGTAGGCATTTTGATGACATTACCATTACCACATGGGAATGAGTCAAGGGGAGTTGATCATATGGTTGTGATCAAATTAGTCCCTAATTTTTATGCACTAGATCTTAAGTCATGCAATGAAACATGGTCAAAGATATGAGGATGAAAAGTTGTCTACTCAAACAAAATTCACTATGTTTCCATACATAGCCAAATTTTTAAAAGGGCTCAAGTAGATCTAAGTAATCATGTTGATGAGGTCAGCATTCACATAAGTAGAAGTTTTAGGACAAAATGATCATGAGTTTGTTAATTTTTATGCCTAGTTTTAATGCACTAATTCTCAGATCATGTGACTAAGCATGACAAAAGATATGCAAGGGAAAATTTAGGCTCTCAGGCATTTTTATAGTTTTTTCCCATAGCCAAGTTTTCATGAGGCAATAAATAGATAAGTAAGAATTTTGATATAGATATATTTTTCACATGTAGATGTTTCAAGAGAAGTTGATCATATGGGTTTGTTTAGTGTTTAGCCTAGTTGATTTATGCTAAAATGTAGATCATGAGATGAAGCACATCAAAAGATATGTAGGAGATAAGTTGACCTTTTAGGTAGGTTTAGGCATAATTGGCTCTGTGGAAGAAAATTATGAGTGAGCATGTTGATGATGGCATATCTCGCACATGTGTAGTTCTAGGAGCATATTGTTATATAGATGGTTTCTCCTATGTAAGGGGATCATATGGTCTAAATTTGAAATCATGCATATAAGTAAAAAATAACTTATTAAGGTTAAAAAATGGATACTCAAGAATATAAGCAAGGTTCCCATACTTAGGCAAATATGCAAGAGGTAAAGTTTGAGCAAGTCTCAAAGAAATCAATAGAATATGTTTGCTCCAAGAAGTCAAGAAGAAATAAGATGGAAGGAAGTTCATGTTGTTTAACAACTAAGTAAATTTAAAGGATAAAAATTAATGGTGATAATGTGACCATATAAATTGATCTAACAATAAGAATTGCTAGTTAAAGACTTAGTTGATTCATAGAGATCGATAGTGCATATTAAGTCAAATTTATAAGGGTGCATGAGATGAGGTCAAAGTGATTGAGGTTTAACATTTGAGAATTAATACTTGTGTGTTAAATTTCATAAGAGATCTATGGTGCACATTTGATCTGAGTAATGAGGACATGAGATGTGAGCTTAGTGTTCAAAGTTTAACTATGACTATTGACATTTAAATATTTGAATTTAATAAGGGAAAAACTATTGTCTAGTTTTTGAGTCATATATTTTGATCTAGAATTAATTTTACCATGTAGTAAAAATAAAATATGAATAATAATACATGGCACATCTATTGAACCTGATTTGAAGATCTAGAAGTGTGTATAGTAAAATATATTAAGCTCCAAATATGATTGTGTTTTGCAAGTGACCTGAGAAGGATGTTTGAGCTTGTGTTGATGTTGTTTTGATGTCTCATGATGAATTAGATATTTAAAAGTGTTATATAATCCAAGAGGATGATTTATATAGTCTTTGGAGGTTTGAATAATTGATATTTTATATGAACAAAGGTTAATAAGTTGATTGTGTGTTTGTTCATAATGTTCCCATGCACTAGGTTAGTGTTTGAGTTGTTTGAACATAACAAAGGTGAGAAAAGATGACTATGATAATTTGAGGATGTCAAAGGGGCCACAAGGAGTGGACCCATGTATTTTAAAGTGGTATTATTTTCTTTTTTTTATTGATGAAGTGTTAAATGGGTGAATAGGTCTCTATGAGACCTATAAGAGCTATAAGGGCCTTATTAAAAGGTATAGCTACTTAAGGGTGACCCATAGATACTATGGCCGACCTATGATGATTTTATTGATATGTGTCTTCATATGATTTATGTATTAAGGGTTAAGACATGCCTAATGGCTGACCAAGGTGTTGATTATCATGATTACTCTGTAAATAGTAAAACTAAAGATGAAAGTTTCTAGACTAGTAAGACTTATATGAGAGAGTGTGAATGTGGAGCCAAGTGAAGGTAAGAACCTTTGAAATATAAGTTATAAGTTAGTGAGTACCAATAGAGAGTGAAGATGATCAAACATGCTTGTTTTATAAACTTGGTATAGGAGGATATATAGGTCATTGGACCTTATGATCCTAGAGGAGGTATAATAAGCAAGTTACTCAAGAGACTTTTTGAAAGACTTTGTGAGAGAGTCTTGGGAGGAATTTTAGAGAGGATTGTGTGTGTGAATTAGGCAATGAATGAGGGTTAGAGTTCTTTATGGATGAGTTGATGAGAAGATCAGTTTGAGGAATATTTGTATGACCTATTGGTCATAATTATGTTAGGAAAATAGTGATCTTGTTGTTTGAGTATGAGCAAAGGTGAAGAGTGATAAGTAGAGGTCCATCATCAGGTGTTGTAGACATCAATTTAAAAGGTGGATTTATTCATAGATGTTATGATAGATCATCATCTAAGGTTGTTGTAGCCTCCTTACAAGGTGAAACTTGCTACAAGTTTGGTTATTATTACAACTCAACTAGACAGGTGTTGAAGCACCTTATGGGATTTTAGTCTCACTAAATAAGGATTATAATTCCTTGATCAATTATAGCTAGTCTAAATCAGTTCTTGTTATTATAGTATATTAGTCCAATTGTAGGTTTCAATGGGTTTTATTTCCTAAAAGGGTTTCCCACATGTATCATGTGTTATGTGATTGATCTTGCATTGTATCTCTTGATCATTTCTATAAATGATGTGTATGCTTCATGAATTCTTATGGTAATTGATTAAGTATCTGTAAAGATTAGAAATGAAGTTGGATTATTTGGGCTCACTGACTCACCCTCTTTAGTGATTATACCTTTAACACTATCACCCTTAACCACCATCTCAACCACCCCTCCTACACCTTTTAAAACACAAGGAATGGTCCCAAGGTTGTAGGCACTAGAGATGATTGCCCAGGGTGACCTGAACATACAATGGAGCTTTGATTGAACTTTAAGGAACATGAAGAGAACATTGATGTAGAGTTTCATCTAAGAGGGGAACCAGGTGGTTTAACAAACCCATCAAGATCTATTCTCCATCACTAATGTGAGCACTTGCATTAGGGAAGAAAAGATGGATGAGGATTCACTCTCTATTTTCTATGCAACTCATGATATGTCAAAAAATCTTCTTGAGAACATGCAAAGTAAGGTTCAAAAATTGGAAAATAAGGTGAATATCTCTTTCCTCATTTGATGGATTAGGTAGGTCAAGGACTCCATCTTACTAATCTTCTAAAATCTCAAAAAGGTAGTGGAGACTCTAGCTAAGACCAATGTGCTTATCCATCAGACTCAAGCTTACTTGGATAAGATTATAAAAATCAATAAAAAGTGTAGGAAGCTTTTAGTGGTGATCAATAAATTCATGTTCCTATAGTTGAAACTAATGCCAACCTCAAACATGGGGTTGTATCATATTTACACCAAGAACATGAAGGTGACTATGGAAGAATGGCTACCCATGGCTCATACTATAACTAGAACCATGGAAGAGGGTAGGAATAAGATATTTAATTAATTTAAGGAGTTTAATATCTTTGTGCTATTCCACCAAGATGGAACCCTACTAGACCAAGGAGAGTTTGGATACCACCTAATATAATTCAATTAAGTCATGAGGGATAAGGTCACCAAAGTAAATAAGGAATCATCTTGGGTGGTTCTAGAGTTATTAATGTAATCCATGGAGAGCATCAACTAGGTCTTTGGGATATAGGTGTCAATGGAAGCACCCTTCAAAGTGTACTACAGGCTAGTGACTCAAGTTGAGGTGATATTTAGGGAGCCCATTATGAACCTTTTCATGTTGGACAAGGAGTTTAACCTTGTGGTAGTCGTGTTGGAGGCTATAGATGATAGATAAAAGTATTGGAGGCTAGACTTTCATAGTCATTTCCACATATTAGATAAGTGGTCCCCACATATATTTTATAGGTTTGAGGGGAATTTTTTGTTTTAAATTTTTAATTATGGTTTTAACTACCATGATTGGCCATCATGGCCTAGGTTGGGATTCTCACACTATTTCGAGGTGATACCTATCCTAATCTATATAAGGCAAAGTTATATTATTGTTGGAAATATTGTCATTGATGTCAAAGGTCTAGCATTATCGGTGATAAAGGCCCCATTGCATTTAATGTGAGTTAATATTTATTTAATATTAATGAATATATTTTTGGTTGCATATGAGACAAAAGAAGGGCCCCTGGAGAAGTCAAAGAGCCATGAGGTAAAGACAAAAGAAGGAAGGGATGCATTTTCCCATGAAGATTCATCTTGGGGAATTCCAAGAGTCACCAAGTGAAGACAAAAGAGGAAGGGCAAAATTTCTCATGAAGGGACACTTTAAGGAATACAAAAAGTCACCAAGATAAGGACAAAAGTGGGAAGGAAGTTTTTTCTCATGAAGGGTCACCACATGACTTTTCAAAGTCAAGAATATGAAGGATCGTACAAGTTTGGCACCATTTTCCATGAGGATTGAAGGGTCACAAAGGGGGAAGGCCAAAGGTCATTTGGAAAGCTATAAATAAAGGCTTGAGAATCCATTTGTAATATGAGAGATAGAGGTTGATTTGATATTGTAATATCTAGCTTAGAAGAGCAATTGTGAGAGATGAATATGATTTGTATTTGTTATATCTATCTTAGAAGAGAAAAGGTGAGAGAGAGGAAAGAGATGTTGTAATGAAATACCATTTGTTGAGATAGAAACATTGAGAGATAGGTGTGTGGTATACACAAAGGGGTTGGTGCTCCTGTGGGTTGGTGCTCACGAATTGTTGATGGGTTGGTGCTCAGCAAAGGGGTTGGTGCTCCTGTGGGTTTTTGGGTTGGTGCTCAGCAAAGGGGTTGGTGCTCCTGTGGGTTGGTGCTCACAAATAGTTGATGGGTTGGTGCTCAACAAAGGGGTTGGTGCTCCTATGGGTTGGTGCTCATGAATATTTGTTGGGTTGGTACACAAAAAAGGGGCTGGTGCTCTTGCATGTTGGTGCTTGTGAATATTATTTGGGTTGGTGCTCATTCATATACTTGAGATTGTTCTCCATGGTTTTTTCTCACATTGCATTTTCACGTTATATATGGTGTCTCTCTCTATCTTGTGTGGTGTTTCTTGTTTGAGTTTTATTGCATATCTTGATTATTTGATTAAGTGGAATTTGGTTAAGGGAAAGTTTTATAAGATATATGATATACTGATTCACCCCCCCCTCTCAGTATATTCCATGCTTAACAATTATAATATAGGGGCTGATAAAGACTTGCTTGAAAGTGTTGTTAGATTATAGCTAGGATTTCATGTGCTTCTTCCTTCATCTCTTTAGACTATAAAATTGGCCAAGATAAACTATTATATCAACACTTACTTTTAATGAATACAACTCCTATTTTCTGTAAAGGATTTATGTTGCATTTTAATTATCTTTCATCTCCATTGTAAATACATGTCCATGTTATATTAATTGGATTAATACTATTCTATTATATGTTTGTGATGATTATAATATACTTTTATATTATAATCATTATTTGATATTTCTTGTTTCTCTTTTATAATACTACTAATTTGTGTTAATCTACAAATTACCATTGTATGTTTATGTGTAGTTTTATATAAACTCTTAGTACTTATAATTAGTGAGGGTTTATATTCAAAGCACACCCCACTATTTCCTCAAATTCTTCCCACTATGTTTTCTTTTATGTATAAATGTAGTGAAAATTGTTCTATAATGGTACAATTATGACAAGGTCACTTGGTTTGATGATCACTACAATGAGTTCATTTTAGACCTAGAGGCTTTCTTCTCTACCTTACTCTTCCCTCTCTATTTATGTTTGTTTTATAGGACTGAATTAAACATTTCCCATTATATTTAGAAATATAATATCATAATATTAAACTCCCATAATAACCTTTGATAATTAGACCTATGTGTAAGAACTTCATATTGAAATTTTGGTGGTAATAGTGCATCTCTTGGAGACTATTCATGAATAATCTATTTGTGAAGTCAAATAATTGTATTTGTGCCATGGTATAATCCTATATCAATCATAAAATGGAGGATTCAAGTTTTTATTTGTCCCCATATTCCCTTTTATGGAATATCCTATCGCATGGGTATTTCATGAACTAGAGTTTGGACATGAACAACTGGCACTAGAATGAGGGTCAGGAATAATTCAAGCTTGCCATCAATTTTATGAGTGTGTATATATTAATCTTATTGATATTAACATACTAACCATTACTTGGTTGTGAAGAATCTTGGAGATGAGTTATCCTATTACTAGGGCTAGGTACTATCACAAATGATTGGTAATTTCCCCTAATTTTCCACAAAAAACCCTGAATCAACCAACCTAGACCTACCATGATTCTAATCTATTTTTACCTTCAACCTCTCCCATATTCCTATCCTAAGATGTCTTGGTTATCTAGATCTACCATTAATATCCCAGGAGTTATCTATGATTTACCTAGGAATTCTAATATGCATCTTCCCTATTTCACCCCATATGTAGGAAGAACTATGGAAGAACACATAAAATCCTATAAAACTACCTTGATACTTATAAATATAGAAAATAAGGATGTTTCACATAGCCTTTTCCTATTTATGTTAATGGACTTAGCATATGATTGGTTGCTTAACCTTCCTAAAGACATATCCTAAGTTGGGAACATTTCAACATTACTTTCCTTGCCCAATTTAGGCAAGTGATAGACCCTAATGTCCTGTATCAAAAATTTAATTGTATCAAAATGGATTCCAATGAACCTATTAGGAACTTCAATACTAATTTTCATAATATGTGTGGCCGATTCACCATGCTTTATCAACATGACCCTTAGATAGCACTTGAAATGTATAAGAACATGATAGACCCTTAGATAGACATATTCCTAAGAGGGGATGCCTTCGTAATAGACTTATCCTTGCCTTATACATGAGACATCAAATTAAATAAGAAACTAAACTCTAAAGGTCATATGATGACCCCCACTCCTAATGTGATACCATAGATGCCATCATTGAGATTCTTTCCCAATATTTATCATAATTCTTGTTGATGCCTAAATGTATATCATAGGTGACCAGAGTGTTTAAGAAACAATTCTCATTTTATAATTCCTAAGAAATCAATACATGAGTTGTAGGTTGTGATAATCCTATTATCTTTGATGGAATAGAGGTAGAACAAGTGTTTATTTCACAATATTTATATTTTTTGGTGGTTGGGAGCCAGCATGGCCAAATAAAATATCCATGAAATATATGAAGTATCTATGCTAATAACAATGAATTATGATCAAGAAATAATATAATATAGATATTCATAATCACAAACTAAATTAAAGTGATCTAATTAAAAAGGAGTAAAAGGAAGGGTAGGGAAGAAAAGAGATGTTAATTTTCATTCCAAACATCATGACAAAGTTCAAATATCATCCAAGAATGCACTTTACCAATGTATAACATGAAGTAGCATAAGCTCAAATCTTATTATGTGTTAGTAATTTTTTTAGGGAAGGTGTAAATAATATAAATAATAACCAAATTCACTTAAAAATTTTACCCCTTTAAGCAAACAACATTAGCCCAAATGCAAGAAGAGTAAGAAAATGAAATGAACCTAAGAATTTTCAGTCAACCTAACATTGGCACAAGTTAACAACTATGAAATCAAATATACACACCAAGAATTTATAAGAACCATTCAAATTTGAAAATCAGAACAAACAAGTGAGAAAGAAGCCATGATAATAATGAACACACACAAATACTAGATAATCTTTTCAAAATTCCTTGCTTATAGTAATTACTCTATGTTTACAAAGTAATTTGGCTCTAAGAAATATCCCACCTTTTACAATTGACAATACCCCTTTTATATAATGATCAAGGTGGTATGTTGGTTAGTCCTAAACAAAGAAAAAATACAAGTGTAGGGATAGTTATCCTTTCCACAAATGTTCTATAAATACACTAGACTTTCCCAATGGACTAATCTATAGGCAGTGTGTTTTACAAACCACACATGACTTTGCAAACAAAATATTCTACTTTTAAAATAGATAAGTTTTAGCCACATGAGGAATATTTTAACTATGATAACCCTCTAGATGAGGAAGTTCTCCATTACTACTATACGGTCTTCATTGTTTTCTGATGTTTCCCAATACATGCACTGTCATATCTCCAAGCTACTCAAGGATAAGGGAGAGGTCCCCCATCATTGCTACAAATCCTCTTAAACTGTTTACTAATGGAATATATCTCAACTTATCTTTACACATGTGATAATTCATCTCCCTTTGGGCCAATCATAACACTCATAAGGTTTGGTTATGGTCCTCACCTCACTAAGGCATTCTTGTAGGTTTTAATAATTCTCTAATGGTGGTTGTGAGCTCAAACATCATGAGCTTAGGATCCCTACCTTTACATTACCAAGTATGCAAGGTCTTAAATTTGGCACATTACACTCACATGTATTTTATGTGGCATTTCTATGGTGTCCCTATGGCATTCTACTCATCACTATTCAAAATATGATTATTTCCTTTGAATTTAGATCCAAATAACTATCTTAAAATTGGCAGCCACGTGCCTGTGATTTGATGTTGGTGTGAACATCTTTGATTAGCATGTGACCATAAATTTTAAATCATACTTATAACTCTCTTTTATTTTAAAATTAACATCCTCATGACCATCATTTGACATCCACATAAATGTCTATAATGGACACATGACCATAAATTTTAAACATGTCATTTGGGCTCTTTGTTGTCTTAAAATTGACATCCACATGACCATTATTTGATGTTCACATGAATGTCATTGACAATCACATTATCATCAATTTTAAACATGTCCATGGATCTCTCTATTGAGCTTTCCACTTGTCATTCCTAAATTCATCCTATTTCCTATGTGTACCATGTGGTGACTACTCGGTGCTTCTATGCTCTTTGTACTAGGCTCCCATGAATTATTTGATCTCTATACTGGGCTCCTATGATGGTGACACTTGTTACCCCCATAGAGATCCATAGAACCTTTGATAATTTAATTTTTCACACATTTTTTATCAATGGTACTAGTCTCACATAGACCATAAATCTTATGAACATGTTTGGACTTTAACTCTTTGGTCAGGATTTGACTTTTCAATGCTTGTCACACTCTATTAGATCCATCTCATACATGAAAGTGTATACCATTGGATAAAGATTCAAGGGGTGTACCACCATTGTCTTCTTAAAAAATATTTTACTGAGAAGGTGATACTTGTCACCTTATCACTCATCTTGGGCTTTGTTGATGTCTTGACTCAGCTCATGTCATTCGATCAATCTCATCCAAGTGAATGCAGATTGTTGATCTTGAAAACAAAAACAAAAGTTAAATTTTAGAACAAATATAAAGGACATAGGATAAAACATTTAATATAAGTTATAAACATATTAAATGAGGCCTTGTGAATTAAAAGGGACCAAGTCATAAAGACTTTGGACTAAGGTTAGAAACCTAAAACAAAAGGACCCTGTGAATAACAAAGACATAACATAAAGTCTTACCCTAAGGTTTCCATTTGAATTATTTCCAAATTTTTACATTGGACAAAATGTTCGATGACAAAAGTTTTAAGGGTCATTTTAGCAAAGCTTCAAGGGCATACCCCAAGCTTTTTGAGGTGAGTACAAATTTATAGAATAAAAAAAATAATGGGAATGTATAATATCATTTATTTTTAATGTGATTGACATCAATACCATGAATAGATATTAATAAACCAATTATTTTACCAAATGTAACAACAAAGACACACTTGTAGGAGTTGAGTCTAATTTTGTACTTGATTAATTGATCAAATATGATGGATAGATTAGAGATATGGATTGTGATACTTTTTGATTTAGTAATGAGATCATCCACATAGGTTTCCAAAATATTATGTATAAGATCATAAAAAATGTGGGTCATAGCTCATTGATAGGTTGATCCGACATTTTTAACATTGAAGGGCATTTTAACATAATAATAGGTTCTCCATTCCATACTGAATGTTGTCTTGTGTTGGTCTTCAGGGGAAATGTGAATTTAATTTTAGCCTAAAACACCATCCATGAGTGACAATATTTCGTATCCAACAATGGAATCTATGATGTCATCTATTTAAGGTAATGGAAAATTATCTTTCGAACAAGCAAGGTTGATATTGCACAAGTCAATGTATATATAAATAACTAGGGTGATTTTTTTATGAATGGGAACAATGTTTGACACCGATTTATAATAGTCCATAGTCTCAATAAACTTTGCATCTAAAATTTTGATAATTTCTTTATGGCATAGGGTGAAAAATTTGGGTGCAAACTTATTTTGTTTTTATCGATTGAGTTTGGCATGTGGGTATGTGATTATGTTATGAAAAACAATACTAGGGCAAATACTAGGCATGTCCTCATATGACAAAGTGAAAATCTCATTATATATATCAAATAATAGACTACTGCTATCATGCTTGATCAATATGAGACTTGGACAGTAAAATATTTTTATTAAGAAGAGAGGTTGTTGGAGGTTTAGGTCGAGGAAGTGGTTCCTCATTGGTTTTCAAAGGTAGGTTAGTGGTAGTAGTATCTTTGAGAATTTTCTCTTGAAGTGATGCTTTCTTTGGTTTTGTGATAAAAATATAGTGGGCAGGTTTGCATCGATAATTGACTTTAGCTGCTTTCATGTATTAAAAATTAGTATAGTATTGATTATAGTCAATGTTAATCAGACAAATATACTTCTTAGATTGTTGAGGGTTGGATGTAGAGAAGGTTTTTATATTTTTAGAGGAAGAATATTTGAAATCTTGTTTCTTTTGAGAATCATTAATATAATCATGATGATGGATTTTGATCATGGCATCATGATTGAATGTTTCTCCTATAATAGCATAAATGGAAAATTTTGTAAGCCCATGACATGTTTCATGGGAATTACCTACTTCGGCATGAAACTAGCAAAATTTGTTAGGCTCATACCATTGAGGGGGATTATTAGCATATATGAATAGTTTATAAGGCACTCTTTTTTTTTCATTTGTTTCATAGTTAGTAGTGTATGGGAAGGATGGGGATTACCTATTTTGGCTACTTCTAGTTTTGGCTGAGGAGGATTACTAATGATTGCATTGGTTGAATGTTTAAAAGATCCTTTGATGGTTTTAGTGTTAGGTTCCAACTATTTCATTAAAAAGTCTAGTCACTTATTTTGATCAATAACATCATTTAAAGTTTGGGGAGAAAACATTTGAACCTTGTATTCAAGGGAAGGTGTTAAATCCATCATGAAAATAGTGAATATTTGTCATCAGTCATGTTGTGATCATCTTTATGAGCTAAATATTTCTATCATTTGATAAAATCATGAGCTGATTTGGAATGGGATTGCTTAGCATTAATGAAATGAATTAAATAAATTTTGGAAAGATAATTATGTTAAAATTCCTTAAATAAAGGATTGAATAAATCCTTAAATTTCTATATATAATATTGTAGAAGTTGGTTATATGATTTTAATATGTCACCTATGAAGGTTTTAACTAAATGTTTAGTAGTGGTGAAGGTATTAGTTTGGATCCACTCTTTATAAATATTAACAAATGCTTTGAGAAAAGATACAAGGTCTTTAGGCCCATCATATTTATTAGTTGGAGATATATTACAAATATCAATAGATACAATGAATGGGGATAAAGGATCATTTTGAATGTGCTGAATCATCTTGTTATGAATAATAGGTTGGGGAATGACATTTCCCACAACATATTTAAAAGGTGGAGGGATGAAATTTTGGGGAAGAAGGATAGGACACTAATTAACCATGTTTATCAAAAGATATTATGGTTGTAGCATTTGAGAGGTGTTATATGTTGGCATGATATTAATTTGTTTCACTATTTATGCAATAATTTGAGTTGTAACAATTGGTGGGTTGGTGTTGAGAGGAGGATTATTAGGATTGGTAGGAGGGAGATTCCATGAATTGGTATAAGGGAAGGGTTTTTCGGTGGTGGATTGGTAGGAGGTAGGTTATTGGTGTTGATAAGGTTTCTTGTGGGATTATTTATTAGGCTTATGTCAATTACCCCCATAGTATGGTAAGGAAACTTGAAGTGAGAATTATATTTAGAAGTATATAATGGATCTGATCCACAAAAATCGTCTATTGGAATGATTTAGACCATATTATAGTCCAAATAAGAGGGATGAGAAAAGGTGCTCCAAGAGTGAATATCCTCTTGGGTAGAAAAATTAGGAAGAAAACAACATCCCATATAGCATCTAAATGTATTCATGTTTTCCAAAAAATTATGATAAGGGATTTCATGATGCTCAAATGTAGAATATGAAATTAGAAAGCAAAGAGGAAAAATAGGGACACAATTAGCCAAACACATAATAATATCAACCAAGAGGTATGTATTCAACTAGGTCGATAGAGTGTGTAGGAAAGGTCAAAACAATAGGATGTAAAAGACATGATTGAACAAATTGATTATGTTTTTGAGATGGTAAAATTGAAGCAGTTAATTAAGATACATAGTTAGATAGGTTGACTATGTACTTTAGACACATGAATTGAATAAGACAAAAAAATACATAGTCAACTAGGTCAACTGTGTAATGCAAATGAAAAAATGAATAGGATAAAAATATACAAAGTCATATAAGGTGATTTTGTATTGAAAGTATGAAAAACTAAAAATATATAATAGACTGTGTCGATAGGGATGGTTGTGTTATAAAAACAATAATTATTTTCAAAGATAATAGATGAGAAAATATAATGAAGTGCACAAGCAATCAAATCAATGTGTTTGATCTAATTATAATACACGTCACAAACCTTGTGCTAATGTTGGCTAGTAAAAATTTTACAATACAAAATGTAATGATCAAAGAACAAGCAATAGAACTTGAATGTAAATGCTAAGCTAATTGGTCATTCTTGAATGTTGTTAAGTTATATTAAATTTTAAAATTAATGTGAGAGGCAGTTAGCTGTAAGAAGGAACTAGAAAGCAATCTATGATAATTTTAGATAGTTTAGGTTGAAAGCAATCTGTATTGATGATGATACTAGATTGATATTTAGGCCTACCCCCTCAATTCATAATCCTGTAACAATAAGGGTGTCAAGGGATTTGCCAATATATGTCATCAACCATGTATTTATAATTGGATAGAAAACCAAGTTGGATTCCCCCTTGGTGATGAAATCCAAGTAGGTAGGCCTTGGAAAGAAAATTTTTAACGTTCTTATAGTTAAGTGATTTAGAAGTGTGTGTAAAATAGAAAAATAATGTGACTAAATCGATAAATTAAAAAACACTTAATTAGTCTATGTTTGTTACTCTAAGCATGAAAGTAACTAAAGTGGAAAAGTGAATTAATTACTGGAAAGATAGATTAATCCCTTTGAGAGTGAAGTGTAGACATTCTATTAAAGTGACATTATATGAAAATAATATAGAACTTAGTTGATACGGTTGCTACTATTCTGTACAAGCAAGATATATAAGATCATAGTTAAACAAGTCAACTGAGTCTTCTATAGATAAGATAGGCTACATAATTGTGTCAAGCTAGTCAACCCAGTTTGATGTAGGGTTTTAGTTTTATAGACTACAAACTCTGAAAAAAAAGATTGTAAATTATAAAGAGAAATGATAGAGAAGGTAAGAATGAACCTTGGTAATTTTAAATATGCTTAGTTTGAAAATTTTATACTTTATTTCTCAAATGATGATTTTCATATTCTAAAAAAACATCATCGATTGGGTCGACTAAGTTTGTAAAACCTACATACTCAAAAATAACCTGCAAATACATTTGATTAGTTTGACTAACTTTACAAATCTGTATGTCAAAAAATAAAACCATGAATAAAGTCAATTGGGTCAATGAAGTATACAATATTGTTATTAAAGAAGAAAATTATGTCAATCTAGTTGATCCAATCGCTATATTTTGGAGAAGACATGCATAGATAAAACATAATTGATTTGGAGTGATTGTGTGTTAAATCTGCACATAGAATGTTAAATTGTATTGATAAGTTTGATAAGGTACTGTAAAAATAAAAAATATATGATAATAAAAAAATGCATGACATAAAACCTACAAGGGTTGGATTCAAGTTAGGTTCACCATAATGTATACAAGTGAAAATGAAGCTGATCTATAAATCAATCCTAGATCAGAAAAGATACATCACACTTACACTTCCACTTGTTGGTACATTTAGACAATTGAGGTCATGACTAAGATGGATCCACTAGACCTAACTAAGGGGTCACTTACCACAATAATTTTAGTAGAGAGGGTTTCAAAGCCTATAGTCAAGCAATACCATGTTGATAACCCTATCTAGGTCCTATAGTTTCTATATTCACAAAGTAAATACAAAATAGAGTAAAATCTAATCTGGTCTAACCAAATCTTATGGCACAAAATGGGGGTAATAAACATATATATATATATATATATATATATATATATATATATATATATCCTAATACATGGAGAGAGAAATAAATATTAAAATAAATTAGTTAGGTTACTTTTATTTGCTAAAATACAGGAGTAAAGCTAGAGATACTTACCTTGAAGATGAATCCATTAAGACTCAATATCTCCCTTGACCAAAGGAGGTTTGAAATAGGTTGTTGTGTATTATTTAATAAGATAAGGAAAGATAATGGACTATAGTCTATACAAGTACCTCCTAGTGAATCTTAAGCTTTCACAAGGCAAAGTTTCTTCTCTCCAAGTGTAAGCCCTAAGAAAATAACTCCTCAAGTATAATAGTAGAAGAGTAAATTGTGAAGAAGTGCAAATGAATTATTAAATCTTGTATCTCTCTATGAAATATAAAAAATAATGTGTATATATAGTTGGATCTAACCCTAAACCCTTACAAAAATTTAATTGATAGAGTCACTCCAATCAACCATGTATCATTAATTGATAAAATTAATTTAGGTCCTAAAGTAGGTTGACCAAGGGAAAAAAAATCCTATATCATGCAAATATAATATAAGTATAGGGTCAGCTGAGGATAACTTTGTTCAATAAATGTCAAAAAGAGTTTTAGGCTTAGATAAGGATTGAATAAGGTAGTGAATTTCTCATATGAGTGTGTAAGGGAGGTGTCAAATCTTAGGGAAGTGTATAGGAGATGTTTGTGTAGATTGAAGTGGTAGTATAGGGGACAATAATATTGAGAAGCACTAATGGTCTTCTCACCCCTTTCCCAGTGTACCCTTTAAGGCATGCACTTAGAGAGATTGAGACTCGATAGGTTCCTACAAGAGAGAAGACATTAATAATTGATAAAGTATGATACTATTATGTATATACATAGGCCATGTATAATTAAAATTTGAAATACGTTGAAGGTTTGGCATTTTGCTAAACCCTAAAAAGAGCATATTTGGTATTACTAATGGAAATATCTTAGGCCACATCATCACTAAATAATAAATTATGATCAATCCAAATAGATTTTAGGAGATTTAAAAGAATACACTCCCAAACAACAAGGAGGTCAAGTCTTTCTTTGGGATGATAAATTTCATGAGGAAGTTTATCATAGGATTTGTAGAAAATGTTAGAACTTTGAATGTATGCTCAAGCAAGATGCTAAAGTGGAATGGACACTAGAGGTCTGAAAGAATTTTTAAGACATTAAAGATGTAATAACTCAGACTCTGGTATTGATAATCCTAGACTTCACTAGAGATTTATTCTTGTATTCATTCACTTCAAAACATGCATTATCATTATGCTTACCCAAAATAAAGATGAAAGTTAACACCCTATTGCATTCATGAGCACAAAATTAAAATAAGCATAGCTCAAGTATTCCATGATAGATAAGCAAAAATTTTCCCTTGTTAAAGTGGTAAATAAAATTTAGCACTACATTTTGAGGAATATGACTATCACCATTATGTTAGACCCTATTGTCAAGCTCACTTTTAGGAAAAATGACCTAGGAGAGTGTAGAGGAAAATGGATGGAAAAATTACAAGAGTTTGACATACAAATCAAGTATGCCAAAACTATTAAAGGACAAGGCATCATTCAGCTCATGACTGAGCCTGACCCGCACATTACTATTGAGGATGTTTGTGGAACCCAATTATCTAGAGGAGATTGGTATACTGAAATCATTTAATATTTAGTCACATGTACTTGTTGTAAAAACTCAATAGAGAACAAAGTAGAGCTTTGAGGCTCAAACTTGCTCACTACATGATCATAAAGGGGATTATCTATACAAGGAACTATGAAGGCATATCGAATACTTGGGATAATTATATGTTTTATTATGGTTTCTTTGAAAACATATTTAAAACTAGAGAAGTTTGTGTATTGCTTTGTTACCAGCCAAGATTTCATATTCTTGACATAAATACCTTTGGTTCCTCTTCTTTTCTCTTCTTATATTTTTTCATGATGCATGATACATTGATCTTATTTTATCATGTGAGACTTTGATAAATTTTAGGTTTACTTTAGGTTTTATTGATCACTCCTTTAGGATGCATTTGTCCTTATTTTTATTTTAAAATATGGTTGGAATAAGGAGGGAGTAAATCACAGTGAAGGCATAATTTTACTAGATTGTTCCTACCAGCTACATATGTATCAATGATTATTAACTTAGACAAGTATTAACATGAGAAGTCCATTTAATATAGTGAAAATGAGAAAACTTTCTAAATTTATATGTAATAATGAGAACATATTTTATATACATGATATAAGCCTTAAACGGTAACATGGCAATGATTAATTTTCTTATTGCATACCTAAATTCTAAAAATCTTAAACATAACGGTGTAAAACCTACAAGCAAACTGATTTATGTGCTTTGTTTTATGTCTTTCCCACACTAGTTCATTCTTTTGAAACATTTCCCATGGATTAAAATATATATTTAAACATGGATAAGAAATACAATGGATTGGGTACTTGCTTAAGTATATTAGGATAAGTCAATTATTTTGTCACAAAAAAAAATACATATAATCTTTTAAATAAGAAACTAAACTAGGGAAAGTACAGTAATGAAAACATGAAATGATAACCTAAAAAGAAGGGAAACTAACTATGAAAGCAATAAATTTATTCTACTCCTACCTTCACCAAAATACTTGTTGTTATTTAGGGATATCTCCAAATGGCATAACCATGAAGAAGCACTTCAAAAAATTTCCATTGACTGCATATGTTAATTTGTTGCCTTGGAGGCCCCTCAAACAAAATGTGTTGTTACCCAAAATCTTTAAAATCTAATAAGGGTCAGATATTCTAAATGCTTTAATTTTTTCTCTTTTTTCAAACCACATTTTGACTATGTCTTGATTTTTTTTGAAATTCGATAAGTCTTAAGTCATTGAATCTTCCATCTTTATTATGTCTAATAATTGAGACTCCACTTTTTCACTTGATTCTATATACTCTTACATAAATTGATATGTTAGTAATTTGAGCATGATTGCTAAAATTGGATGTCATCCATATATCAAAAAATTAAGGTGAAGCCTTGAGGGCCTACTTTTATTTTGTTTGATCAACCTATAATGCATATTTCATTATATTATGCCATTTTCTAGGTTTATCTACTACTGATTTTTTATGGCATAAATCAAGTTTTTGTTTATTTATTTAGCTAATCCATTTATTTGTGAGTAATCGCTGGAATATGACCTAATGGTGATTTGATTATCATGGGACCATTTAGTGAATTCAATTGATTGTAATGTTGACCCATTTTCACAAGCTAAGGAAATGGGGTACTAATTATAGTTTTGATGTTTTCCTCTAGAAATTTGATTACTTATTATGCTCGAGAATTCCTTGTAGTTATTGCTTCAATTCATCAAGTGAAATAATATATGGCAGTGAGTAAAAAATTGTGGCTAGCCAATGGATTGGGGTTAATGACACTAATGAAGTCTAAGCCCCATTGAGTGACCTTCATTAATAGGTTGTAATGACATTGCTATATGTACCTCTTTTTTCTCCAAGATTTGACATTCATGGCATGTTCTTATGTGAACATGCGCATCCTTGAAGACTATGGGATAGTAATAGCCCATCCTAAGGATTTTATAAGCCATGGTGTTTCCAAAGGGATGAACATTACCTATATTTTTGTGTAATTTTTCCATAATTTTTTGATCTTATTCTTGTGATATGCATCTCATGTAGATGCCTTAATAGTTCATTCTATTAATAATCCCCTTTTTTATCACGTAGTGAGTATCTTTGAGCCTCAAAACTCTCTTTTGTTCTCTATTGATTTTTTAGGAATAAGTACCTTTGAGTAAATATTGAATTATATTAGTATATCAATAACTTCTAGATAATTGGGTTTCATAAACATCCTCAATAGTGATGCCTAGGTTAGGATCAGTCATCATCTAAATGATGTTTTTCCCTCTAACAATTTTGGAAAGCTTGATTTCAATGTCAAAATCTTGTAATATTTCTATCCATTTTCCTCTATACTCTTCCAATTCATTTTTCCCCAAAGTGAGCTTGACAATAGGGTCCAACATAATGGTGATGATCTTACTACTCAAGATGCATTTCCAAAATTTAATTACCACTTTGACAAGGGTAAATATTTGCTTATCTATCATGCAATACTTATATTTTTCATTTACTATAAACTATCTACATATAATGGAACTTCTAATTTATGTTTGGAACATATTCCTATGACTGTTTTTAATAGTATTTCTTATATTATCTATTCATATTCTTCATCTACAATATATTCTTGGGGTTATTAATCTCCTTCACTCACATCACCTATAACAAGACCTATTATTTTAGTGATTTTTATTTCCTTCAAATGTTCCTACAATTTTCATATCCCTTCTATCAATACATCTCTTGGTTGTCTACTTTGACCTCTTCTAGCACCACCTCTAAGTGATATTCCTCTGAGTGTTATTATTATTATTATTATTATTATTATTATTATTATTATTATTATTATTATTATTATTATTATTATTACAAGTTTATTTTTAAAAACCTAATCTTCACTCTTCACAATAAAGTATTTATTCTTAGGTCACCTTGATTTAAAATCAAATCCTACTCTGATACCAAAAATGATGGAGAGATTAAGGAAGATCAAACTTACGACTTGCTGAAGAGAGAAATGATTAGGCCTAAAATCTTATAGAATGAAAATTTAGACAAATAAAGGTGTTATCATAAAATAACCTCTTTAAATTTAATATGATGTTTAATCAAAAAACTATAATGATTTATTCATTTTCTCAAACTTAAAAATACAAGCAAAGGTGAAAATGGGGTTTCTAGACCTTAAAATTAGGCTTGTAAACTATTTTTTTTAAATAAATTTCTTTGTAGGTGTCCTTAAAACTTGATAAAAAAATTTTAAAACCCTATATTTACTTTCATTCACCTCTCTAAAAGGTTTCATTTCATTTTGCTTGGTCACTTTCAAGTCATGATGATTTTAGTGTTTCTAATGCTCTAAATAAGCCTTCTTTTAGACCTACAGTCTGAGTTTTCTATATATATATAGAGTTGTAGGCATGAAAAAAATTGAAACTAATTTAAAACCTTATAAAAAATACTAACACACCTCTAAAAAATATCCATTCAATTTTAAGAAATAGTTTATGAGTTATGATGATTTTAGCACATTACAACCCTAGCTACCTATGTATAGGTCTGAAACACTAAATCAAATGAAAAATAAGTTTTGAGACCAATTTTTTAAATATTTAATTTATTACCTTAATCAATCATAAAACATAATTAAAACAATTTTTTCTTGGTTATAAATGTACATTTTGTAGATTGCAAAAGCTTGTATTATGTTTTCAAGTTGGTAACTTGCAAGAAAAATATTCAAAAAAATTAATATGATTCAAATAATAAAAATAATACTCAATTAAATGAGTTATTAAATTTATTTTGCAATAATAATTTCAAATGAAGAAAATTTTCATTATTTTGATGCAAATTTGTAGACAGTCCTATTTACAACCCTATTTTTTAGACTTATCTCTTTTCTTAAAAAATGGTATTTATTGGTCTCCTTTATTGTTTTATCATCCTTCCAATGTAATAATTCAATATCTGCCTTCTATCCTCCTTATCCCTTATTTTATCCAATCTCTCAAACTTTCTCAAACCATCTAACTTAGAAGACTCAACCTAAGTCTTAACCTTATTTGAGTTTTACATGATCAATTATAAAATAATACCTTAAAAATATTCCAAAAAATATATAATACCTTTATTTAACCTTAAAATAAAGGACCATAATATTTGGTTTCATGAGAAGATGAGAAAGATCCTTCAAATATCCTTTACAAATTCAAATTAAAAAATAAAACAATTTTGGCGGGAAATTCATTATAAGGCTCAAATGACCAAATTTTTGAATTATAGATATTTAAAAACCTTGTAATGAATAAAAAATAATTCCTAAACTATTATAAGCCAAAATTTGTAAAAATAAATGACTAAATCCTATTTGCCTTGCATCAACAACCTATAACTGCTCAATCTTCAAAAGAACTAGTGTTGCACATATAGTGTTGACACCTTGGCAAATACACACCCTAGGTTGATAATTAGTGAAATTAGTAGGGTTGATAAAATAAGTCATTGTCTTGTCCCATCATTTATCAATAAGGTTATATGCAATCATTGATCAATGTTAGGTTTAATTGGTAGTTTAAATCTACTTGTCATCGTACATGACCCATGAAAGGCTAAAGCATTTCAGCTTCGATCCTCATATGTTGATTGCACCTTGAAGAGGGTATCAAAAAGTGAAATGATTCAGAGGCATAAAAAAATGGTCTATCTCATGCACCGATGGTATCGGTATGTACCTCATATAAGCAACTCACTATTTTCAATTATATCGTTCTTCATGCATCTTATTGAATAGATCTGATTGATTTCTACTGAGAAAATCCAAGCTCTATTATTACACATGCTTATATAACATACCTTGTGCGTAATGATTTGTTGAGCTAGATTGAACAACTTGTTAAGCCTTATGAGAATATTTGATAACTCCATACAAATTGATTGAAAGTGCCCATTCATTATGTTATGAGGCTTTAACTACAAATTGAGCACCTAATTCCCTCCAACTAATATCAAATATTATAACCAATATATTTTCACTAAAGGATACATAATCTAAATACCTTAAATATAAAGAATTGTTTGTGATTTTCTTCAAATTTTCATCCTTTTTTTGCCTTGAAGGCATGCCATTTCTCATATGAGATCTATATTTGAAAGGAACACCATCAACATTCTCAAAGAATATTAGATTTGAAAATACCTTTTGTCATTTTTTAGGTTCTACAAAATCATTTTTTTCAAATAAAATGTAATTATTAGCCTTACATTTAAATTTATCCACTTTAATAAAAGAACATAGATGTTTCATGTAGAACATGATAACATTTAACTTACATTTAGAAAGTCTCCTCTTGTCTTCATTAAAGGATGTGACATATTGGATGTTAAATTGATGTCATTATTCTCCATAAATATCATTATACTACTAAAAATTGGTATTCTAGACTCCTACATGATACAATTTGAAATAACTAAGAATATTCATTACATAGAAATTGTAGAGAAGATTATTTTGTGGACAAAAAAAAAAGATTCTAGTTTCTTAAAAATAAACCTTTACCTTGCTCTTATAATACCCTCAAAATCATACAAAAAATAAAATTGAGGGGATTGCCCAAGTGTTGTGATGTTGAAAATTGGAAATTAAGAGATGGAAATAGTACACCAAAATTTGTGACTTTTGTAGAATTTAATGGCATCTAAGAATATTGTATTTTTACAGGATTCACAATTGCAATGATAATCTTACAAAACCCATTCACAATGATTTTTAGGTAACCTTGAAAATAAAACACACTTCAATAGAAAAAGTCATTTGCCACTAAAATCTTTGGTCAAGCATCAAGTCGTACAAAATTCGAGACTTCACCTTCCCTCAATATCAATTTATCATGAAAAGTAACACTTGGTATCCATATCTTGGATACATTAATGGTAATCTAATACATAAACATAATAATAGGTTCCCATACTCCGCTAGCTCAAGAAAAAAAAAATGTCAGTTGGTAAGCTTAAGACCATAGAGGGGTTGGAAATCCCTTGAAGAATCAACTAACTTGGGGAGAAGCTCAAAACCGTTATAGGATAGATAATTCTTTCTAGAACTAATTGAAATATAAAAAAACATTAAATAGTCAATGTTAACATATAAAATATCCAATCCCTTTTCATTACATACATCCTTGCAAGCCGCTGATGTCGAATGATTTTTACCCTCACATTATCTTTGTGTTATTGAAATATCAAAGCCTCACTACTATAAAGATAATGCCAATACTTTTAACTTATCTTATAAAGGCCCACTTAACTTGGTCTTCCCAACCTCGAGAGTGTTTATAGTTTTATTATCGATAGTAATTCTTGAAAATCCATATAAATCACACTAAAATACTTTCAAAACTATATGTAGGAAATAGCTTAGGTGCATTGTGTTTGAATAACAATTACTTCCACCATCCGACCAAAAGTGCGAACTCCACTACCATTGAAAGTGCTTCCACTGTCCCACCAATAGTGTTCCACCTTTGTAAACATGCATTATTTTATTAGTCTCTTCTTTGCCATTGTTTGTAGTAGATTTATATAAAGCTTTGTATTTTTTTTTTTTTTTTGATAATGTAAATTTGAAGATAGTGAATGCCATAACATTCTATATAGCGAAGGATCTAGTAAATTATTTATTCAATCTGGATATAAGGAAATAGCATTCCGTTTTTTGTTGTTTATTAAATGTCTTAGTATTCTATGTTTTGTGTTTTGTTTAGAATGTTGTAGCATTTAGTTTATCATATGAACAACTATGAAATTAGTATCATATCTTGAAGATTAGGCATCTCATAGGAGATCCAACCACTAAAAAAGGAGACACAACTAGGAAGAAGCACAAACATCAACATCAAGGAAATTATGAGAGTTAAGTGTAGTCCAAATATTAATAAAAGGGGACTGCCCAGTTGTTAGAGTAAAATGATAGCATTCCAACAAGGCATAACCAATAGAAAGGGAAATGAAAACAATCAAAGCAAAAAAAAGATAAAAGAGATCAAAATACAAATTATGCAATAGATCTAATTGACTCTATCACAAAAGTGGTTGCTTGAGAATCATCCAACTTAAAATTAGCCACTGTCAAGTTAGAGAAGCGATCCATATCCATAGTATGGATGGAGCAAATAGTAAAATTTGGGAGCATCTACCAACCTTTGATGGGAAGAATTATGATGTATGGTCTAAGAAGATAAAGACAATAATGATTGCAAAGGATTTGTAGGGGTTTCTAATAAGTGCTTTCATAGATATGACCAATCAAACTACCTACAAGGCATTGTCAAATTCCCAAAAGACCCAACTAAAAGAGAATAGTAGGATGTAAAATCTTTAAATCTAATTGAGATAACAAGGACATAATCCATATACCCTAGAATAGTAGTAGCTAACTACTCAAAGGAGGCATGGGAGATTCTTCAAAACAACTATAAAGGTACTGATATGGTGAGGTTGGTAAAACTCCAACTTATTAGAAGAGAGTTTGAATCTCTTTAAATGAATGATGGTGAGTCTATTTATGATTTAAAAACAAGGATTTATAATTTAACAAATTAGTTAAGAATTAATAGAGAAGCTATGGAAGATCAAATGATCATTGAGAATATTCTTAGGAGTATGCCCTTAAGATATGATCTAATTATCATTGCAATTGAAGAGGATTAAAAAAATTCAAGAACGACAGTGGATGAGTTGATGGGTTCACAGCAAACCCATGAGCAGTGGATGAATAGATCCACTCCTTTTTCCCTAGAGAAAGTCTTCAAATCTCAAAATAGTATGAGAGGTAAGGGATAAGAAGAGATAACACATGCAAAAACTATAGAGAAAGAGGAAGAAGATCCTATCAAATAGCAATCTCAAATAACCAAGAAGGACCAAACAGCTCACAGCCAGACTCTTAAGATAAGAAGATGAGTAGTATCTCAAACTAAAGTTATGAAAATAGTAATGTTTAGTGTTACTGTTGTCACAAATATGGTCATTTTGGTAGTGAATGCAAAAATAGGCAACATAACCAGTCAAAGAAAAGTATAGATATTGATAATGAGTATGCAAATGAATCTAAACATTTACCATACATGTTCATTATATGTAACATTGTAAAACAATGCTGAGGTTTGGTTCTTGGATAGTGCTTATAG
This sequence comes from Torreya grandis, assembly GCA_037957365.1. Lineage (NCBI taxonomy): Eukaryota > Viridiplantae > Streptophyta > Pinopsida > Cupressales > Taxaceae > Torreya > Torreya grandis. The sequence continues at coordinate 93,008 of JARHVA010007954.1, read as the reverse complement.
TAACCACATGAGTGGTAATGAGAGCTTGTTTTCCTTAATTAACAAGGACATTCAATATGAGATTAAGATCATAAAAATGAGAAAGTTATAGTTATGTAGAGAGGGACTATCAAAAACATGATCTTTTGAGCATTGGATAGTTGGTCCAAAAAGGATATAAAGTCTTGATGAATGATGGAGAGTGTATGATATTTGACAAAGATGGAAGAATGAACAAAATAACTATGGTTCAAATGATAAAGAATTGCATATTTCTGCTCAAGATGCAAACTAAATTTTCTTCATAATTTGCAGCTACTTCTCCTAAACAGATGAAGGGTACAACAATACTACAACATGAAGTATTCAAGACAATCATCAAAGACACATCTAGACTCTGACATTTGAGGTATGGGAATTTAAATTATTCTAGATTAAGTCTTTTGTCTAAGAAAGATATGGTTAGGGAACCACCAATAATAGTAGAACCTAATAGAAAATGTGAAGCATACATCTTAGGAAAACAACATAGGCAACCCTTTCAATCAACAACGTCTATGAGGGTAAATATGCCATTGGAGTTGGTACACTTAGATTTATGTGGCTCAATGAAAACTCCCACATCCTCCAAGAATGCATATTTATTAACATTCATAGATGACTACAATAGAAAGGCATGGGTTTATTGCTTATAGAATAAATATGTAGTTTTTGAAACATTCAAGCAGTTCAAGGCATTAGTTGAGAAACAAAGTGGGCACTTCATCAAGGCCCTGAGAATAGATATATGGGGAGAGTATATCTCTAAATAATTTTTAAGTTTTTATAGGAATGAAGGCATTGAAAATTAATTCACCACCAGGTACACTCCACAATAAAATAGATTGGTTGAAAGGAATAATAGAACCACATAGGATATGGATACAAACATGTTGAAATACAGGGGCCTTTCAAATGAATTTTAGGGTAAAGCTGTAGCAACAGTAGTATACATGTCAAATAAATGCTCCACTAAAGTTATAAGAGATAGGATTCCACAAGAAGTGTGGACAAACAAAAATATAGTGTGGATGACCTAAGAATATTTGGGTGCATACCATATGCATTTCTACCAAAGGGAAAGAGGCAAAAAATTGATGATAAAGGAGAAAAAATGCATCTTCATTGACTATAATGAAGAGTCTAAAACATATATACTATATAACCCTGTTATCAAGAAGATTATGACTAGTAGGGATGTTGAATTCATTAAGAATGAATCATGGGATGGCACTATTGACACTACCTTAGGTATCTAAGTAACTATACCTATGGATGCTGTAGAAGGTGAAGATGTAGACAATCAATCTGAATGAGTTATAGATCAACATGGTGAGCCTTTGACAACCCTTTCATCTACATCAATTTCAGAACATACTCCTTAGTCAAACAACTCTAGCATCAATTCAGATCTAACTCTCTCTTCTCTAATTCCAAGAAAGACAAGGAGTTTGAGAGGGATTTATGATAATACAAGGTACGATGATTTTGATGAAAATCTTAATTTTGTATCATTTTCTGAAAGTGATCATGCATGTTTTGAAGAAGTAGTGAAATACGAGAAATGGTTTAAAGCCATGAATGAGAAAATAGATGTAATGGAAATAAACAAAACATGGGAGCTAGATGAATTACCCAAGGGTAAATAAGTTATTGGAGTTAAGTGGATCTATAAGACTAAAATCACTACAGAAGGGAAAATCGAGACTCATAAAGTAAGACTTGTTATTAAGGGATACAAACAATAGCTTAGAATAGATTATGATGACACATATGCTCCTATTAAAAGAATGGAAACCATGTGGACTGTCTTAGCAATAGATACCCAACACAAGTGGAAGGTATATCAAAAGGATGTGAATTCTTCTTTCCAAAATGGAATACTTAAAGAAGAGGTCTATGTTGATCAACCACATGGCTATGGAGTCCCAAGACAAGAAGACAAAGTGTATAAGTTGAAGAAAACAATATATGGGTTTTAAAAAACACCAAGGAAATGGTACAATAGAATTGATTCATATTTTACTAACGCCTTTTGCAAAAGCAATAGTGAGCCCACACTTTACATCATGGCAAACCATGGTAAGATTTTGATTGTGGTACCATATATAGATGATTCTTTACAAGAGATAATGATCATTTGATTTTTTGATTTCAAAGAAGTAATGAAAAGAGAATTTGAAATGACAGACTTAGGTTTGTTAGTGTACTTCCTGGGCATAGAAGTAAAATAAATAAATCATGGCATATTTATCTTTTAGTCCAAATATGCCACAAAAATATTGAAGATATTTAGAATATTGAACAACACACCTATGCTAACACCAACATCAATAGGTCTGAAATTGATTAAAGAAGATTGCAACAATAAAGTAAATCCAACCTTATACAAGAGCATGGTTGTAAGTCTAATTTACTTGACAACATCTAGGATGATATAATGTATGTAGTATCCTAATTTTTAAATTCATGGAGACACCCAAGGATACACACTAACAAGAAGGTAAGAAAATATAGAGATATGTCAATGGCACTAAGAACTATGGCATCTTCTATACTGCATTGAGTGAAGTTGCATTGGTTGGCCATACAAACAACGATTGGGTAGGAAGCATAGATGATAAGAACACATCAGGTTATGTGTTCCACTTAGGTTCTTGAGTCATTTCATAAGCTTTCAAGAAATAACACATAGTTTCTCTCTTCACAATAGAAGCTAAGTATATTGTAAAATTTGTAGTGACATGTCAGGGTATTTGGCTCAGAAGAATCCTAACGGACTTGAATGAGGAACAAGGAGATGGTACTACAATTTATTGTGACAATGTCCCCTGAATAGCCCTGATGAAGAATCCAGTTTTCCACGAATGAAGCAAGCATATTCAAATCTATTATCATTTCATAAAAGAGCTTGTTGAAAATGGAGAAATTGAGCTTCGTTTTTGCAAGTTAAAAGAACAACTAACAAATATATTCACAAAGACAGTGGCACAAAAGAATTTTTAATGACTAAAACAAAAATTAGGCATTACGGACGCTGAAGCAATTAGTGGAAAAAATTAAGGAGGCGTATCGGAAAAATAATTACTTCCACCATCCCACCAACGTTCTTCCACCACCATAAACTTGCATTATTTTATTAGTTTCTTATCTGCCATTGTTTGTGGTAGATTTCTATAAAGCTTTGCATTTGCATTTGTATTTGTTTTGATAAGGGCCATTTGAAGATAGTGAATGCCGTAGCATTCCTTACAGCTGAGGCTCTTGTATATTGCTTATTCAAGCTGGATAGAAGGAACTAACATTTAGTTTTCTGTTGTTTGTTGAATGCCAAAGCATTCTGTGTTTTGTGTGTTGTTCTGTATGCTGTAGCATTTAGTTTATCATATGATCAGCAGTCACACTGTCTGCTTTCCATCGTCGCCGCTAACATCCCCCTCACCTTTCCTCTAACATCATTGGTACATTTAGAACCAATGTTACGGTATCGTCTTCTGAAATAAACCTTTCTAGATATTTTCTTATCAAAATTAATATTTACAATTTTTTCTGCATTACCATCCCTTAGAGTTCCCAAACTACTACCATTGTTGTAAACAGTTCTGTCAATGTCATCTCCCACGCTATTACCACTTTTGCAACGATTGTCATCAATGGGACTCATTGGAAGCATGTCTAAATGCATCATTTCATCAACGCCCAAGTGTAGTTCGTTATTTGCTTGTGAATTTGCCATCTCGAAACCACTCTTCGTCACGGTCATCGTCTCGTACATAATGCAATTTATCTGTCGGATCGTAATTTATTACCATACCATAGTACCACTTCTTATCGTGAGGCAAGAAAATGTTGGTCAAATTCTGAAAAACATCTACATAACTGAAACAAATCTCCCATATCATTTTTTACCATAAGAATTTTCAAAGGAAGAAGCCTCAAACAATTTAATTGCTAATGCAAGAGGATAATTGTTTTACATACTTGCTTTTGTTAGCCGACAAAGTAGAATATAGAGGACAAAGTAGATGCAACTAATAGTTAGAACAGATGTAATGTTTTATTTAATATTTCATGTGCTGGTAGTTTTTGTCATTGTCAATAATGCCAACTATTTTAAACAGATCAATAATATGGCGAAACTTTTCACCAATTATAATATAAATAATTTTTTAATAATTTTTTTAAATAAACATACAAATTATGTATTGAAAATATTTATATATTTTAATATTAAAAAAAATTAATTAATAAATAATTATAAAATCAAATAATTATAAAAATAAATAATTGAATTTTATAATTATTCATTTACAACTAATAATGAATTGATTAGAAGATATGGTAATCATTAAGCTGAGTTAATCTTCATAAATAGTAACCTTCATACTATAGTGAACATCTGATTATAGAAAATATTTTTATTCACAACTTCTTACATCTATATAAAAACGTGAAATGGTAGTAAAAATATTGACAGTTTAAACTCACTGGCGAACTACTATTAGTGCCCTCAATCAACATTTTGTACCCAGTGTTCCATTAACAAATGTTTTTTCAAGGGCATAACAACACAGTTAAAGTGACCATTGAGAGGCTTTTTTGTCAAGAGTAAAAATTGATAGGGCACCTTGGGGTAGGAATAGCCATCAGTGGTACAGCTTTTTGCAGAGTTAAGCCAAATTCCTCTGACATATCAATATCAACCCCATTGTCCAAAGGAATGGACCAATTGAAGGCTTGCACCAAAGATCCCACCACAAAAGGAACCAATCTGTGTGCCAATGGAAGCCCAATGCAGATCCTTCTTCCTGCTCCAAATGGGATCAATTCAAAATCCCGGCCTTTGTAATCAATATCGGATTCCCAAAACCTATCTGGATTAAAAGTTAATGGATCCTTCCACACTTTAGGATCTCTTCCAATGGCCCAAATGTTCACAAACACCTGAGTATTCTCTGGAACAAGATATCCATCAATCTCACAACACTTATCTGCTCTTCTAGGAACGTTCAATGGGGTTGCAGGGTGTAATCTGAACACTTCCTTCACTACTGCTCGGAGATATGGAAGATTTGCTATGTCTGCTTCTTCCATTCTTCTCTCCACGCCCACAAATTCATCCATCTCTGTTTGGACTTTTCTCATCAGCGCGGGATTTCTCATAAGCTCAGCCATTGCCCATTCAATTGTCGATGAGGTTGTGTCTGTCCCTGCAACAAATAGGTCCTGGCAAAACAATAATTTGGACAAAATTATTGAAACTCGCAATTCTGTGAGTGATGAAACCAATTTAATAATTGGTGAGTTTATAAAAGATTCAATGTAATACTTCTTTTTGAGGGAGAAACGCTATTGAAATGCCTTGCCATATAAAGATTATAAAGAGATGGACCTGAGTCCATAGCCAGAGGTAATTATCAGGTGGTTTACAGTATGTAGAGAAACGGGAAGATTTCCCCGCACCAGACGGAGGACATCAACAATTCACGATTTGAATCTGCCTTAGTAGAACACTGTGCACCTCACAAAATACCACATGCGTATAAAAAAGCGAGATTGCTTGTTAAAGAGGGAGGATTGTTCCTACCACAAAAAGTAAGGGATACCAGTTAAATAGCTACCCTGGCATAGATAACTGTTAAAGATCAATATTAAATCGTATTGGAGACAAGAATAATGTTAGAATAAACTCAGGTATTTAAGGTATATTTATTTATATATAAAATTAATTACATAATAATTTAATGAATTAATGAATTATTTTATTTCTAATTAATAAAATAAATTACTTAAAATAAAATAATTATAATTTTACTACAATTTTCTTAAAATAATGTTTGTTTTCTCTTTCTTCCTTACAACTGTTTAGGTGTAGGGTTTAGTGCAACATATTTTGATTTACTACAGTTTAATGTGTTTTGCTGGTGTTTTGTTATCGATATCTCTGTGACTTAGCCTGATTTTGTATTTTCATTTTGGAGCATCCTTTAGTTTAAACCAAAAAATATTTAACATATTTCCAGAAATCATAAATGTAAGAACATGTACTGTCACTTTGTTTGCATATACCTAAATATATATGCATAGAGGAACAAAGTTTCATCGTTAGATATGCTATTCTGTAATCAAGAAAACATTTTGACCTAAATTAAAGATCAATATTAAATTATATTAGAGAAAAAAATAATGTTAGAATAAACTCAAGTATTTAATGTGTATATATATAAAATTAATTGGATAATAATTTAATTAATTAATTATTTTATTTTTAATTAATATATTAAAATATTTAAGATAAAATAGTTACATTACTAACGATAAAATAGTTACAATTTTTTTCAAAGCAGAGTTCCTTTTATATTTCTTCTTAACAGCTATTTAGCTGTAGGGTTTAGTGCAACGTGTTTTGATTTACTACAGCTTGATGTGTTTTGCTGGTGTTTTGTTATTATTTATCACTGATTTTCGTCTTTAAGGATTTGATCTTAACTAGATTTTATATTTCGTTCATTTTGATGCATGTTCAATTAAAAAATATAATATGAAACATGTTTCCAAAAAATAGAAATGTAAAAATATATACTGTCACTTTTTCTACATATACTTAAAATATGGAAAAACAAAGTTTCATTATTGTATATTCTATTATATACTTAAAAAAACATTTGAACCTGACTTTTTTGAAAGTAGTTCTCTTAATTGTGATAACCTAATCTAATATAGATTTGATCAACATATTATATCTATTATTTGTAATAATCGAATACTCAAAAACAAAGATGCAAATATTTATATAACTCATCTTTCCAATAAAAAGGAACAGGTCCTAAATATAACCCAAACCGGAATATGTCAGCTGGTGATGGTAATTGAGATTTTCATACATTTCAAATTAATTTAAAGGAATATAGCTTACCAGCAGCGTTCCCTTGATGTTTTCCAGGGTAAGATCACCTTCTTTAACCGAATCCAACATCACCTCCAGAAAATCCTTTTCTTCATTGCAACTGCACTTTACATTAGCAGCCCTGTCTCCTAATCGCTCGTCAATAATTCTGTTAAAGATGTTATCAAAACGTTGAGACAGTATCTTGTTTTTTCTATTCAGCCCCTGAAGATCAAACCTCTCCAGAAACGGAAAAAGGTCAGATAAATTTGGAACCGCTAATAACCGGAGGACTTCTAATACCATGTCCCTAAACTCTGCAGCTTCTGAAGAACCTGGCTCAAATACAGTTTTCTTGCAAACCATCTCCCCCACAAGGCTAAGAGAAATCATAAAAGCTTTTTCACCAATTTTGACACTCTTGCCCTGTTTGTAGTCCTCCAAAATGGTACCGATAGTCCTGATCACCTCATCTCTTCTGCATTTCTGCAGGGCATCTAACCTACTGACACTGAATATCTTTGTGGTGCAAATTTTTCTAAACAAGCGCCAGCGAGGGCCATCAGGACTCCATACTAGACTTGTCCCTTGGTGTGTAAATGTCCTTGCAGCTATGTTGACAGTCCTGCTTGAGAAGCTCTGGTCATTGCTTTTTAGAACTACTTTTGCCACATCTCGAGATGAGACCACCACAGTAGTCTGAGTTCCTAATTTGAGAGTCATGAGAGGGCCATATTTTTGAGCAAGGTGGAAGAGAGATTGGTGAGGCTTGTCCCCAAGCTGCGGAAGGTTTCCAATGATGGGCCATCGAGGAGGGCCTGGTGGTAATGCTAACCTCTTACTCTTCTTCTTGTTCACAAGACACAGGAGTAGGAGGATGAAAATTCCTGCAGCCAGAGAGTATGTTATCAATGCAACATTAATTGATTCCATGTGGAAAATCAGTAGCAAGAAAGGGGAAATCAGTAGCAAGAAAGCATTCAATGAATTCGTGTTCAAATGCGTTTGTAATATTGACTCACCAATTTGGGATGTCCTTGTCTTAGTAATTAGGTAAGTAAAAATAAATTCTCTGAGATTCATGGCGGCTAATTTTTCATTTCCGCACAAGTAACTATCATGCCACCAAACCCTATCACTACTGGGGGTAGGTGATACCTACGTTTCACGAGTTTTGCCGGTGCGGACCACCTGTATTGTGGTTGGCAAATGGTGGGACTCTAGACGTGCAAGTCCACGTGAAAGGTGGAAGAAACTTTAAGTAAAAAACGATTTTTTATTTTTTTATTTTACTTGCAAGTTTTCAATATGATTCTAGAATGATTTATTTTTATAATAATTATGAGATTGAGTAGTTTATATAAGGATTAAATCTGGTGTTTTCTCCTTATAATATGATTTTCTTTTGTTATATTGATTAGGTAGTCTTTTTAGAGTATACCATTATCACCTCCTCTCTCTTAAATGCTATCCCATTATGTATGTTTAGAATTTTTATTATAAATTTATTAAACTTTTTAATGTTCAATTTTTTAAAGTTTGTTATTTATTTTTAAATTATTTTTATATTTGATGATGTTTTTATAGATGTAGTGTCATTCTTTATAGTATTTTATGATATAAAATAGACATTTTTTATGATTTTATTCTTGAAATTATTTCACTTTAAAATATTTTAAGTAGAAATGTTTTGAAATACTTAATGTTTAGTATTCTTTTTAGTTTAAATGATTAATTTTTTTTATTAGAAAGTATTTATGTATTAATAAAATGAGATATGATGTAATATTAATTATACTAAAAAATGGGTGGAAAAGACACATCTCATGAGTAAAATCACACTAAGGATAGAAATGTTTTGGGTCAAGTTAGAAAAGTGGTCAATAAATGACCACACCCACAAAAAATTACATTACATCAATACCTAGATAACAAAACAGAGAGAGCAAGGTACAAATAACAATAAAGAGAACAATTAAGCAGCTACAGTAAACATGGACATCGAGGGAGGTAGAGGAGATGGCAGGGCCTAAGGTTTACCATTCCATCTTCCCAGGGCAGGGGGATCCTCATCAACAAGGAAGGGCTCCCAACTAGTATTTCACTGATCCTCTAATATCTCATCTTGATTTATTTAAGGATAAATTACCAGAGCTAAGTGTGGGAACTTACCCTAGGGACAACAAAGCCCAACCTCTAATGTCATCATCTTGGACGGGAGAGGAGATCCCCATCCCCTGCGATCACCTCCAAATCTAGATGAACCATTTCGGCCACCATGATGAGGAGTAGACCAACGAAGTGATGACCATCATGCAGAATGTCTCTTGCGTTTGATTCTGGATCGTTGTCGACGTGGTCCATGCCCTTGTCCCTGAGAAGGTGAAGGATGATGTGGGGGCTTAGGAAGTTCACGACTAACTGCACATAGAGCATTTCCCTAATGATCAAGCAAACACTAGAAATGGTTGAGTTCCAGACGAACCTTATCTGTTTGGTTTTAAATTTGAAGAGTAACATTAGATAGAACAATGATTTTGTTAGTAACAGAAAGACTACGTTCCAACTCTTCATGATTAAAGAAAGCATAGTTTCTAGTTTTTTAGATTTGAAACAAAATGTCAGCTCAAAAAATCTACGAAAAATGATTATATTTTATAGGAAATAACGCCGAGTCCCCTAGGAGAGACATCTTCCACATGAAGAATGTTGGTTGAAAGGGTTGGAAAAGGGAATCTATCTAGTGCCATGTAGATTGTGCGTAAGGGTAAAACTGGAAAAAGTGCTTAATAGTCTTTTGTTGTTGACAAATCGGGCAGATGGAGTTAGGCACTCCTAGATGCTTGAGTTAGTCTCCCACATATAGAGCTTGATAGAAAAAACACCATCAAAAATGAGTTTTTTGAGCTCAATAAAAACAAACAACACAATGCTAAAACATTGGGCCCAAGCACTATGTTTGGAATAATGATTCCATCCGAAATTAAATATATCATCAGAAATATGCTACAAAACAAATAAATGATACTCCAATAAAAAAAGATATTAAATAAATGAGATGGTTATAAACCAAAACCAATCCTTCCACCAAATTAAAAAAATTGACTCCAAAAAATATCTTACATTGTTATACATAATTTATTACACCAAATTGGATACTTCTCTTCAACATATATTAGAATCACTTTTATAACTCTAAAGTTTTCATATATTTATTCATTTTGTGTAATGAGTAGTCAAATGAGTTTTCAAATAAAAAGTAGGCACATTCATATTGACTGATTAAACATATATAGATGATTTACATTACTAAAATAAATGTGGTAAATCGCCAGCACATTCAGTCAATCAACAACGAATGTGCAGCTTTATAACTCTTTCTTGTCGGTGGTGGAGAAAAAAATAATGATATGTGGGGTTTATTTTCCCACATATGGACGAGCCTTTCATTCGTCTGATAAAGATGGCCTTCCAACGTACTCTATGGCATCTAGTGATGATGATAAGTGGCCGGTGGAATGCAACGAATATACACGGTCTTTTGCTTCAAAACAATTATTGGTTCTCTAATAATTCTCGACGTGACACCATTTTTTTTTTTTTTAATCTCTCTGTTGATTTTTAACGATAAAAAGGAAATGGAATCGACAAGCAGTAGGTGGTCAGTGGTCACCAAAGGAAATGAACGTACTTAGACACCCAAACTGTTGTAGATTTGATTCTTTAGATGGATATGCATATTTTTAGGTTTTTTTTGAAGATACTCGATGGCCGTACCCGTCGAAAGCAAATATTCCAGGTCTTCATGTCTTTTTAATACTTTTCCATTTGTCTGTCTGTCTTGGCGATATTCCGATGGAAAGTAGGAGAGGTGCAAGCTAGACTTTGTGTGGGTATTAGGTGATATTTGGGTGAAAGGTATTTTAAATCGAAACATTCTAAATTAAGTATAGTATTTTATTTGAAATTTATGATTATTGAATTTATTTTATTTTTTGTGAATTGATGTTGGTATTATTGTAATGAAGAAAGGAAGACATTTTCACGTAGAGTTATAAAGCATGGAGACAAAAGATTTGGAGCACAACGGTTCCCAATAGACAATGAAAGCCCTCCTCTCAATGTGTAAAAGAAAACAGGTTCTACTTTGTAGATGAGGCCCTAGCCTTTGGTTAGTGTTAGTGTTGACCTTGTTGATCTATTTTTAGGTGGCTTTTGCCTTTGTTCCACCCTGTTTGAGTTCTGTGATGGTTTTCTTAAAGTTTCCCTGAAGGAGTTATTTCACCTTCCTAGGTCTTTTGCTTCTTTTTGTTGAAGCATGGCTTTTTGTTGTTGTTCCTTACCTGTCTTTGTAGAGTAGTGTCCCTCCTATGGGTAATGACTTGTTAGTCCTTGGTGGATTTTGTTTGCAATCTGTTTCTTTTGAGTTTCTTCTTGTTTCGGGGACTGGGCCCCTTGTTGTGTCCCAAAGCTAGTTTATTGCACCGGTCAAAAGCATTTTACCCTATCTAATAAAAAAAAAGTTGTATATAAAATGTTAAATAACAATAAAATTTAATGTTATTTATATGTGTGATGGTAGAAATTGAGGGCATTGTTTGTTCATATGGCGTGACAATATGTTATGTAAGGGGGAGATGTTCCATTACATGGTGGGCTTAAGCAATGGGAAAGTGGTAATGAAGGATAGGACCATACAAAATATGAAAACGGTAAAATATATCAACGTGAGTTGGGTGATGATGATGAAGGGCAATGATAAGGTATTTTAGATGATGGAATTGAAAACGATGACGAATACATGCGCATGATTCAATGATTATATATCATGATTACATATGCACACACACGTGTGTGTGTAATAATGATTATGATATACATAATTCAATGATTATATCTCTCTCTCTCTCTCTCTCTCTCACACACACACACACACACACACACACACACACACACTCACACACACACACACACACTTCTATATAATTATAAAAGGAAGGTTTTTAGAGGGTCTTTCCCTCTTACAAAGAGAACCAAAAAATAAGTATTGAAGGCTTACATGAAATCAAAGCAAAGATCAGTGGCCAACTAAAAGCATTGAATAAAGATCAAACCTCAGCATACCAACAAGAAAATAACATAACTATATCTAATAGACACTCCAACAAAACAACACTGACAGACAACTATAGAAAAATAAAACACAATAATATCTAGATCTGGTTCTTGCTAATTTCTTCAATTTATTGCCCCTGATTGCCCTATCACTCATTTGAACCATTATCATGGATTTTAATCTTCTGTCACCAAATTCCATTCATCATCTAACCGCTCCCCACCCCTCTTATGGGAGGTCTATATCTCCATTTCTACTAAACTCTTTCTAATATAATCCTAGTACATAGATCCATCCCAATAGGAAAGAACCTTTAACATCCTATGTTAATATATTATTGATGTAGTATATATTCATTATATAATAACATAGAAGGGTTATTTTATTAAATATTATAATAACATTATCAAATTAATATTTAATATTTAATTGAAATTTTAATATATATATTATAGATTAGTATTAATATATTTATATTATTAACAATATATGGTATTATATAATAATAAATATATATTACTGATGAGATGTGGGTGAGTGAGTTGGTAGAGTGACTTGATTGTTTTAAGTATCACTCAGGGTCAAATTTTAGTATGGAATCATAGGCCGGATGTGGTTGATTGTTGGTATTCTTGAGTTGTTTGGTTAGTTGTGGCCAATCATTGGTATTCTTTATCCAGTTGTGATTGATCATCTGTATTCTCAAGCTAATTATGGTTGTTCATTGGTTTTCTTGGACTGATTGTGGCCATTTTTGGTAAATTTGTTACTTATGATAGAAGACCACTTGGGAATCTGGGCCCTTGATTGTGTCCCAAACAGATTGGAGCTCTGGTCAAAAGCAAATACCTATCTTTTAAAAAATAAAAAAATTAAATATATATTATATATTAGATTAATTTCATGATATATTACATTTAATGTAATATATATTATATTATTAATAATATTTATGTACATTCATATTGTATTTATTAACAAATTATATAATTTATAATACTATAGATTATTTAATTCAAAATGGTGAAATATCGAGGAGATAAGAAGATTTGGTGGGTTGGCATGAAGCAATGGGAGAGACCCAAAGAAAAAGGGCACAAGTGAACAATGTTTCAACACACTTGCTTTTTCAATCCATCTACAAGAATAAGATTTAATAGTGTGTTTAAACCTAAACAATGATTCCCTTTCCAAGGAAATAGGGCTACTCAAAGATCTTACTCCAATGGGTAAATACCTTGGTAAATGGTCTAAAAGGGAGGAAATTGAATCCTAACAAACAAATAATTCTGGAGAGGATTGCTCATTATGTCTCTTTTCAAAGGATTTTTTTGTGGTGGTATTTGGCTTAATTAGGTACAAACAAGAAGTCTTTGAAGATCATGCAAAGCCATTGGAGTGTTTTGGGTTTCACCTTCAGACTTGGACTCCAAATTTTGATGCCCTATCTTCTTATCTTCCTCCACAACCTAGATGGATCCAATTATATGCTTTAACAATCATGCTTTGGGAAGAAAGCCTTCTCCTTCACATTGGGAGTTTCTTGGGTTGCAAGCCTTCTCCTTCACATTGGGAGTTTCTTGGGTTGCATAGTGTGCATTAACAACCACACCTTATTGGGCTATATAGCCTCCTTCGTCAAGTTTTATATTCTAGGACACCCTTGTACACCCTTTTTGAACTTCATTAATGTCTAGTTTGTGGGAGTATGTTGGCGCTAGAGAATAGAAGTTGAGAACTTATGATCATTTTTCTCTATTTAAAAAGATGTTGATCATTAGGCTAGATTATACCCTAGTTGCATGAGCCCTTCTAATCTTAAGGTTTTTTATCCTAAGCTTGGAGGTCCTTCGAAAGACTTCCTTCATTGTAATAGGGATTTTATCCCCATCCTTCATGAGGCACAACCCACTAATTTCTCAAATGAATAAGAGTGGTCTGACTAGTAAGAGCATTCACATTTTAATCTAATGTATCCACGAACCCCCCAAATCAATCAAGTCTAGCAGTCATAGTTTGGCTAACGCCCGTTAACAACATGTTAAAGAAAACAAAAATAGTTATGGAAAACAACAATGATTACTTAACAATAAATGTTAAGGCAAAGGACAAATGTTAAGGAAAATAATAGCTACTAATGCAAACACTAGGGGTTAAGCCAAACACTAGTTGAAAAACAAAATGCTAATATCCATTGAAAGCTGACTTATTACTTACATGCCTTTCCATAATTTAAATAGTATTCTAATTCTTATCTTCCATTACATTTTCTACCTACGTAAGAGCATTTTTTCCATTATCCAATTGTAGAAGCATGAAACATATGAGCATCCCTTGAGAGGCATTTTAGTATAGAGGTTGGTTAGCTATAATTAATTGCATTGTTAATTCACTAGCCATTGAGCATGATATCAATTAAACATCATAGAAGGGCATATTAGTTTAGATTGCATAATGCAATTGGGTTTGTTTCATGTTGATTTTTTGTTTTACTACTTGAAGGAAATAATGATTAGTTAGGGCATAATCATTCATTCAACACACACACACACACACACACACACACACACACACACACACACACACACACACACACACACATATATATTGTTGTATATGCTACATATAAAGAAATTGAACTCTATACATTTGTATTTAAGCTTTATATTGTAAAAGAATTTAAATGTTTGGAAATTTGACCCTTATTTTGTGCATATAATAAAGTAAAGTTTTAACCACCATTAGCATGAGCTTAGTAATAGATAATAAATGCATGTTTAGGGACAGAACATGTTAATATCCGAAAACCATTCCCAAATAAGCATACCATTAGGCATTTAAGAAGTTAACAATATAGTCAATGCCCTATTGTGGGAAGCAGAGAATAGGAATGTGAGTTATGATTGAATAGTAACTGACATTGAATGAATTATGTGTTCAATGAATTATATGTATCATATCTTAATTACACAAACTATTCAATAAATTATGCATTTAATTGTTGATTATGTCATAACTAATCCATAAATCCTTCAATCCTTCACAATATAGTCAACATAATACTCCTTAATTTTCATTGATAATTATGCTAATGTGAAGGATGGGCATGTATAACTATTTATTATGCAATTGAAAAATACTTAATTTGTTCATTTTTATTGATAAATCAATTAAATTAATAACATAAGGTTCAAGGAAATCCATTGATTACATTGTTGACTACCTGAACTTGATTGTATGCTTATTAGGAATCATTTTAAGATTTTATCATGTTCTACCTTTAAACCTGCATTTAAATTTTGTGACTCAACTATTCCCTTAAATGATGATATGAATGGATGTTTCTAATGTTCAATTTAATTTTGCTAATGGAAAGAGTTACGTTGGTGGTGGATGACTTAGTAGTATGTTTCTCTTAACTTAGCACTCAATATTAGTGTTTTTTCTGGGATTGAAAAATATTTTTTTCTTCATTTTTGTTGATAACTCTATCAAGTTAATAATAGAAGAATCATGAAAACCCATTGACTATATTCATAACTACTTGACCCTAATGATATGATTATTTGAGAATTATTTTAGGTTCTTACCATTTTTTATCTTTAAACACACATCTATCTCGTATGAATTAGCTTCTGTTGAGGGTGGTTATAACAATTTTCCTAAATGGTGATATGAATGGATGTTTATAATTTTTGATATGCTTTTTCTTATGAAAAGAGTGACATATGTGGTGGATAGATTACTACTACATTTCTATCAATGTCATGTTTCTCTTAGTTTTGTACCCAATGTTAGTGTTTTTTGTGACCTTACAAAACACTTATTGTTGTCATTTTTTTCCATAACTCTATCAATTTAATAATAAAAGGATCATGGAAACCCTTTGAATGTATTCATAACTAATTTAACCTAATGGTATGATTATTTTAAAATGATTTTAGGATCTTATCCTATTCTATCATTAAACTTGTATCTATTTTTTATAAATCAGCGCATGTTGATGGTGGTTATAATTATTTCCTTAATTAGTGATATGAATGGATGTTTGTAATTTTAATTTCATGCTGCTAATGTAAAGTGTGACATAGATGGTGGATAAATTATTACTATTTTTTTATCAATGTTATGTTTCTCTTAACATAGTACTCATTATTAGTGCTTCTTGTGGGATTAAAAAACACGTATTGTGTTCCTTTTTGCTCAGAATTATATCAAGTTAATAATAGAAGGATCATGGAATGATGAAGAAAAAATAGGCCAATCTTCTGGAGGCCATAACTTTTGATCCGTAGCTTCATTTGAACTCTTCCATATGACAAAATGACAATCTCAGAAAGTTCATTGCTGTCCTAAGAAGCTATACATACTAAAGGATGTTTTTGATATTTTTTTAGAGGCCATATGTAATCGATTATCTTATAGTCCAAAATTAATGTTTAATGATTTTTTTGTAATCTTCTATTTTTAAAAATTATATGTTTTTAGGATCGGATGTCAACTTTAGTTGAATTTCATCTCATAGGCTAATTTTAGTGTTTGAAGTATTTTGAGAGATTTTTATAATTATCTACATTTTAATGCAAAATTTACTGTAAATGATAGCTATTAAAAATAGATATATTTTTAGATTTTTTTCAAAATTTGCATGTCAACTCTAAATTCTGATTTAAGGATTATTTAAGCATGGTTTGGGTTTGTAATTATTTTAAATAATTAAATATGAATCAATACAAGTTATTATTTAGAATCTTGGCCTATTGGTAATTATGTGCATTTTAATGCAAAACTTACTATAAATAATAGCTATTAAAAATAGACGTTTTTTTAGATTTTTTTCAAAATTTGCATGTCAACTCTAAATTTTGATTTAAAGATTATTTAAGCATGGTTTGGGTTTGTAATTATTTTAAATCATTAAATATGAATCAATACAAGTTATTATTTAGAATCTTGGCCTATTGGTAATTTATTATCTTGATAGTTTTTAGTTTCATTCTCTCATATCAGAGCAACTTTAAATCATGGAGTAAATAATAGAGAGAAGATGAGGAGGTATTGCATAGATGAATCATACTATATAATAGATAGAGAGAAAATTGAAATAATCAATTGAGGCTATCACTAATTAGGTGAGAAGATAAGGTTGTGATGAGGAAGACATAGATCATTATGAATATGTTTAACAAGAAGAAGAACAACAAGAGCAACCAACATCAATAAAAGAGAGGATAGTTAAGGATTTGGAAGGAAGAAATGAAAGAATCAAGGTTGATGTTCCATATTATAGAGGTAGTTCAAAACTAGAGGAGTTGATAGATTAGATAAATAGCATGGAAAAGTTCTTTAAGTGAAAGATTATGAGAGAAGATAAGAAGGTAAAGTATGCATGCACAAAATTAAAATGTCATGCGATGATTTGGTGGGATCACCTATAGAAAGATAGATAGAGAAAAGGTAAAGAGAAGATTAATGCATAGAAAAATATGGAGAAGAAGATAAGGGAGAAATTTTTTATTATAGATTATGCATAAACCCTATTCAAAAGATTTCAGAATTTGAGCCAAAAAGATCATAGTGTACAAGAATATACAAATGAATTTTATAAGCTTTCCATATGAGTGGAGCATGATGAAACTGAAGATAAAATAGATGTAAGATATGTAAATGGTTTTAAATTTTCTATTCAATATGAATTAATCATGTATAGAATACTTTGCATGGAGGAGGCTTATCAATTAGCTTTGAAGGTAGAATAAAAAAGAAATAGAAAAAACTTTAGAAGAGCATCTATTGGTCCAAGAAGGGGTAGATCCCCTCCAAATAGGGAATGATATGGGTTTAATACCACCATAGGTGTTTCGAATACCAATAGAGGTGAATCATATCATGGTGAAAAAAGGCAAGATGACAATAGGTAAGGGTTTTAATACCAATAAAGAGGAAGAAGATTTAAGAGAGGATGAGGTTATGGTGGTGCTAGAGGATGGTTCCAAAATCAATGTAGATATTATGTTTGTTATAGATGTGGATAATAAGATCACAAAGCATTTGAGTTCCCACATTATCAAGATGAAGAAAGGAGGTAAAAAGATCACCCATGAGTGAATCTAGTTGAGGTTGAGATAGAGGAGCAAAATACTAAGGTTGCACCTACAGATGTTGAACATAATCTCATGATGAAAATAACTATGATCAATCCAAGAAAGGAACAAGTGCAAAATAAATAATGTTTTAATGAATGTCTATGATCAAATATTTTTAGAACAAGATGTACTTCAAGTGGAAAGGTATGCAAAGTAATTATAGATGGTGGTGGTTGTGAAAATATAGTTTCTAAAAAAATGCTATAGAAATTAAATTTTCAACGTAAAAATCACCCAAATATTTATCTTATTTCATGTTTTAAAAAGGAGAATGAGGTTATGATAGATAAAAGGTGCTTAATCAAGTTTTCTATAGGAAAAAGTTATAAAGATGAGATATGGTGTGATGTTATTCTAATGGATGCATGTCATGTGTTATTGGGAAGACTATGGAAATTTGATAGGAAAACAATCCATGATGGAGCAAAGAACACATACCATTTTTATAAAGGTGATACAAAGGTAGTTTTGTTATCACTTAAAGAGGAAGGGAAGATAGAAATCATGATCTCTACTAGAGAATTTATCTAAGATATGAAGGTGGTAGGTTGTTGTTATGTATTAGTAGCAAAGAATGAAGAAATAGAAATGATGCCAATACGAATAAAAGTGGCAAGTCTATTGAAATAATATGTGGATGTTATGCCTAATGAGTTATCAAATGGTTTACCACTGAAGAGAGATATTATGTATCACATTGATTTGATTCTAGGATAAGATCTACCCAATCAAACAATGTATAGGATGAGTCTAATAGGATATGCAAAGTTAAATAAATAGGTTACTAAAATGATAAGAGAGAAGGTGATAATGGAGAGTATGAGTCCATGTGCAAAACCAACATTACTAACTATAAAGAAAGATGGAGGATGGAGAATGCCGGTGGATAGTAGATCAATTAATAAAATTACAATCAAGTATAGGTTTCCTATACCTCATTTAGATGATATGATAGATGTGCTTATAAGAGCAAAGTATTTTACCATGTTTGATCTAAGGAGTGGTTATTATCATATTTGAATTCATGAAGGGGATGGGTGGAAAACTACATTCAAGACTGGGAATGGCTTGTATGAGTGGATGGTGATGCTCTTTAGATTATCTAATGCAATGAGCACAATCATAAGGGTTATGAATACAGTGCTACAAGAATATATTAGTAAGTTTGTGGTTGTTTATTTTGATAATATTTTGATATGTAGTAAGATTAAAGAGGATTACTTATAACATTTGAGTATGGTAATGGATTTGTTAAGAAAGGAGAAGTTGTATGTAAATTTGAAGAAGTGCATGTTTATATAGAATAATTTGGTATTTTTGGAATTTGTAGTTTCAAATTATGATGTGAGAATGGATGACAAAAATATAAAGGTAATTGTTGAGTAGCCTATCAAAAATTCATTACAAATGTAATAAGTTTCCATAGTTTAGCAAAATTTTATAGAAAATTTATTAAAAAATTTAGTGGCATTTTGGGACCAATAACAAATTGCATGAGAGGGAAACAATTTGCATGGACTAGAGTAGATATAGAAAGCTTTGAATTTTTGAAGAAGAAGATTACATAAAATCAAATTTCAGCATTACCATATTTTAACAAAGTGTTTGAGTTGACTGTGATTCTCCAGTTATGGGAATTGGTTTTGTGTTGAGTCAAGAAAGAAAGCTAATAGAATATTTTTGTGAGAAATTGAATGAGATAAGAAAAAATTATTCTACTTATGATGTTTAAATTTGTGCAATTGTATAAGCATTAAGACATTGGAGGCATTATCTAGTGCCTAAGGAGTTTATAGTATTTGTAAATCATGAGATTTTGAATTATTTGAATATACGAAATAAGTTGAATAGTAAGCATGCAATGTGAGTTTTTTCTTGTAGGAGTATACTTTTGTGTTGAAACATAAATCAATAAAATAGAATCAAGTAGCTGATGTATTGAGTAAGCGAGTAGCATTATTAACTACTATGGTGATTGAAATAGTTGGATTTGAAGCTATAAAATAATTATATGACATTGATCTATATTTTGGCAAGGTAGTTGAGCAGTGCAATAATCTATTAACTGGTGGGATATATACTATTCATAGTGAGTATCTTATACAAGAAAATTATATCTTCAAAGGGAAATAATTATGCATTCATGTCGGGTCTCTACGAGACAATATAATAAGAGAGTTGCATAGTGGTGGTTTGGTAAGACATTTTGATAAGATGAAGACAATAGATTTGGTTGAGAAAAAGTATTTTTGGCCAAAGATGAAGAGAGATGTGACAAGGTATGTTTCAAGGTCTAGAATATGTTAGGTGGCTAAAGGACATGCACAAAATACCATACTATACATGTCATTATTGATTCCAAGAGGACCATGGATAGATTTGAGTATGGATTTTGTGTTGGGATTGTCAAACACACAGAGGTAATGATTCAGTTTCTGTTATTGTAGAATTTTTTTAAAAAATATTTCATTTCATTACATGTATGAAAGCTAATGATGCCACTAGAGTTGTAGAATTATTTTTTAAGGATACTATGAGATTGCATGGTATTCCAAAAATTATTACTTTAGATAGGACAAAAAATTTCTATGTCATTTTTGGACGACTTTGTGGAAGAAGATGGGTAATAAGCTATAATTTAGTAGTGCATATGGTCAAATAGAAGTTGTGAATAGATCAACAGAAAAATCATCATTTCAAATTATTTATGGGAGAAATACTATGTGTATTTTATATTTGGTATAATTACCGATTGTAGATCAAATTAGTGATGATGCAAAAGTGTTTGTAGAGCATACGTAACAGTTGCAAGGAATAAGAAAAAAGTTGCAAGAAAGTAATGAGAAATATAATGCAACAACATATGTTAGAAGAAGATTGAAGGTATTTGAAGGAAAGTTGGTGATGGTTCAATTGATTAAAAAAATATTTTCAAAAGGCACATACAATAAGTTGAAGTACAAGAAAATTAGACCATGCATAATTATGAAGAAAATCAATGACAATGCTTATGAGGTGAGTTTACCCCACACACACACACACACACACACACACACACACACACACATAATGTGGTAAACTCACCTCATAAGCATTGTCATTGATTTTCTTCATAATTATGCATGGTCTAATTTTCTTGTACATTATATATATATATATATATATATATATATATATATATATATATATATATATATATATATATATATATATATATATATATATGGTGAATATGATGAAGATGAAGAAGTAAATTGGGAGCAACAGATTCTAAAGAAGAAGGAAAAAATAGTGCAAGTTTTGGATATGAAGACAATGAGCACAAGACAAGGGAATTATAACAAGTATTTGGTACAGTGAGAATGATTACAATACAAATACAACACTTGGATTACATAATGGAGGCTAAAGACAATTGACAAAGACAAATGCAAGAAGTAAAATCAAAGCAACTAATAGGAGCCGAGTTATTTTCAACCAGAGGAAAATGATGAAGAAAAATAGACCAATCTTCTGGCAGCCATAACTTTTGACCCATAGCTCGAGAGCTCTTCCACATGCCAAAATGACCATCTCAAACATTTCATTACTATCTTAAGAAGTTATACATATTAAGGGATGTTTTAATTATTTTTTGGAGGCCATACATGATCATCTGAGGGTTTTAAATTAACATTTAATGATTTTTTCAAAAAAAAATTATTTTTAGAAATTGTATATTTTTAGGATCGGATGTCAACTTTAGTTTAATTTCATCCTATAGGTTAATGTTAGTGTTTATATTATTTCATTATATTTTTAGATTTGTGTGTGATTTTATGCAAAACTTACTATAAATAGCAGTTACTAAAAATAGACATTTTATTTAGATTTTAGTTTTTTTTTAAAAATTTTGCAATTTTTAGTTGAGGATTATTTAAGCATGGTTTGATTTTTTTAATATATTAAGTCATTCAATACCAATCAATAAAAGTTTTTCAATTTTTTTTCTTATTGGTAATTTTTATTGTCTTGATAGTTTTTAGTTTCACTATGGAAACCCATCGATTGTATTCATGATTTCTTAAAATTAATGGTATGATTATTTAGCAATAATTTTATGATCTTACCATGTTCTATCTTTTGACTTGCATCTATCTTTTATGATGTAGAAAAGAGATCAAACTTCTGAAGCGTATAAATTTTGATGTGTAGCTTCATTTGAGCCTTTTTCATGTCAAAATAACCATTTCAAAATATTCATTGCAGCCATAACCTGGATTTTTTGACTATGTATATTTTATGAAGGCCATATGTGATAATATCAGGATTCAAAATTGTAGTTTAATCTTATTTTTGGTATTTTTCTAAATTTAGAAATTATATATTTTTGTAACCAGACTTGAACTTCAGTTGATATTTGTATGATAGATTAATTTTAGTGTTTAGTTTAGTTTTGGATATTTCTAGATTTGTGCACGCTTATTAGTAAAACATACTAAAAAAATAGTTGATAAAAATAACATGTCAAGTTTTATTTATTTTTAGGGTTCTAAATATTTGCATGTCAACTCTAATTTTGAGTTGAGACTTATTTATACATGGTTTGTGATTATTTGAATTATTCAATATGAATCAATACAATTTATTATTTGGAAGCTTTTCTTATTAGTATTTTATTGTATTGATAGTAATTGGGTCCATTATTTTGTATTAGAGCAAGTTTGAATCTTGGAGGTGTAAGAGATGTTGAGAGGAGGAGGAGAAATCACCCAAATAAATTGGACTATCTAAGAGCTACAGAGGTAAGTAGAATAATTAACTAAGATATTGAAAATCAAAGATAATAGAGAGTAGAATACGATGTTGAGGATGACATCGATGATGAAGAGGAAATTATGCAACAAGAGCAATAGAAACAACCACCATCAATGGAAGAGAGGATGGTTAGAGATTTAAAATGAAATAAAAAAGGAATCAAGGTTGACATTCCAAATTATGGAGAAAGTTTAAAACTATAGGAGTTGATATATTGCATGAAAAACATGGGTAAGTTTTTTGAATGGAGAACTATGAGAGAAGAAAAAAAGGTAAAATTTGCACACAAAAAACTGAAGGGTTGTGCAATAATTTGGTGGGATCACCTATAGAAAGAAAGATAGAAAAAGCTAAAGAGAAGATCATCTCATGGACAAAGATGGAGAGGAATATGAGGGAGAAATTTATTCTTGTGGATTATACAAAAAATTTATATAGAATATCCCACAATTTGAGGTAGAAGGATTATAGTATAAAAGAGTATAAAAATGAGTTTTACAAGCTTTTCATATGTGTGGATCATGATAAAATAGAATAACAAATGGATTCAAGGTATGTAAATGGTTTGAAGTATTCTATTCAAGATGAATTTATCATGAATAAAATACTTTGTATGAAGGAAGCTTATCAATTAGCTTTGAAGGTAGAAGGAAAACAAAATAGATGTAATTTTAAAAGAACATCTATTAGAACAAGAAGAGGAAAATCCCATCTAATAAGGGGATGAGATGTATTTAATACAAATAGATCTAGGTTTAATACCAATAAAGGAGAATTTTCACATGGAATAGAAAGACAAGAAGCTAGTAGATAAGGGTTTCAATACTAATAAAGAGGAAAAGTATTTCATAGAGGATGAAGCTATGGTGGTAGTAGAGGATGGTTTGAAAATCAACATAGTTTTTATATTTTTTACAGATGTGGAGAGGAAGACCATAGAGTTTCTAAGTTTTCACACTACCAAGATCAAGAAAGGATGCAAGAAAATCATCCAAGAATGAATTTAGTTGAAGTTTAAATAGAATAAAAAAAAAATATTAATGTTACAACAACAGATATTGGAGAAAATCTCATAATGATAAAAACACTGATTGTTGCTAGGAAAGAACATGTGAAAAATAAACAAAGTGGTTATGCATGGATGCAAATAAATATATTTTGAACAAGGTGTACTTCAGGAGGTAATAAAGGCAAAGTAATTATAGATGGTGGTAGTTATGAAAATATGATTTCTAAGGACATGATTGAGAAACTAGGTTTGCAATGTGAAAAACATCCTAATCCTTATAGGATTTCATGGTTATATAAAGGTAATGGAGTTATAATATATGAAATTTGCTTAATCAATTTTTATATAGGTAAAAGTTATAAGGATAAAAGATGGTGTGATGTTATACCAATGGATGCATGTCATGTGTTATTGAGATGGCTATGATAATTTAATAGAAAACAAATTCATGGTGGATGAAAGAACACATATAGTTTTTGGAAAGGTGGTATGGAGGTAGTTTTATCACCTCTTAAAGGTAAAGGTCATACTAAAAGAATGATGAACGCAAAGTAATTTATTAAATATGTGAAGATGATAGATTGTTGTTATGAATTAGTAGTGAAGAAAGAAGACACAAAAGTGGTATAAATACTAGAAAAAGTAGTAGTAGTGATGAAAGAATATGTATATGCTATGCCTAATGAGTTACCCAATGGTTTAAAATGAAGATAGTTATTCAACATCATATAGATTTGATTCTAGGATTAGCTATACCCAATAAAGTAGATTATAGGATAAGTCCAACATAACATGTAAAATTAAATAAACAAGTTATTGTATTGGCGAGGAATGGTTTAGTAAGGAAGAACATGAGTCTATAAGCAACACCAACATTGATAACTCAAAATAAAGTTGGAGGGTGTAGGATGTGTGTGGAAAATAGAGAAATCAATAAAATCATGATGAAGTAGAGGTTTTCTATATCTAATTTAGATGATATGATGGATGTTATTACACGAGTAAATATTTTTACCAAGATTGATTTAAGAAGTGGATACTATTAGATTCAAAATTATGAAGAAGATGAATGGAAAACAACATTCAAGACTAGAGATGGTTTATATGAGTGGATGATGATGAAATTAAAGTTATCTAATGTACCCAACATATTTATGAGGGTGATAAACATTGTGCTATGATAATACAATGGTATGTTTACGGTGGTTTATTTTTATGATGTTTTAATATTCAATGAGACTAAATAAGAGCACTTACAACATTTGAGAATGGTATTAGAATTGTTAAGAAAAAATAAATGTGAATTTTAAGAAGTATAGGTTTATACAGAATAATTTGATATTTTTTGGATTTGTAGTTTCAATAGATGGTGTAAAAATAGATGAATAAAAAGTAAAGGTAATTATTGAGTGGCCTATCCCAAAGAGGATCACAAAGGTAATAAGTTTCCATGGTCTAGAAAATTCTTATAGAAAGTTCATTAATAATTTTAGTAGTCTTATTACACCAATAACAAATTGTATGAGAGAAAAAGAATTTTCATGGACAAGGAAAAAAAAAAGAAAGCTCTGAGTTGTTAAAGAGTAAAATTATAGAAAATCCTATTTTAGCATTACCAAATTTTAACAAAGTTTTTGATGTTGATTGTGATGCTTTATTTGTGGGAATTAGGGTTGTGTTCAGTCAATAAGGGAAGTAGTGAATAAGGGAAGCCAATAGAATATTTTAATGATAAATTTATTGAGGTAAGAATAAAATATTTTACATGTGATGTTAAAATTTATGCCATTATAAAAGCATTAAGAAATTGAAGGCATTACCTTATGCCTAAAGCGTTTATCCTATTTACTGATCATGATGCTTTGAAGTATGAGAACACACAAAAGAAGTTAAATAGTAGGCATGCAAAGTGGGTATCTTTCTTAGAGGATTATACCTTTCAGTTGAAGCACAAATCAAGAAAATATAATGAAGTTATTGATGATTTGAACATGCGAGTGGGGTTGATAACTACTATGGTGAGTGAAGTAGTTGGATTTGAATTTATTAAAGAAGTATATGATACTGATCCTAATTTTGTCAAGATATATGTGTAAGGAAAGAATACATTGACATGAGATATAATTAATATTTATGATTAGTATCTTATGTAGAATGGTTATTTCTTCAAAGATAAACAATTATGTCTTCTAATTGGGTCTCTAAGAGACAATATTATAAGAGAATTGTATAGTAGTGGTTTGGCTAGACATTTAGATAAGACAAAGACAATAGATTTGATAAAGGAGATGTATTTTTTGAAAAAAAGATGAAGAGATATGTGACAGGATATGTTTCAAGGTGTAGGATATATCAGGTGGCAAAAAGGCATGCACAAAATATAGGGATGCACATGCCACTACTAGTTCTAATGAGACCATGGACATATTTGAATACAGATTTTGTGTTGAGATTACCAAGCACACATAGAGGTAATGATTAAATTTATCTTGTTTTAGAGATATTTTATAATATGGTTTTTTTTATTTCATGTAAGAAAACCAATGATTACACTAGAGTTGTAAAACCATTTTTTAAGGATATTATGAGATTACATGGTGTTCCAAAAACTATTATATCAGAGAGGGACACAAAATTTCTAAGTCATTTTTGGAATATTTTATGGAAGAATATGGATACTAAGATGCAATTCATTAGTGCCTACTACCCACAAATACATATATAGATAGAAGTTGTAAACATGAGCTTGGAAAATTTATTGAGATGCATAGTTGGAGAGAAGCCCAAGCAATGGGACTTGGCTTTACCACAAGATGATTTTGTAGATAATAGTTAAGTGAACTGATCAATAGGAAAATCAAATTTTTAGATTGTTTATGAGAGAAATATTATGAGTATTTTAGATTTGATGCAATTATCTATTACAGAATGAGTTAGTGATGATGCATAAATATTTACAGAATATATATATAATTTCAAGAAGTAAGAAGAATGTTTAAAGAAAAAAATGAGAAGTATAAATTATAAAAAATGTCAAAATAAGATAAAATAATTTGAATAAGGAGATTTAGTAATGGTTCACTTAAGGAAATAGATATTTTTTAAAGTTACATGTAAAAAATTGAATTACAATAAAATTGAACCATGAAAAATTGTGAATAAAATCAATGACAATGATTATGAGATGAGTTTACCACAAAATTTTCATATCTCTCCACTATTTAATGTTTCATATATATATATATATATATATATATATATATATATATCAATGATTATGAGATGAGTTTACCACAAAATTTTCATATCTCTCCACTATTTAATGTTTCATATATATATATATATATATATATACATATATTCCATGTAGAATACGATGAATGTGAATATGTATAAATATTTTAACATCAAAAGGTGCCAAAGAATAAGAAAGAAAATATCATGTAGGTTCTCTATGAGAAGACAATAAACACAAGGCAAGGAAGTTATGATAGGTATTTAGTATAATGCAAATGATTACAATAAGAAGACAACACTTGAATTATAGAATGGGATTCGAATAAGATCATAAAAATTAATTTTAGAAGTATGATCAAATCAACTCATAAGATCTAAGTTGTTTTCAATGAGATAATAATGACACAAAAAAAGATGTTGAATTTCTAGAGGCCATAACTTTTGATCCATAACTCTATTTGAGCCCATATTCATGCCAAAATGATTGAATTGAAAAGTTCAATGCATACATAACTTGGGCTATTTGGTTACAAATATTTTTGAAGACCATACATGACCATCTAAGGGTCCACAATTATAATTTATTATTATTTTTTGATATTGTTCTAAATTTAGAAATTGTATATTGTGTAATTGAATTTGAACTTCAGTTGATAGTCATCTGATAAGTTAATTTTTGTGTTTAATTTAATTTTGGATATTTTAAGAGTTTCACAAGCTTGTATGTGAAACTTAATAAAAATAACATGTCAAGCTATATTTATTTTTAGAGTTCCAAACTTTTACAAGTCAACTCTAATTTTGATTTGAAACTTATTTATGCATGGTTTGTAGTTATTTGAATAATTTAATACAAATTGATACAAGTTATTATTTCAAAATATTTGCGTATTCATATTTTATTATCTTGATAGTAATTAGATTTATTATTTTATGACTTAACTCATGCCGAGGGTCATTATAACTATTCCCTTAAATGGTGATATGAATGGATGTTTATAATGTTTGATTTCCTAATGATAATGGAAATAATGACATACTATAGTATTAGTTAGAAATTATAAGTTTTAATTTATAGCCTTATATGGAATTTGTTAATGCAATGTATGGTAAATATCTACATTGTTAGTATTTGATTTTATTTCATTCACTAAAGATAACCCTATGAAAGTGTTGAGACTAGATTGTGTCAAATTATTTTCATTAACATCAGATGATTATATCAACCTTGAAGATGATTATGTTTGTTAAATAATTTTTTTTTCATAAGATTAGGGATAATATATATTTCTTTCATATTGTCGTTTAGTATGATATAATAAATTTATGTTTAAAATATGCGTATATTATGAATGGTCCAAGGAAATAAGTGATAAACTTTAATTTTGATCCATTTACTAATGGTATCAAATTTAATTATTCATACTATATAGCTCTTATTCATGGTATTATGACTCTTTATGATTAGAATGTAGATAATTTAGTTGTTGAAATCAATTATAAAGTAACGTGTGATAAAAATGTCGAGTAAGACTTGTGTAAGAGATGATAAATTTGCCACACTTCATAGATAGGTAGATTCACTTATGATAGTTTATCGATGTGAAGATAAAATATGTATAGGATGTTGGGGATGTGAAACTAATGTTGAGCTATGATATAACAAGTAGTGGTGGTGCTTAATCAATTAGTACTAGCATGGCTTCACCACTTATGAAGTTATAATACAATGTCAATGAGCCTATGTTACTAATTTTTGAGTCAAAGTTGAATATAAATGATGAACATAATACTATAGAATATGATTAAAAAAAATTATTTCATGTGTCTAATACATAAAATAAATAACAAAACATAAATAACTAGCGTGTTAGGCATGCTACCTCAAGGGGTGTGGATTAAGTGGCCCTCGTCTAAGATCAGTCCATTAATCATGTTTGTCCCTAAATTTGGTACTCCAAGTCTTTGTAAATGTAGTAACATAAGCATCTACATACATCTCTCCTTGCACAAATGGATTTGGCTCTTGTTTTGATCAATTTTGAAAGGATGAGTGAAGTTCTCCAGTGATATATTACATAGTATTTCTATACCAAAAAGAGCTTAAAGGTTATGGCCATAGCTCATGTATTTATAGATTTTATAAAATGAAGAAACTAATTTGTGATCCTCTATCTCAAGATCAAGATGGAGGGTTACAAATCCCTTCAACTTTAAAGGGAGAAGCAATAAATATGATAATTAATATTTGGGAGAATCAATCATTAATAATGCATGGGTATCATTGATCTTGATATTTATCTTAATTAATATTTTTTGGATGACATCCCTATGATGATGTCATGGGTGATGTCATGGCCAAGATATTTTGAATTATGAATTTACAATAATAGATATTCTATAACTTTCAATGGATTTCTCAGTTAAGATCTTAATATAATTTGTTTTGATTAATGATTTTACTTATACTTTTTGTAATTCTTTGAAATCGGTTGCTTGCTTAATCAAAATTTCACTAGATTTAAATTATGGTAAGGTTTTAATTACATATAGTGTAATACCCCAATTAGTGTAGTATATATGTGAATTATCACATGTACATGATGTGTGCAGATGAATTTTAGGATTTTAGTGATCTATAATATCATTTTTCCTAGTCATAATTTGATTCAAAATGAATTAGAACAATATAACAATTACATAAAATTCATTCCCTAATGAGGGATACATGGATGTGAATCAACACATGCACATGACATGTCAAGATGAATTAGAGTATTTTGTTAATTTGATCTAGTTTATGCATTATTACAGAGAGTCATTTAGACATAAAATCTTGACATGACATTGATATGAACTAGATGTATAACCATATACCATCATTTTCACTATAACCACTACATGTTTCCAATGATGACACATCAGAAATTATGAGATTTCCAGCATGCAACTCTATTTTAGAGTTTAAGGGGACTCATAAGGGCATACATGCTATTTTACGGAAACTATTTTTTCTTTATTTATGTTATTTCAATTATATGTGTTATGTGTATAATATTGAGGTATTTATTAGAGATTAATAAGAATAAAAATAATGTATGTAGAAGCAAAGAATTGAGGGATTTCTCTTGGTAGAGAGTACTTACCATGTGAAGTTTTAATTAGTATTGTAAATGAATGAAAGTTTCATTATGATCTTCAAAGTTTTTTCATGATACCTAAATTTTACAAGTGATATTAGTATTTATTATTAAATGTGGTTCATATACTAATGGATACAAATATCAATTATTGATAATGATAACATTTTCACCAAATTTTTATTCTTTCATATAATATTAATAAGTATGGGCCTTGTATGAAGGATGTAATCACTTAGTAAATAAATATTTTAAGTATCACTTAACACAATTTTTAGAATCCATAATTTGTGCTTCACTCTATTATTTTCAAACCCATTAAGAGTGCCTACAAGATATAATATGATTTAATGTTTTTTATACCATCGACAATAAATTGACAACATAAATAAAAGATAACTTTACAAGTAAACAATCCATGTTAAATATTACATATGCTGGTAAATAATCCTTAATTGATTAAGCCAATTCAACACACATGGTGTTAGGATGTTTTTCATATTTTGCATTCTTGTGAGGCATATATATTCATATTTTACAAATTTCACAAACTAGAATAAATAAAAAGTTAATAACTACCATGAAATGAATCATTTGTATGTAAAAGTCAACAACTATAATGAAATGAACCAAAGTGAAGGAAAATATAAACTATGATCACTATTATCGATGGTGGAGTTAACAAGCATGGATGCAATGGGATTTATTATAAGGAAAGTCCTAAGATGGATTACAAGGTTTTTCCACACTTTTATCTCTTATGCAAAATGTTTATTTTTTGTTATGTTATTATAATTCTCTTATTCTAAATTAATAACATTAGCACTTGACACAAATTCATATACTCTTATTGATGTAATTTGATCCTCAAATCACATCTGAGCCTATAGTTTTTATTTATTTATATGTTTAATACAAAGATTTAGCTCCTTGTCATTTGTCAGAGAAAATATGGTTTTGTTCATTCCTTAAATGATTCCCTTTAAGTTTTCCTTCATTTATTTGATGACCTTTTACCATTGCTCCCATGCAACCAACCTAGTCTTTAGAAGCCTTAGTTTACATTCTCAAGTTCATCATCCACCTTTGCATTCATATGTTCAAGACTTTTAGATTGGTCTAAAAAATTTCATAGGGGAGTGGGATTGTGCTTCTTGGAAGATACATAAAAGCAAAACCATGTATATTTAGTAAGTATATGTCACTAATAGTCATCTAATCCTATGAAAGAATGTCACCTGAAGTTTGATTGTTGGGATCATAATATGCACTCCAAATATCATAAGATGGATTGTTAAATTTATCCATACTTTTATATCTTACTCATAAAGTTTATTTTTTGTTACATGCCTATAATGATACTGTTCCAATGCAATAGCCCTAGTACTTGCTTTTTGGATGGGAGTTAACGTAGGGAAAGTCATAAGATAGATTGTAAAGTTTGTCCACACTTTTATCTCTTACTCATAAAGTTTATTTTTTGTGATGTTCCTATAATTCTCTTATTCCAAAGTAATAGCTAGAAAACTTGCCACAAATTAATATACTCTTAGTTATGTAATTTGATCCTTGAGTCACATCTAATCCAACAATTATTATTTCCTTATATGTTCAATACAAAGATTTACCTCCTTGGTGTCATTTGTTAGAGAAAATATGATTGTATTCATTCCTTCAATTTGTCGTTCATTTACTTGATAAAATTTTCCCATCACTCCCATGCATCCAATGTAGTCTTTGTATTCCTTAGTTTACATTCTCAAAGTTCATCATCCACCTTTGCATTCATTTGTTCAAGACATTCAGATTAGTCCAAAAAATATTTTAGGGGAGTGGGATTGTGCTTCTTGGAAGCTACATAAAAGAAAAAACATGGGTATTTAGTAATTATATGACACTAATAGTTATCTAATCCTATGAAGGAATGTCACCTAAAATTTGATTGTTAAGATCATAATATGCACTCCAAATATTGATTAGTTTTTTGTTGAAAACTTCATTAGTTACTTTACTTTTATCTTTATTTTTTTCCATAACTGAGAAATAAACCATTGTAATATAATGACATACAACTTCATTGGTTCCTAAAGAATTTTTAGTAAAATGGAAAATAGTAGACCATTATATAGAATGTGAATGGTATTATACATACAAGTAAGACATAAAATATTATATAGAATATAATAATATGGACAAAATTACACCATTATATAGGTCAATGGTTCACTGGTTCTTTTAATTTTTGTATCAAGATGGACAATGATAGACCATTATACATAGTGTAAAGGGTATTACAAAGACAACCAAGATGTAGGATATTATACAAAATGTAATAAGATGGAAAACATAGACCATTATACAAACTAATGGTTCATTGGCTCCTTTCCTTTATGTGTCAAGATGCAAAACACTAGACCATTACATATAATGTAAAAGGTATTGTGTAAACAAGCAAGATGCATTGCATTATATATACTATAATAAATGGTCTTATACAAGAATTGAATATATATATTTGATCTATGTATACCATTA
Source organism: Torreya grandis (assembly GCA_037957365.1). Taxonomy (NCBI): domain Eukaryota; kingdom Viridiplantae; phylum Streptophyta; class Pinopsida; order Cupressales; family Taxaceae; genus Torreya; species Torreya grandis. The sequence goes on along the minus strand of JARHVA010007954.1, from coordinate 60,124 downwards.
CAAAGAATGTAAAGGATATGAGTTATTCCTTACCTCCAAGAATGTGGATAAGTGCCCATGTAATTTTGATGATGTTTATGTATAAAGTTATTGTGTGACTCTATACCGCAAGGAAATACTAAAATGAGGAAATAAAAATGCTATCTAATGAATTGGGCAAAGGGGCATCTATCACGATCACTTTCTTTTTCTTCTTATGATAATGAATTTTCATGATGACTTACACACTCAGCCTTTGAATATGAATATAACATGTAATTGCAACATGGCATGATTAATGAAGTACCATTACATTTCATTATGCTCCATAAAACATGCCATTTGTAGATAGTGCATTCCACATGACATATAACATGTAAAAAGAAGGGGTAAATTAATATTTGATTTAAAAAAAAACTATGTCAATACAATTCAATGTCTTTGGTATATAACATGGATGTATGCATCATGGAACAAAAGTAAAGCTAGGATGGAACTGATAAGACTCTCAATTAATGAACACATGTATTGTATGCATCAAAGACTTTATCATGCTCTATATGGATGTGAAACATGTTGCCATACATGCATGGAAATGAGAAGTTTTGTATGTTTATCCTTTTATTGATGCAATTTTTGTTGAACAAACCATGGGTAGTTTGAAAATATTAAGGTTGTATGTTCATCCTTTTATCATACTATCCAATATAAAGAGTAATAATTTTTTTAATCTAACTTAAACAGATATACAATTAAAACCATTTTCATAGTCACATAAGAATGTTTCCATTACAATGTAGATTTCATCATACTACTTGAATAATGTATTATTAGAATTGAGTCAAATAAAGTTATAGAATATAAACCTTCATAATATGTGATTTCCCCAATCATCCTTCAACTAATTTAGCATTTTCAATATATATATATATATATAAATATATAAATATATATATATATATATATATATAAATATATATGTATATGTATATGTATATATATATATATATATGTGTGTGTGTGTGTGTGTGTGTGTGTGTATATGTATATGTATATGTATATGTATATGTATATGTATATATATATGTATATACATATATGTATATATATATATGTATATACATATATGTATATATATATATATATATATGTATATACATATATGTATATACATATATATATATACATATATATATATACATATATATATATATATATGTATATATATACATATATATATATACATATACATATATACATACATATATATATGTATACATATATATGTATATGTATATATGTATATGTATATATATATATATATATATATGTATATATATATATATATACACACACATATATACATACATATATACATACATATATATGTGTGTGTGTGTGTGTGTGTGTGTGTGTGTGTGTGTGTGTGTGTGTGTGTGTGTGTGTGTGTGTGTGTGTGTGTGTATCTGTATGTATGTATATGTATATATATATATATATATATATATAACTTGCACATTAATCCCCATTCTAAGACATAATTAATTTGGTATCCTTTATATGCATGTTAAAATCATATCAAGGTTTATCTCAATATTAATAAGGGAACAATAAAATTAACTTAAAATATAAATGAACCAAGCTCATATGAAACAAGAATACTGACCAGTTATTCCTAATATACTTAGAAATTTTTCAGCCCCTTCATATTACACTCAATTAATGAGGGTAAGATGGACATTTTTTTGAATTTTTAAGTCCAAAATTATTTATTAATGTAAGGGAGTATTGATTATTACAATTCCATTCATCCATTAAAGAAGTAGCTAGAAAACATGACTGGTTTGGAAGGTGTGCATGTTTGGCTATACCATTATTTTGGAATAGATGTAAAGTGTAGTGAAACCCTAGTTTTAATGAAACAACCCAAATATTATTTTGGAAGTTGCATATTAGAGTATGCATTTGGATTCATGTCAGACCCTAACCTCACTTGTTGAAGAAAATGCTACTCTCTTAGTGTACCCACATATGCACAAGTAGAAAGGTTAACCTTAACATCTTCATGACATCGTTGGGTCACAACAAGTCCATGGTAAGAGAAAAAATGTAAAGTTGTCTTGGTTAGTAATAAGGTAAACTAACATCATCCTAAAAAAAAATCAACTAGAATTAATTTGGATACATGCATTTTATGCTTATTCTCTTTAAGCATACCACAAGAATATCAGTGCATAAAAGGTTTACAATCAATTTATAAACATTATTGCCACAATCTAATTAGATGGATGAAGATACAATCATGCATTACTCATCATCTAATAGGTAAGAATATAGTGATGTCCAATCATTGAATCGATGTTAAATAATTTTACATTTCCAAATAGCCAATGCAATACAATAATTAATAAGGGAAGTCAATACCACCCACGTATATTATAGCTCATGTATATATATTTTTGTAACATAAGTTCTGATCGATCAATCATTGATTTGATTGAAGGAAGGCATATTAGCCATTCAACTGATACACTTACATAAGTAATTACAATCATATGTATGATCAGGAATTTATTAAAAAAAATTAAAGGTTGAGACATAAAATCTCTTACAACCAAGGAGTTTGGAAAGGAAGTCATCCCAACTTCCCCCAGTAACATTTCAGGTTTGTACCAACATGATTAGCTAATGTATTTCTCATAAGAATGAGTACAAGGTAACATGCATACAACAAATTATAATATGAACCAATTTATAGAATACTTAAGTATCAAGGTTATACATGAACTAAATGCACATACTAAACTCACACCAACAACCATGTCTACACAATGAGAAAATTTCAGCCAACATGAGAATAAAATAATGTGCATGTTCAACCCATAAGGGTGATGTTAGAATGTAACATTCAACCATGTTAGGGTATATAATTTTATATAAAAGGCAAAAACACCATTAAAAAATGGTATTCTACATTATAAATAGTTAAGGTTTCATCCTCCTTCCATAAACTCATAATTTGTTCCCACATTGCAATGTACATATTCTCATGATAAGTAGTCTTAACAAGCTAATCCACTCAACTTAATTCAGAAAGTTAATTAAACTAAGCTTTAAAAAAAGTATAAAATTAGCTAATTAATTGTTAAATAATAATAGTGTACCTATGTAAGTAGTTTTATAATCCCAACATGCAAGCCAAATTGTACTTTACTTCCCACCTAAGCATAACAACCAACCTATCTAACTTGTTCATATATATCAAATAAACTGAAATATCCAAGATGCCTCTATATTCTAGGTACATGTAAAATACAACTAAATAATAATCTCAAGTATGCATGTTACACCAAGAATAGTTCCAATACATATAAAATAAAATGATTCATAATCATATATACATACTGAACACCCCATAGATCTTCATTTCTATGTAGACAATGGCAAAAAACTATAAAATAGTTCCATGGTCTATTCTATACCAAGAGTAATCCCTATGTATATAAAAGGAAATGAGAATATATATATATATATATATATATATATATATATATATATATATATATATATATATATATATATATAAGGAAATAGTTAGCTAACTATTATTCCAATTAAGATAAGATCTTAGTTTACTATTAATCCAATTGAGCATATTCAAGCATGCCCAAATCACCAAATTATGTGAAATCCAGTTGCCTAAGCAATCTCTACACTAATCATTACCATGTTGGTTTAAATAAATATTTTATAAGACTACATAAGGAATGAATGCCACACTAAGAGTGCATAACATCAATTGCCATACATTCCATAATGTTTTTAATGAGATAATTCACCAATTCAACATTAGTATTGGTAATCAACTATCATTTCAAGGTTAAAACCTAGGTATGTATAAAGATGATTATATTCATAAATTGAAAGTAAATCCCACATATTACCTCACATTAAACATTATAAACTTCTACTTAGTATTCCTAAAATATCCCTATCTATATACAATGTTAGCATACAAGAAAGTTGAGTGTAACTAAATGAAAATCCAATGAAAGTAATTATAACCGAATCTACCAATCATGCTACATAAAAGCATTATAACATCTATTCTAATAAAGAGATAGATAATAGGTAATAGACATTTCCAAATACATCATACCTATCTATGAAGTCACCCATGAATGAAGTAGCATAAACCAAAATAGGCAAACCCTTCCAACTAGCCCTATGATACAAACCATCGATGCTCCTTACCACCCCAACCATTAGATAAATGGTGGTTTTTACAAACAGGGTCAAGGAATAAGTTCTAAGAAAGTTGGATTTTGAACCAATAGACATCACAACACAATAACATAACACCAACAAAAGACACCATCATCATTCTGAGGTAAGACAAAAATAACCACCCATCATTAGTATACATTAGAAAATGAATAAGCATCTTCAGGATGCCAAATGATATAGTAATGGATTCAAAATTGAATACATTTTTATATATTTTGAGATAGCCAACTTGGATCTCATGTAAGTTGGTGGTTAGCCCAAGTTATCTGAGCTACAAATTTATACCTTAAGCATAAAAACATACCAACTAATGCTTTGTTATTCAAGTCTAGTACACTTCATGTAGTCAAAGACAAAAAACTAACATATAACTTAATTTTTATACACCGTTAAGTTAATATCCAAAAAATAAAATAAACCAAGAATGATAATTGAATAACTTAGCCATACAACATTCCCAAGCCAACAATTAATGATTCCAAGAATCATTTGAGATAATAAAATAATTTTAAGGCCAATGACTAATATAGGAGATTCAAATGATCATTATGAGATCTCAAAATCTTATATGATCCTTAAATATTAAAAATTGGGTGAACATAAGTTATGGGACAATAGGTTATTTAAAAAGGTTTTTACTTAAAAATAAAACCCTCGTTATAAAAATGATGATTCCAGTAGGGTCTTATTTGATTTCTAAGGTTCAATGATACATAAGTATATGGAACTCATATTAAATCCACAATAGAGATTAACCATTTAAAAAGACACAAGGGAGGTTCTAATCAAAATTAATTACAAGTAATTTTAATTTGAATTAATACAATGGAAATACCATAACCAATTTTTTAAGTGGAATAAACCAATCAATTCATCTTTGTCACAAAGAAATTTGACACTAAATAAATGCAAGGATATTTATCATTATCTAGAGTAAAACCGTATGGTCAAAATCATACCATTCAATACTAAAGTGTGTCTAGTCCATGTAAAATCCTAGGCAAAAATAAATAAGTTTAAAAGCCCAATTTTATCCAACAAACTCATCTCTATTGATAATTTAAAACTAAATCAACCTTCCATTAGGGAGATTAAATAAATATAACCAAATAGTATTCTACCCATGTGATTGGTAAAAAAACCACAAATTGGTCATTCAAAATTGAATAAATAAATAAAAACAACTGATCAAATCTGCCTTAAAAGTTTGAGACACTCCAAAGTCCCTTTTCCATGTTGAAGGAATATGCAAAAAATAATAACAAAATTATGCCGTTAATATTTTTAAAGGCCCAGGTCACATTACCTTAAATCTAAAAATTATAACGAGTTATAAATAATCTACTTCAAGGATTTAAATATAATCTAAGTCATTTCTTTCATTTTAGCCATAAATCAACTTTATCAGATATGTAGCCACTCAAAATATGGTATGGCATCCATCATGATATACATAGGTGGAGTAATATATATATATATATATATATATATATATATATATATATATATATATATATATATATATATATATATATATATAATTATAGCAACTTGAGACTATGGGGACCAAGCCATAGTGATTATCAAAGATGACTTTAATCATTACAAGGAACAAAAGTATGTAGCACAACCTATCAACATTTATGGAATTCCTCATAGAAAAGGGTCAATGTCTCAATTTCACCTAGCCAAAATAAAATGTAGTAGTAGGGTTTCTATTTTCTATGTCATGGTATATACAAAATGAAATTGAAATACACAACTATCAATTAATAGTGGCTTCCCATGTTAAAAGCATAATAAAATTGATATGTATAAAAACCAGTAGAATACAGTGACATGTTTAATAAAGTAAGACCATGTTTAAATATGAGATTGGAAGGAATACATAGCCCATCAACATTAAGGCAATCTAGGCTTTGAGTATATCCCAGTTCAATATGCGTGAAACCCAATACTAGCATTGATCTTCCTTTTGCAAATTTATATGCAAAATAAAGATATCAAAATATGTGGATTTCAATTGAAGGTCATTATTTGTTCCAATAAAAATAACCAATTTACTATAAGGAAAGGACATACTTATTCAATGCTAGAGAGGAAAAAATTCAAATGATGCTAGCTGGTTTGAGATCACCAGGTCTATGTATACCTTTATTTTTTTGGTAGAATGAAATGATCCTTTCACCAACATTTCACACTAGTGTTTTTCTACACCCATGCTAATTGCCCCCACATATCTTCCTCTTCCTTTTTCTCACCCCACATTCTTTCTTTCCACTATTGCATTCCCTTTTCTCCTCTCCCCTTCCATTCTTCTCCCCTACTCATCCTTTCCCCCAACCACCCCCTAACTTATTTTATAACCTTCTCCTTTAACTCTCCATAATCCATTCAATTCCACATTGAATGTGGATAGATAATGTTTCCCCCTAATTATGTCAACCACCTTCTTACATGTGACCCACACCATCAAAACTCCAAGGCCAATGATCATTAATGACCCGTTTTCAAACTATGGGCCATTAAGCTAAAAAAGTATTAAACATAATTAATATCAATTTAAATAATAAAATATATATTATTTAAAATTTCAATTAAATGTTTAAAAGACAAAAAATGATAAAGACAAATAATAAAAATTAAAATAATAAAAACTTATATTATTTTAATGGTTATTAAATGTTTAAAAAGTCAAAATGACCAATTAACCAAGCCATCAACACATATCCAATCATAAGAGAACAATTCATGTAGAAGGTGGTGTCATTGGGAGGTAGGTCTAGATCAGTCTCTTAGGAAGTTTATGTTAAATGAGGTTGAGTCCACTAAGACAAGGAGGCAAGGTGTATGTAGGAGAGAGAGAAAAGGGGAAGTCTGAGTGGATGGATACAACACCAACAACATGTAAGCATCAATAATAACATTAAAATACACAAAATCTAAGAGTGACAAAATGATAATAATGTAAGACTGCACAAATAATCTATAAGATAATTCAAAGGTATGAGACTAACCAATAATGCTAGGTTACTAATTGGAACTCATCTAACTACTTAGAATCACTCTACTCCAAAAACTTGATGCCAACATCTAACCGAGCTCATAATCAAAAACTACAACCAATGAGTCTATCCATCAACAATATCTAATCAAAAATAAAATAAAATGATAAATCAACGATGAACTGTAATCAACTATCAATTACATCAAGTAATCCATACATCATCAAGTATGAGATTATAAACATGATAAATATATCACTGTAGTCATGTATCACAACATCAACTCAATACATAATCCAGGTAGGTAAGGAAGCTTAATAATCAGCTATAAATAGGCTATATCAACATTTAAGAAGTCATGTAAAAGTATACAAAGGTGGGGTCATAACATCCTCCCCCTCTTAGAGAAGAGCCATCCCAATGACCATATCAATAACCAAGGATTTGATTGTCCAAGTGGACTATATCACTCTATATACAAAGGTTTCATCTTCTCACCATAATATTAATAACAAAGAACATCAACTTACATAATAGTAAAGCAACATGATGTACTACACCATCCAAGTAAGATACAATTGTTATTCCCATAAAATATCATAAGTACAGCCATGCATTTTCTTAATCCAAGCCATAATAAAAGTCACATCAACCCACCTATCATTTTATGACACTAAGAGAATAATATGGAGCTATCATAAGTCATTACAGTATTAAATTCTCATATACATAACTTAATGTGAGATATAATCTATATTCTTGATGCACATGTCATTTATTACTAGCTGAAATAGGTAATCACAACCTTGATAAACCATCTAACAACTCTAAATTATTCTTATTTAACCCATATACTAGTAGTATACCACTATTTTAACATATTTCTAAGAAAAAATTTAAAACTCAACCACCCATATAGGTGTTACTTTCTAAGCAACACAACATTACTAACCATGGGAACAAATTTTTCCATCTCAACAAATGCCAACAAAATATTTCATTGCCTTCTAATAACACCTTTTTAAGCTAAAGTCTTGTGAAAGATAGGCATCCTTAATGAATTTTGATTATTTATATCAAAATTTTGTCAAAGAACCAAACATTATGTAGACATCCCTCTTATTGAGAGGAGAACATACTACAAAAATATATAACTTTTATGATCGTAGTTCTAAATTGCATAATCCCATCAAGATTTTTAAAATACATATTCCAATTTTAAATAGTGTCTTAACCAACACACATTATGCCATAAGCATAATTTAACCAACATTCACCATAGAATGCTACCACATGATAGTAACTCATTTTGGAATGGTTACTTCCAATCAAACAAATACCATTCAGGGGATAGTGCAACATTGAACGCTATCCACACTGAACAATTGGAGAGGCCAATCTAGGATGTTACATGTAACCCAAAGGTTTATCTCATGCTCTCCAATAGCTTTGTGAGCTCACATGATGGTTACAAGAATCATAATTCCACCTTCTTACTGCACTTACCTCATGGCAACAAATAAAAAAAGAAAAAAAATAAGGTTACTCAAGATTAAAATTTTTGCCTGATCAGGACTTATAATGTTCATTATACATGTAAAACCAACATGATTTTTAATCATGCATCAATTATTAAAAAAATATATTTATACCAATATATATATATATATATATATATATATATATATATATATATAAAGGTAATACCTCAATCATAACATGTTTACATGCACATTGCAACACATGCATGCATTTTAGTAAGTAGCTCCTTACTAATTTGCATAAACATCCACCATGTAGGACCAATTGGTGCTTCACAAGGATTATATAATCAAATTACATACATGTTATTTAATAACAACCTCCAAGATGTGTCTAAAGGGAAGACATAACCATAAGGTAACCATTATGTAGGAGTGTTCCACAACCAATATATGGCTCTTGTGGTACACACTCTAAATGAGACAAGTGACTACCTCATGTACAAGGGTGGAATGGATTTTCATCCTATGAAAGACACCACTCCCTATACCATAGTCTAAACCATTATAAAAATAGTGTTTCTTTACCCTCAACCTCATACTTGCGTCAATATTCAAAGCTAGAATAATGATGCAGGATTACAAAATACATCACAATACTATATCTTAGCAACTTAAACAAGATATTTAGATTCTAAAAATGAAGTTATATAATACAAGTGATTAGATTCATAGTTTATAGTTTAATAACACAAAATCACATGTATAACATAACTAGAACACTAGGACAACCAACTGGATAGTATAAAGAGTTCACACATTTCACATGGTTAAGCACTTTCACACCTTACAAGGCTTTTACAATACATGTATAATAACATACATGAATGAAGGAGAAACATAACATAAATACGCATATGGGTATATATAATTATTCCAAGGTATTTTCCACATTATAATAGTCAAAAACACTAGTTTGTGAAGTAAAAGGGTCTTTGAATTTCCATTAGTCTACTTAATGTTTAAATGTCATGAAAAAGACCTTATATATCCATCAAATTATATCACATGATCCACCATAGGGATCTTAAACCATATCCAACTTCACTCAAGTAAGGTTATGTTATAAGAAGGCTTATCTACTCCATGAGTTTTTGAAGTTTACCAACAACATATGCATGTCATGGATAGATGGCTCACACTACTTGCAATAGTAAGAGATCCCCAAAATTCTTAACTTGCTCATGAAATCCAAGTGAACTCACCCACCAGACCCTCTAGGATTGAGCTTCACCCTTAGCCTTCCCAAGATAACATTCCTCAGCCTCATCGGAGGGCTTTCTCATACAAGCAATCAATGGACATCCATGAATTATCTTAAGATTCCAACAACAAACTTATATCATAATTCAATCGATTAAATCAATCCAATCATGTCAAAGGTTTAGTGGTGATGCTTATTTCAACACAACATCAAATTGGGAAAGGGTGAGTTCATCCAATGCTTAAGGTGGACACAAAATCACTACTATGGATATTATAATTCCCACAATCGACAAGTTCAATAAGAACTTACAATAAACATCCTTTTGGATGTAGGACATATCCAATGTCTAAATAGACATCCTCATAGGTGACATGATATACTAAATCATGAATAGGCATCCCCATGGATGAATAACTCAGCCAAAATTAATCAACATACACATGGAATTAAGCATATCCATAAACAAAATATATCTCACAAACATAAAACTGATCTATGATTGAAATAAACATGCCAATCTAGGTAATTTCACCCCTTTTTAGAGTTATAAAGCCACATGATTCACCAATTTTAACTCAAAAGAGGCCAACATGATCCAACTTAACTAAGCTAAAATGAATAATTTTTTAGCACCACATACGTTTTCCTATTTATCGGATGCATAATAGCTATAATTAGCCAACCAGGGAATAAAATAGATAACAAAACTTCTCAAGTTGATTAAGAATATAATATATTGGATGAGTCAATACCTCCCAAGCATTGTCATCTTAATTAAATGGATGTAAAATTACCCCAATCATGTATAGTCACACCTAGTCCAAGCCATAAACTAAGGCTCCTTACTACAACTATTCCATAATGATATTGAGAGGAGCTTATGCATAACAATGTTGTTATAAACAAAAAAAGAGATAGGTTATCCTTGCTATCTACAAGCAACTCACCCCATGGAGACATTTCCTCTCCACTAAAACCATGTATAGTATTAACATTTGATAGCACACCCATACAAGCTCATACGTTACTAACATCTCACGGCAATCCCTTTCATGAGTGGAGATCTCAAGCTTGTTGACTTGCCCCAGGAAATTTAGTCATTTTCTCACCCTATTATGCCCTCTAGGTTTAGGTTGAACCTTTTACCTTCCCTAGGTTATAACATTCCAAGTATCTAAGGAAGGCTCGCCACTAAAATCTAACTAATGATACCAGACACCACTCCCTTGATTCTAAGAGTGAAGCTTATATCACCTATCTCCCATTGACTCACCCATATAAGTCAATGGTTGATAGGTGAGACTTGCCCTGATATACCTAGATTTAGAAAGCATTAACCCCAACCAAGGCTAGGGGATGATAATAACTGACATAGGAGGGAATCTAGACCTTTTGGAATCATTGATTCTAATAGATACACAAAACTTACAACAAGAAAATAAAACACAACTCCTTAACCTTCAGCCTAGAAGGTTAAGTGCCTTTATAAATTACCTTACAATTCTACCTGATTGGGACAACTCATTGGTCACCATGTATTCACTCAAAAGGTCCTAGAGTTTCCTTGACAAGAAACATTGCTCTGATACTAGATGAAACAAACCCATTTTTTTTGAAGTTACATATTAGAGTATGTATTTGGATTTGTCTCAAGCCCTAACCTTGCTTGCTAAAATAAGTACTAATCACTTAGTGTACCCAAGTACACATAAATAACAAGGTTAAACTTAACATCCTCATGACATCATTAGGTCATAACAATCCCAAGATATGAGAGAAAATGTAAATCTATCTTAGTTGGCAATCAGATAAAATAACATTATGCTAAACAAAATAGAAACCATCATTAATTTGGATACATATAGTTTATGCTAAGTCTCTTTAAGCATTACACAAGAATATCATTTCATAAAAGGGTTACAATCAATTTATAAGCATGCTTACCATTGTCTGAATATATGGATGAAGATACAATCATGCTTTACTCATCATCTAATGGGTAAGGATATAGTGGCATCCAATCATTCAATAGATACTAAATGATTCAATATTGGCAAATAGCCAATGCAATATAATAATAAATAATGGATGTCAATACCCCTTAAGTACATTTCAGCTCATGTATATATATTTTCGTAACATAAGTTATGATCGATAAATCATTGATTTGGTGTAAGGAAGGCATATTAACCATTCAAATTATATACTTACATAAATAATTCCAACCATACGTATGATCAAGAATTTATTAAAAATAATTAATGGTTGAGACATAATCTCTCTTATAACCAAGGAGTTTAGAAAGGAAGTAATCCAAACTTCCCTCATACACATTTAAGGTTTGTACCAATAAGATTAGGTAATGTATTTCTTGTAAGAATGAGTCAAGGTAACATGCATATAATGAATTCCAGCATGAACCAATTTATAGAATACATAAGTATCAAGGTTATACATGAACTAAATGCACATACTAAACTCAAACCAACAACCATGTCTATATAATGATAAAATTATGACCAACATGAGAATAAAACAATGTACATTTTCAGCCAATAAGGGTGATGTTCCCATGTAACATTCAACCATGTTCAAGTATATAAGTTTCTAGAAAATTAGAAAGCACACTTCAACAATGTTATTCCACATTCCAAATAGTTATGGTTACATCCTCCTTCCATAAAGTCACAATTTGTTCCAACATTTTAATGTACATATTCTCATTATAGGCAGTCTTAACAAGCTAATCCACTAAACTTAATTCAGCAAGGTAAATAAATGGAGCTTTAAATGAGGACAAAATCAGCTAAGGAATTGTTAAATAATTATAATAATGTACCTATGTAAGTAGTTTTATAATCCCAACATGCAAGTTGAATTCTAATTTACTTCCGACCTAAGCATAACATCCAACCCATCTAACTTGTTCACATATATCAAATAAATTGAAATGTCTATGATGCCTCTATATCCTAGGTACATGTAGTATCCAACTAAATAATAATCCCAAGTATTCATATTACACCAATAATAATTCTAATACATATAACATAAAATGAGTCATAATCATATATACATGTTGAACATCCCATAGATCTTTATTTCTATGTACACAATGGTAACCCACTATAGAATAGTTTCATGGTCTATGATATTCCAAGAGTAATCCCAATTTATATAAAATTAAATGAGCCTATGCATATATAGATCCAAAATAAATAATTAGCTAACTCACAACATTTATCATTCCAATTAAGATAAGATCCTAGTTTACTACTAATCCAAGTGAGCATATTCAAGCGTGCCCAAATCACCAAATTATGTGAAATCCATTTGCCTAAGCAATCCCTATACCAATCATTATTGTGATGGTTTAAATCAAGAGTATATATAAAAGTTTTGTAAGAATAGATAAGGAATAAATGGCACACTAAGAGTGCATAACATCAATTGGCATACATTGCATAATGTTGAAAACAAGACAATTCACCAATATAGCATTAGTATTGGTAATCAACTATCATTTCAAGGATAAAACCTAGATATGTATAAAGATGATTAAATTCAAAAAGTGAAATTAAGTTCCACACATTACCTCACATTCAGTGTCATGACCTCTCTTCCCACACTGTGGACTCATGCTCATACTTTAAGTTGTTTTGGACCTCATTTAGTATTTTATGTCAAAATGAGTTGATTGTCAATTTAGCTTAACTTTTGTGTTGATTTCAAAGATCTACTAGGTCATCAATGAGATTTCGCAAGAACGTAAGGTATGGTTTAATTTCATTTTTTTTTCAAATTTGATATTATTATAAATTGTAGAAAGCTATTTTTTAAAATTAATAAAAGGAAATTTTCTTTTATTTAATTATTTTAATTTTAGAACTTTCAAAAAAACTATATTTCCTAAATAATTTAAGATTTCAATTATTTTTGATTAATTATAATTTTTGTAAATAACTTTTTAAGACAATTAATTTATTATATTTCGTTTAAACCTAAGAAATATTAAAATAAAACTAATCTAACCTAAAGCTAACACCGTACATATTAAATCCACCATGCGGGAATTTTTTTAACATGTGTTAACTAACCCTTCTACCATGCCACATGGGGAGGGGAAACAACTATAAAATTTCATTTCTAATATATCTATTCTTGAAATTTGAATTTGAACACTCCACCTCTCCTATAGCCATTGCCCACTTTAACTCAAGCTAAGCAAAAAGAGATTGCCACATCACCTGCCACATATTAATAGTTTAAAACATTAAATGAAGGAAAAGTATGTTATAAGTATATTTAAAATTATGAGGAAGAGAGGGAGGATACATATTGGATAAAAATTTGCATGAAGAAGATGATAAAAGTGTGAGAATCATCAATGCTAAAAGGGTGGAGAGGTAATGAATTTCATAAAAATAGGAAAAATAAAAAGGTATCAATGCCTTGAAGGTCGTAGGGAACTGATTCTTGAGAGGGAAATGAGTTGATGCTTTGGGAGGAGAGAGCCGATACTTTGGGGAAAGAAAATCAATGCCTTTTGCCTCCATGTAATCCTTTTCATATCTACATCTAGCCTTTTCACCCAATGACATTAACATTGTTGCCATATCAAGTTTTTTTCCTTTTTCTTCTTTAACTTATCCCAAGATCAGCACTGCCACTAGACTTTATCTCAGTTGTTTCAATTCAAGCAAAATCACATTTCATTTGAGTCAAGGATTTCAATGGGCATAAGTTAAGTATAATATTTTATTTAAATTATAAGATAAATATAATATTTTATTTAAATTTTAAGAAAAATATAATGTATTTACGTTTAGAAAACTAAAATAGAATGAATTTTGCATTACTAGAAAAAAATGATAATGTTACTTACTGTTAGGGAAAGTAAAAAACAATAATGTGAAAAAAAGTAATCAGATATTCGAGAGACATATAACATATAACAATATGAGCTCATTAATATTAGTTGTTTTATATAAATTTACATTATGTATCTATTTTCAAACATTAACATGATCTCTATACCTGATTCAGTAAAAAGAGTAGAATATAACATTAAATAAATGAGTTTTGTTTTCTGTGTACCTAGTTTATAAATTTATGAAATACAATTGATCTAGTCTGTAAAGTTACATGCGTAAACCTAGATTGTGAGAATATTAATTAGATACATGAAATTACCATAAAGCAATCTAAGTTTTCATAAAATAATATTCTGAGTGGACACTTACTTTAATTCTTGTTAAGCTTTGATGATGAATTTTATTATCAATAAGAATAGTATGAAAATAAATATTCTTCTTGAACCCTCAATTTTAGAACCTTCCTTTCAAGCAAATAAATAATTTATTTAACATTAAATTCATCTTCAAAATAGCATTCTTATACTCCATGTGTATAATTTATTTTTTATAAATGGTTACCTAAGTAGACTAAAGGTATAATTGTCAAAGAAAAATAAGGTTGTTGTAATCGACATGATGACTAAACTAGGAGATTATGTTATAGATTTATTTTTTACTTTTCTACTCAAAAATTTGATTTTGAAATATAATTCATTAATTTATTTCAAGTATTCTATACTTTTAAATCTCAACTTAGACCAAAAATTTAAGGTAAACAAAACTATGCAGCATTCAATATTAAGTGGTGGCTCTAGCTCATGTTTATAGGTAATGCCATCACACTTGAGATAATGCATCCATATCCTAACATAGCTGTAACAATAATGTCTGGGCATCATCTTTATAAATCGTCAAGGAGAAGTAAGGGCCGTGTCATGTCATTATGACCAAGGGGTGGGATAATCCCTCTTGGTCAATAACATTAATTAAGAAAAAAAAAAATTGTCTACCTTAAATGATTCTAACTTGTGAACTTAAGAATTAGAAATGGATAAAGTAAATTTCTTACATAAAATTTGATACCACCAAAAAGGAGAAAAAAAAACCTGGATTGAGAATGTTAAACTAGTTAATATCAAGAAACACCAACCATATGGCTCTCAAATAACAAAACCTTAGCAACAATAATTGTAAGGGTTAGGTTGTCTAAATCAAGGATAAAAAATATTGTTGATGTAAATAAAATTAGAAAGGAGATGTATCTTTTAAATGTAAATGTCTATTTCTTGTTAAAATTTAGGATTAATTTAGTTAAATAAGTATCTGGTTACTTAAATTGATACTTTTTATGCTCCCATTTGGGTAAAAATCATAGAGGAACTATCTGGGAAACTAGGTCCTAGAAAGGGATACATACCAAGACCTACAGTTCACATGAAACATAGAAAATAAAATAAAACTATATGCATACTACACCTTGATCCTATTTGAAAGTAGGTATGTAGGTAGTTTGGGAATCGAAGGATGTTTCTAGTATGTAGATGATTAAGATGGGGTTGGGGTTGTGCGCTAAACAAGATTAAAGTTAAATGAAAAGGTAAGACCATTTTAATAGGACCCTATTTTAGATAATCAAAGCAAAGATAAGAATTATGTGATATACTTAAAATGATCCTGATTAGATCATTATAGTTCTCGAGGCCTTAGGCCAAATTCTAAGGTAGAATGTGACTACTTTTTATATGTTGTATACTCCTATCATGATGACATCAATGCTTATCTAATAGAGATGAGTAGTGAATAGTGAGTGACTCAGGATCTAATTGATCTTGATGAATCAAGTCTTTGGCCAAAGCATAACCTATTCATGTGTAAGATACCTAACCTGTATGGTTAGATGCTTGACCATTTGGAATAGGATAATAGATGCCTAACCCATATGGTTATATGTTTTCCTATTTGAAAAAGGATAATAGATACTTAACGCATATGGTTAGATGTTTGATTGGTTGGCAAAGGATATCTAATAGATAAAAGTATACCCAAGTTGTATTCATAGAAAAACATTAATTTAAAAAAAATCTATGTTTTAGGATAGGATTAGGTCACTACATTATGATATCAGAGCCTAGGTTTGAAATCTAGGCCTTAAGCCTATTATGACCTATGCTTAGTAAAAGATTAATTATTGATGTTAACTTGTTGAGAAAACTAAAAACTATGAGAAACTAATTTGGTTAAAACTGGTCATTGAGACATGGCTCGTGAAAAAACTTTAAGGAAAGGAAAAGGGAAAAAGAATAGGTGGAAAATAGAACTTCCCTCTAGTTCAAAAGATCCAATTTAAATTTTTGACTTGGATACAATAGCTGTAATCCAGAGTAAACTCAAATCTTTGAAAGTGGAGCCAATTAAAACAAAACTAGCTATGATTAAACCTATAGTCAAACGTCTATTTAAGAGGCCCTTAGTAATAAGAGATTTTCCATTTGGAATGGGTTACGATGCACCTTACAGAATCCATGAAGTATGTAAGGAATATAACCAATGCCATTGATATGTGGTTCACTCAGAAGATGTAGTTCTCAAAGAAATGGAACTAGATGAAGAAGATTCTATTTAGAAGAATTTTGAATCAATGTTATATAGACATCTATATGTTATAGTCATAAAGATTATCCTCAATAAAAATATGAATGAGATTATCAAATTCTTACTTTTTATCAATCCTATGTGTGACTGTGATCAATAATATAATGTATGAGAAAATTATAGTCATTCAAAAGAGAGTTATGCTATTAATTATCTTGAATGAAAACTTAGAAGATTGTGTTATTTCTACCAGGAAACCAAATGGTAATACCTAGATGAGCAACTAGGAATCAAAGGGAAAAAGTGAGATATGCAAAACCCAACAATGAAAATGTTGAACAATAGGTTCCAAAAAATAGAGAACTAGAGATAGATGTCATTTTCAATTTATTGATTGAGCAAAGAGATAAAATAGGCTTACTTTAGCAGGTAATTAATGATCTTAGGTTGAGGCAAGAAAATATATAAAACATAATGGAACCTAACCTTAATAATTCACCTGAAGAAGATCTACCACCAGTCAATGAAATGGAGGTTGTAGCTCCCAGAATTGAAGTTCCATTTTTTTATCAAAGCAAGGATTTGAAGAAGATTTTACCCCTTAAGTTTGATGGAAAATAGTTAGGTGAAGGAGCTAAGAATTGGCTAAATGAGATGTAAAAATATTTCTACCTGAGAAACTACAATGATGCAACTAAAGTGTTGTGGGGATCCTACCAACTGTTAGGAGAGGCAGTTAGTTGTTGGACTAAAATGAAGGAAGTAAATGGAATAACTAAGGAAAATTTCACTTGGGATCAGTTTGATTTCCATTTTAGGAAGAGTTGGTTACCCTAGTTATTCTTTAATGAGAAGACAACTGAATTTCATAACTTAAGGTAGGGAGACATGTTAGTCCAATAGTATTGGGATAAATTCACCAAATTACGTAAGTATATGCCCATGCACTAGAAGGATGAAAGAGGTTAGACTAAAAAGCTCATCCTAGGATTGAATATAAACATAGGAGTGGAATTAGATATACATGACACTAAGAACATGAATTAAGTGCTAGAAAAATCCCTTAAATAAGAATAGAAGTTGCAAGCCCTAGCTATGGAAAGACAAAAATTTAACAATAATAGAAACATATCCTTCAAAAGGAAACTAGATTTTTGGAGAGAGCAAGTTGTGGATGAAAACCCAAGAATAAATCCAATAGGAAGATCAACCCCACCAAATCAAAATCAGAGAAATAATTTTGGAAGGAACAACAAGGAAGAAGATAATAAAAAGAATAATCAAAATAATTATAACTACCTAATATATCCTCCATGGATTTCTAGTGATGCCCAAAGGATCCCAATACCAAAAGGGCCGCTAGGAGGATGTTTTGCTTGTGGAGAAATTCACTTTGCTTGAGTCTGCCCAAGGATGTAGAGACAGATAAGGGATAATTAGCCTCAGAGGGCACCCCAACAAAGGATCAATGCTATAGTAAGGAATCACCAAAATAGATACTAGAATGTGCTAGTTGAAGCTACAGGTATATTATTGGGCAAACCCATTCCAATTCTCATAGATATGGGTTCATCAAAATGTTTCATTTCTGTTGAATTAGTAAGAAAAATGTCTCTTCCATTGAAGCACATGAATTCATCATGGATGGTCCAATATGGGGATAAGGCATTAAAGGATGTGTCTCAATGTCTACCCAAGGTAATAATATAATTTCTAGATTTTGAGATAAGCTTAGACCTATTTGTAGTACCCTTAGGAGCCTATGATGTAATAATAGGGATGAGATGGATCACCAAACACCAAGTTTAAATAGACTATTATAGAAAGTTAGTTAGGTGTTATAATGGTGAGGGGAGATGGGTCATGATTCAAGGGGGCCATAGGCCCATAAAAGGAGAAACCATATCAGCTATGTAGCTGAAGAAGGAGAGAAGGAAGGGAGCTCTAATTTTCTTGGTAAAGATAGATGATAAGGATGAGAGCAAAGATGAACCAACCCTGTAAGGGTATATATTACTAAGGGAATTTGAGGACGTGTTTCTTGAGGAATTACCTAGAATTCCCCCTAAGAGAGAATTTGATTTCTTAATTGATATTTTAATAGGAGTTGAGCCACTTTCTAGAGCACCCTATAGAATGAACACCACTAAATTTATGGAACTTAAAATTAAAGTAGAGGAACTGTTGAGTAAAGGATTGATTAGACCAAGTGTGTCCACTTAGCGAACATTGGTCTTATTTGTTAAAAAGAAAGATGGAACTCTAAGATTATGCATTGATTATATAATGCTAAATAAGGTCACAATTAAAAATAGATATCCCCTACCTCGTATAGAAGACATTTTCAAGCAAATGAAAGAAGTAATGGTTTTCTCAAAGATAGACATTTGATCAAGATATCATCAGCTAATAATAAGGGAGGAGGATTTTCCAAAAACTACTTTTAGGACTAGATATGGACACTATGAGTTTACTGTTGTACCCTTTAGAGTGATAAATGTTCCTTTAGAATTTATGAACTTAATGAACAACATGTTCCATAAACCCTGGATAAGTTCATCTTGGTGTTCATAGATGACATTCTAATTTACTCTAAGAATGAGGAAGATCATTTAGCACATCTTCAATTGGTTCTTCAGAGATTTAGAGAACTTAAACCATATGGTAAATTATCCAAATGTGCATTCTTTAAGAAGGAAATTCGCTATCTAGGCCACATCATATCCAAAGAGGGAATTGCAATAGATCTAGACAAGATAAATGCAATAATGGAATGGCCAATCCCTAAGAATGTATTAAAATTAAGGAGTTTCATGGGGTTAGTAGGATATTATAGGAGATTTCTTGAAGGTTTTTCTAGGATCACCAACTTGATTATGACATTATAAAGGAAAGGTAATAAGTTTATATGGATAAATCAGTGTGATAAAGCTTTCTAGATTCTAAAGGAAAAGTTGATGATGACACCCATCTTAAAGGTTCTTAATGTGAATGGACATTTCATGGTTGTAATAGATACATCCATCAAAGGATTGGGAGGAGTACTCATTCAGAATGATGGCGTAATTTCATATGATTCCATGAAATTGAAAACCCATGAAGTAAATTATGCCCCTCATGATTTATAATTGGTGGAAATTATTCATGCCTTACAGACGTGTAGAAATTTCCTTATTGGGAAACCTTTTGAACTAAAAATTGACCATCAAGGGCTAAATTACATATTCACTCAACCCAATCTAAATGATAGGCAAAGAAGGTAGTTGGAGTTCTTGAGTGAGTATGATATTGAAATTGAGTATATCAAGGGAAAAGAGAACATGGTTTCCGATGCTTTGAGTAGGAGAAGACACCTAATGAATATAACAATGCTTAGTTTTAATCTAAAAGGGTAGATATTGGAAGGACCAAAATAAGATCCTTGGTATAATCATGTGAGAATAATGATAGAATAAAATTTATAAGACCCAAGAACTGAAGGATATACCTTGGATGGCGAGGGTTTGCTTCAATATAAGAATAGGATCTATGTTCCAAATGTAGAATAATTAAGGGAGATAATTTTGACTAAAGCTCATGATGCACCCTACTCAGGTCATCCAGGTGTAAATGAACTATATGTCGATATTAAGAAACTATAATTTTGGTAAGGGATGAAAAGAGATGTAGTATTATATGTGGTGTGATGCTTGGAATGTTATATGGTTGAAGAAGAACACCATCATCTTGTAGGACTTTTATATCTACACAACATTCCACAATATAAATGTCAAGTTTTTAGTATAGATTTCATACAAGGATTACCTATGACACCCTATAGGCATGATGATATTATGGTAGTAATTGACAAGCTTACTAAGGTGACATATCTCATAAGGATGTACTGTATGGATCAACAAACCAAATGGGAGTTTATCTTTAATTGGTAGAATTTTCATATAATAATTCATTTCAAACATCTTTAGGTATGGCTCCAATGGAAGATCTATATGGGAGAAGCTATCGAACACCACTTAGTTGGGATAACCTTGAGGACAAAATAATAATTGGTCCTGAAATGTTGAAATACATGGAAGAGTAGGTGAAAGTTATAAGGTAGAGGTTGAAGGAAGCATTAGATAGATAAAAGAGCTATGTAGATAGGAAAAGAGTTCAGAGAGAATTCCTGATTTGTGACAAGGTGTTTTTAAGGGTTAGACCACACCAAAGTTCCATAACCTTTGGGAAAATTTTGAAGTTATCTCCTTGATTTGTAGGACCATTTGAGATCCTAGATAGAATCAAACTAGTAGCCTATCGATTGGCCTTACCCCTGTAGTTGATTCATATTCATGATGTCTTCCATGTGTCACTTCTTAATAAATATGTGCCTAATAATAAACACATTTTAAAATGAAATGTTTTACAGGTCCAAGACCCTGACAGAATAATAATAGAGCCATACAAAGTGATAGAGAGGCATTGGTACCAATTACACAACAAAGAGGTTGATCAGATGAATGTACAGTGGGATCAATATGAAAAGAGAAGTGCAACTTGGAGGACACTAAAGAAATGAAAAACATGTTTCCATTTTTATTTTAAAATTTATGAACTTAATCAAACTTTTATAGTGCATTGGGATAATGTACAATTTAATGGGGGAGGATGTTATGACCTCTCTTCTTATACTATGGACTCAAGCTCATACTTTAAGTTGTTTTGAACCTCATCTATTATTTTATGTCAAAAAGAGTTTATTTTCAAGTTAACTTAAATATTTTGTTGATTTCAAAGATCTATCACGTCATTTATGAGAATTTTCAAGAAAGCAAGGTATAATTTAATTTCATTTTTTTTTCAAATTCAATATTATTATAAATCATCAAAAGTTATTTTTTTAAATCAATAAAATTACTTTTATTTAATTTAATTATTTTAATTTTAGAACTTTAAAATAAACTATATTTTGTAAATAATTTAAGATTTCTATTATTTTTGATTAATTATATTTTTCATAAATTATTTTTGTAGATAATTAATTTAATATAATTAGTCTAAACCTAACAAATAGTAAAATAAAACTAATCTAACCTAAAGCCTACACCCTACATACTAAATCCACCATGCATGCAAATTTGTTAACACATGTTAACTGTCCCTTCTACCATGCCACACAGCCAGGGGAAATAATTATAAATTTTTAGTTCTAAAATATCTCTTCTTGTGGTTTGAATTTAACATTCCACCTCTCTAATAGCCATCACCCATTTTAACTCATGCTAAGTAAAAAGATACTTCCACATCACCTTCCATGTAGTAATAGTTAAAAACCTTAAATGAAAGAAAAAAATGTTATAAATATATTCACAATGAGGAGGAAAAAAGGGAGGATCCACATTGGAGAAAAAATTTCATGAAGAAGATGATAAATGTGTGAGCAACATCAATGCTAGAAGGAAGGAGAGGAAACACTTTTCATAAAAATAGGGAAAAGAAAAAGGCATCAACACCTTGAAGGCAGTAGGGAACCGATGCCTAAGACGGCAGTGAGTCCACACTTTGATAGGAGAGAGTCAATGCTTTGGGGAAAGAAGATCAATGGATTTTGCCTCCATGCAGTCCTTGTCATCTCTAGTGAAGCCTTTTCACCCAATGACGTTAATGTTGTTTCCATATCAAGTTCTATTCCTTTCTCTTCTTTAACTCAGCCCAAGAACAACACCACCACTAGACTTTATCTCAACTATTTCAATTCAAGTGGAACCACATTCCATTTCAGTCAAGGATTTCAATGGAAAATAGGTAAGTATAATATTTTATTTAAATTTTAAGAAAAATATAATGTATTTATTTTTAGAAAACTAAAATAGAATAAATTTTACATTACTAGAAACAAAATTATAATGCTACTTATTGTTAGGGAAAGTAAAAAAAAAACAATAATGTGAAAACAAAGTAATCAGATTTTTGAGAGACATATAACATATAACAATATGAGCTCATTTAATATTAGTTAATATATAAAATTTTGCATTATGTATCTATTTACAAACATTAACATGACCTCTATACCCAGTTCAGTGAAAAGAGTAAAATATAGCATTAAATAAATGAGTTTTGTTTTCTATGTACCTATTTTATAAATTTATGAAATACATTTGATCTAGTCTATCAAGTTACATGTGTAAACCTAGATTGTGAAAATATTGATTAGATACATGAAATTAACATAAAGCAATATAAGTTGTCATAAAACAATATTTTGAGTGGACAATTACTTTGATTCTTGTTGAGCTTTGATGATGAATTTTATTATGAATAATAATAGTATGAAAATAAATATTATTCATTCTAGGGTTGAACCCTAAATTTCAAAAACCTCCTCTTAAGCATATAAAAGATTTATTTAGCATTAAATTCAAGTTTAAAATAGAATTCTTAGAATCCATGTGTATAAGTTATTTTCTAGAAAAGGTTACCTAAGTAGACTAAAGGTATAATTGTAAAATAAAAATAAGGCTGTTGTAAATCAACATCATGATTAAACTAGGAGATTATGTTACAGATTTGTTTTCTACCTTCCTACTCAAGAATTATCTTTCGAAATATATTGCATTAGTTTATTTCAAGCGTTGTATTCTTTTAAATCTCAACTTAGATCAATAATTTAAGGTTAAACAAAACTACCTAGTATTTGGTATTAATTGGTACATTTGGCTCACATTTATGGGCAATGCCATTGCACTTGAGGTACTTCATCCATAGCCTAAGATAGTTGCAACAATGATGTCTAGATATCATATCTATAAACCATCAAAGAGAAATAAGGGCCATGTCATGTCATTAAGACTAAGGGGTGGGATAATCTCTTTTAATTAACAACTCTAATTAAGATAAGAAAATAACATTAACTACCTTAAATAATTCTAACTTATGAACTTATGAATCAAAAATGGAGAAAGTACATTTCTTACTCAAAACTTAGTACCATCAAAAAAGAGTAATAAAAACCCAAATTGAGAATGTTAAACTGATTAATATCAAGAAACCACCAACCATATGGCTCTCATATAATGAAACCTTGGTAATAATAATTATAAAGATTTGGTTGTCTAAAGAAAGGATAAAAAACATTGCTGATGTAAATAAAAGTGGAAAGGGGATGTAGCTTGCAAATGTTAATTTCTATTTCTTGTTAAGATTTAAGGTTAGTTTAATTAAACAAGTATCTAGTTACTTAAATTGATATGATTTACTCTCCCACTTGAGTAGCAACCATAGGGTAACTATCTGGGGAACTGGGCCCTATAAAGTGGTGCATACCTAGACCTACAGTTCACATGAAACTTAGAATAGAACATAGAACTACATGCATACTACACCTTGATCTTATTTGGAAGCATGTATGTAGGCAATCTGAAAAGTGAAGGATACTTCCAATATGTAACTGAATAGGATGGGGTTGGTATTGCATGATAAATAAGATAAAATTAAATGAAAAGGTAAGACCATTATAATAAGACCCTAGTTTAGATAAACAAAGCAAAGATTAGAATTTTGTGATACACTTGAAATGATCCCAATTAGATCATCATAGTTCTCGAGACATTAGGCCAAATTTTGAGGTAGAATACAACTATTTATTATATGTTTTATATTTCTATCATGATGACCTCAGTACTTATCTAATAGAGATGAGTGGTGAATAGTGAATGACTCAAGATCTAATTGATCTCGATGAGTTAAGTCTCTGGCTAGAGCATAACCTACTTATGTGTAAGATGCCTAACCCATATGTTTATATGCTTTCCTGTTTGGCACAAGCTAATAGATTCCTTACCCATATGGTTAGATTCTTTTGTGTTTGGCAAAGGATAATAAATGCCTAACCTGTATGGTTAGATGTTTGCCCAGTTGATAAGAGATATCTGATAGGAAAAAGTATACCCAAGTTATATTCCCAGATAAACATTAATTTTTTATGTAAAAATTTATGTTTTAGGATAGGATTAGGTCACTATATTTAGCATTGTAAACTTGTACTTGTCATTCTATAAGTATCCCTATCCATATACAATTTTAACATGCCATAAAGCTAGATATAACTAAACTAAAATCCAATAAAAGTAATTACAATTGCATCTAATAATCATTCGACGTAAAATTATTATAACATTTATTCTAATAAAGAGATAAATAACATGTAATAGACATTGCTAAATATAGCATACCTATTTATGAAGTCACCTAGGGATGGAGTAGCAAAAACCAAGATAGACAAATTCTCCAAACTAGTTGTATGAGCCCAACCATCAGTCACCCTTACCATCCCAACCATCAACTAGATGGTGGTTTTAACAAACAGGGTCAAGGAGGAAGTTCTAATCAAGTTCGATTCAGAACCAATGAACATCACAACACAATAAAAAAACACTAACAAAATACACCATTACCATTTCAAGGTAAGAAGGAAATAACCACCCATCATTGGTATAAATCAGAAAATAAATAACCATTTGTAGGCTACTGAATGATATAGTAATGCATTCAAAACTAAATATATTTTTATAACTTTTGAGATAACCAACTTGGACCCCCTTCAACCAGGCAATCATCTCAAGTTATTCAAGCTACAAATCTATACCCCATGTATAAAAGCATACTAGTTAATGATGATCTAATAGGGGTACGCTTCACATAGTCAAAGATAAAAACACATCATATAACTCAATTGTTATACACCACCAAGTCAAGATCCAAAAAATAAAATCAACCAAGCATGATAATTGGGTAACTCAGCCATACAACTTTCTGAAGGAAATAATTAAAGATTCCAACAATTATTCAAGACAATAAAAATGATTTTAAGGCTAATGATTGATATAAGAGATTTGGAGGATCATTATGAGGTCACACTACCTCATATGATCCCCAAATATTAAAAATTAGGTTAACATGAGTTATGGGATAACATGCCATTTAAAAAGGTATTTAATTGAAAATGAAACCCTCATTATAAAAATAATGATTCTAGCATGGTCTTATCCAATTTTCAAGGTTTAGTGATACACAAGTATACATAACTCTAATTAAATCCATAACAAATATTAATCATTCAAAAAGACACATGGGAGGTTCCAATAAAAACTCATTATAGGTAACTTTAACCAATTCAAATTAATATAAGGGATACACCATAACTAATTTGTTATGTGGAATAAACCAATCAACTTGTCTTTATCATAAAGGAATTTGGCACTAATCAAATGTAAATGTATTTATCACTATATAAATTAGAACCATATGTTCAAAATCATGCCATTCAATACCAAAGTGTGTCCAATCCAAGTAAAATCCTAGGCAGAAATAAATAAGTTTAAAGGCCCAATTTTATTCAATAAAGTCAACTCTATTGACAATTTAAAACCAAATCAACCTCCCATTGGGGAGATTAAATGAATATAACCAATAGTATTCTTCCCATGTGATTGGTTTAAAAAACACCAAATTGGTCATTTAAAATTGAATAAATAAATAAATAACAATAGATCAAATTTGCCTTAAAATTTTAAGACACTCCCAAGTTGATTTTTCACATTGAAGGAATATACAAAAAAAAATAACAAAATTCTACCTTTAAGATTTTTAAAGACCCAATTTGCATTACTTTAAATCTAAATATTATAATGACATAGGAATAATCTACTTCAAGGATTTAAATATAATCCGATACATTTCTTTCATTTTAGCCATAGATCAACTTTATTAGATATGTGGTGACTCATAACAGGGCATGGCATCCATCAAGATATATAGAGATGGAGTAAAATGTATATATAATGAATTACAGTGACATGAGATTGTTGGGACCAAGGCATAGGTGTTTTTAAAACTGAATTTCTACATTAAAAGGCACAAAAGTATGCATCACAACCTGCCAACATATATGGCATTCCTCATAAGCAAGGGTCAATGACCCAATTTCACCCATCCAAAATAAAATGTATTAGTAGGGTTTAGATTTGTCAGGTCATGGCATATACATAATGAAATTGAAATACACAAGCATCAATTAATAATACATTCCCAAGTTAAAAGTATAAAAAAATTGATATGTGAGAAAACCAATAGAATACAATGGCATGTTTAATAAAGTAAGACTAAGTTTAAAGATGAGATTGGAAGGAATATATAGCCCATCAACATTAAGGCAATCTAGGTTATGAGTATATACTAATTCAATATTCATGAAACCCAATACTATCATTGATCTTCCTTTTGCAAATTTATATGCAAAAGAGAGATATTGAAATATGTGAACTATAATTGAAACTCATTATTCATTCCAGGCAAAATAACCAGTTTACTATCAAGAAAATACTTACCTATTCAACGCTAGAGAGGGAAAAGTTAAAATGATGCCAATTGGTTTAAGATCACCAGGTCTACGTATACCTTTATTTTTTGATAGTGTTAAATGATCCTTCCACTAGCATTTCACATCAGGGTTCTTCCATGCCCATTCCAATCACCCCCACGTATCTTCCACTTCCTTTTTCTCCCCTTTGCATTCTTTCCTTCCCTTGTTGCATTCCTTTTTCTCCACTCCCCTTCCATTTTCTCCCTTATGTGTCCTTTCCCCCAACCACCCTCTAACTTCTTTTCTTACCTTATCCTCTAACTTGCCAATCCCTTTAATTCCACATTAAATGTGGAGAGAGAAAGTTTTCAGCCCCAGATCCATCGAACCCTTTCTTCAATGTCACCCACATCATCAAAAATCTTAGGCCAGTGGTCATTAATGACCCCTTTTCAAAATATGGTCCATCAAGCCAAAAAAATAGTAAACATAACTAATAAAATATATATTATCTAGAATGTCAATTAAATTTTTAAAAGCCAAAAAATGATAAAGATAAATAATTATAATTAGAATAATAAATAAAGATATTATTTTAATGGTTATTAAATGTTTAAAAAGTTGAAATGACCAATTAACCAGGCCCTCGACGCATATCTAATCATCAAGGAATAGTTTACGTGAAAGTGGGTGTCATGGGGAGGTAGGTCTAGGCAGGTCTGTTAGGGAGTTTGAGTTAAGTGAGGGTGAGTCTAAACTCATCTGAATGTTTAGAATCACTCTACTACCCAAAAAACTGACCTCAACATCTAGCCTAATTCCTAAGCAGTACTTGCAACCACTGAGTGTATCCATTAGCAATATTTGATTCAAAAATTGATAAAATAATAAAGCAGTAATGAACTATAATCAACTATCAATTACATAAAGTAATCCATACATCATCAAGTATGAAATTATAAACATGATAAATACATCATTGTAGTCAAGTATCACAACATTGAACTCAATAAACAGTTCAACTAAGTAAAGAAACATAGCAATCATCTATACATAGGCTATATCAACATTTAAGCAGTCATGTAAAAGTATATAAGGATGGGGTCATAACATTTATGTTAAAGAGAGTTGATATGTATAAAGTAAACTTATGTTTTATCAAAAAATATATATTAATTAAAATGATGACATGTACCTAAATGTTATAATGCCACATTAGAGAATCACGCATGACAAAGCCCATAACACATCATTATCAATGATGTGGGGCGAAACTCAAAAAATAAGACTTTGTTAGATAGGTTAATTGTAAGTATAGTAAAATACATAATGATGGCCAAGATTAATTTGAGTTAGATAATATGATGGCCTTCAATGAGTTAGCATCTCGTACATATTTTGTAGTTTACGAATTAAATACAAATAGGGTTTTGAAAGAGACATAATTAACATTAAAAAACACTCAACTTGGTTGAAAGCAAATTATCTCATAAATGCAAAAACCTAGTCAATGGACCAAACACATGATTATGACCAAGACACAACCTATATTGTGGTTGGCAACTAATGGGACCCTAGAGGTGCAGGGCCACACGAAAGTTGGAAGAAACTCCAAGTAAATTGGAATTTTTAAAAATATACATTATAGTTTTCAATATGTTTTAAGAGTGATTGAATGAAATATTTTAATAACATTCATCAAATTAAGTAGTCTATATGGGGATTAAATTTGATGGTCATTCTCTTGTCATGATTTTTTTTAAATGTGATTTTTGTTCTTCATGTACTATTAGGTGGTCTTATTAAAGTGCACCACTATTGCCTCCTCTTCCTTAAAAGCCGCACCATTATGTTTGTTTGGATTTTCTACTATGAATCTCATCAAACATTTTAATGTTGAATCTTTTACTATAACTCAAATGTTTATTGTCCATTTTTAGATTGTTTTCAAATTTGATGAGGGTGTCTTATAAATGTAGTGTCATTCTTCCCAATATTCCATCATACAAAATAGACATGTTCTCCAATTTTATTCTTCAAATTGTTTCTGATTCTAAAATATTTTTAGTGCAAATGTCTTTAAATACCAAAACATGTAACATTTTCTTTGGCCTAAATGTTTAAATTTTTAATACTCGTAAATAAAATTGCAACATTGTTAAATACATACCTTACTACTCTACATTAAATACTTGTCTTCAATATATTTTGAAATTACTTTTCTGATTTTAAAATCTTCATGTATTTATTCATTCTGTATAATAAACATTCAAATAATTTGTCACATAAAAAATTGGTACATTCATATCGACTGATTAAAAATGTAAATAATTTACATTACTAAAAATAAATATGATAAATCACGAACATATTTAGTCAATCAACAAGGAATGTGCAACTTTATAACTCTTCTTGTAGGTGTTTAAGAAAAATAAAATGATAATGTGGGGCTTATTGTCCCGCAAATGGATGAGCCTTTCAATCGTCTGATAAAGATTGCCTTTCAACTTGATCGATGGCATCCAGCGATGATGATAAGTGGAGGGTGGAATGCAATCAATATACAGTCTTTTTGCTTCAAAACAAATTCTCGACGTGACACCATTATTTTGCCCCTTTCCTATTGAATTTTAAAAATGGAATCGACAAGCAGAGGTGGTCACCAACGGGAACTGTTGTAGATTAAATTCTTTATATATATATATATATATATATATATATATATGGGATTGCCGTACCCATCCAAAGCAAATATTTCATGTATATTAATACTTTTCCATTTGTTTCTGTGTCTTTGCGATATTCCGATGGAAAGTAGGAAAGCTGACAAATAAATGAATTCTTTATTTTCGTTCAGTAAACTATAAAATGTTGACATCACTTTAATTATACTGGTAGGTATTTTTTCAGTGAAGTGTTATTCAGGGATTAATTTTGTGTAATAGTGTAAGTGTATTAATATTTAATTATTTTATAATAGATATTATAAAAATAAATTATATTTATTTTTAATTAATTTATTTATTTGGTTTGTAATTATTTAATATAAAAATTGAATTATATTTTCATTATGATAATTTTATTTATTTTAATTTTATTTTTTTATTATTTATTTCATATGTTGTAATATTTGATGGGTACTTATAATTATAACATAATTATAATATATTATTTTTTTCATATATATATATATATATATATATATATATATATAAGAATAAGATAATTTTAATATATAATAACATAATATAGTTATAAAATATATATTAATATATTTATTTAAAATAAATTTATGTAAAAAATGTTGAAAGATATTATTTTGAGGGTTTTTGTTTTACTTATGTTACAAATCTAATATAAATAGGTGTCTCGAAAATGATCTCTCTCAATTTTTTTTACATAGATTTATGTAAGATAAGTATACTAGTATTCATACAACTATAAGAAGGATTTGAAAGTAGGAGAATCCCAAACATGAATGCTAGAAATTGATATTATGTAGACTTTTTTAATGCCTCAGAATCTAGTTTACAACAAACAAATTCAAATAGGATCTTAAAATTTAGTTCCTCAAATGTTTTAATTCTTCATTAAGCTAGAGGCTTATTACGGAGGGGCGAAGCCTAGGGATTCATTTCACAAGAAACAAAAAGAGAGCATACACTGTTTCCCCCAATCCACCACTGACACATATGTTGTTGTGAATATTCAAAACACAATTTGAAAGATACTACATAGTTTCCAAAGAAATTGGTTAATGCCTAGTATAAACATCTGTTGACATGCTCACACAACATGTATCACTACATTCATATCTGTCTGTGTGAAATGAGGATGGATGGCTCGTTTAAAACAAAGGGTTTCATGATCCAAGATGATTCACAGAGAGGAAGAGGCAAAGGACTGAATCCAAAGGGACTGGAGAGCATGGTGCTTGTGTGGTCCACCATGTACGAAGTGAAAAGAGGGATTTAGAGGCAGAGTCACACAACACACGGTATGTAGTGAAGGAAAGACACTGCTAGGTGGGTATCAACTGATGGCGACCAATGATCATAAACTATTTCTTTAATTGCCATGGTAGTGAGCCCAACTTATTTCAAACAAGTACTATAATATTCTACAATGTTAAATGGTCTTGTTTATATGCAACTGACTTCAAGAATCCTACTAGTAATCTTGTTAAAAAGTACTCATATCATTTATGTATTTGAGCATACAATTTATGAGAGTTCTTGATAAATAAAATTTTCATGCACGCCCATTCCTTGACGTCTTATCCAATAGTTTGGTCGGCTTGTTAATAGATGTTTTTGGCTTCTCAAGAGCTCATTCACATGCATTTAATAGTTTAATTATCTCAAGCTCTAACTACTGGGAACATGGGCTACTATTTTGCTTTCTCTAGAAAAAAGAAACTTAGTGAAGTGCCCTGTGATGGGGTTTCTCTATTTTGTCTCAAAAAGGGCTAGAATTTGAAGGTCCTCTATTTTCTCATAACCCTTCTTTACCCAGATCTAGGCAATGAAGAGTTTATTTGAATCCCACTGATGGAAATAATTGTGATAGCTCTGTATCTTACCTTATGGGTAATTTGTCTTGGACATAGTTTTGGTCAAAATTCCTAAACATGGTGTTGGGTAAAAATGTTGTTGTCACTTTAAAGTGGTTACTAAATGCTCTTAGAATTGGCCGAGATACCATGAGGGCTAGTATTCTTGAAGGCATTCACCAATTTAATGATCTGCTGGAAATTTCTTCTTTTCTCAACGCTAATTTCAAAAAAATTTACTTATTGTTATAAATTCACCAAGGAAAGGCTGGGGGGATGACTTATCTAGAAGAGTCAAGATATGGCTTGGGTCCCACTTGGAGGCTTTTGTTCTAATTTTTAGAGCTTTGATTTAGGGATTTGCTAAGGCTTTGAGCTAGAGATTGTAATATTTGGATCTAGATTAAAGGGAGAGCAAGTAGTGTGATAGTAATTCATTTTTTTAGTTTAAGCTTTGGCTCATTGATGTATGGCCATCATGGGAGAGTTCTGATTGTTTTTCCATACTTAATTCATTGAATGTTTCAGATGTGGTGTTTATTTGGGTTTGATGGTCCTCTTGAAGGGGCAATGTGGTTTATTGATGTTCTCAATGTTCTGATTGGAAAAACTGATCTTTATTTCCATAATGGAGTGATCAAAATAAAAGCATATAGTCACAAGTTTTAGCACTCTTTAAGGAGGGAAGGGTGCCTTTGGGCTCTTGATCTGAACCTTCATGTTTCAATTCTTAGGTATGTTTAGGTATCATTATTTTTTCCAAGGAATATGATAATAGTATATTTGACATTTCTATTTACCCACAACAATAGGATGGCATGTTATTTTTCAAGGACTAACCATGGTGTTCATTTCAATCATGTTGAGAAGATGTTATTTTTTATGCTATAGCTATTTGACATTTAAATTGACATAAAGGTTATTGAACTTCCCATTAACCATCCAAAACTATTTGAAAGTTTTAGAATTGCACAACCAAAGGTATGCTTTGCAATCCTCATTATTATATCTTCATGCTAAAGGCATTAGTTTTGCATCAATAAGATGGAGCTTGTAAGTTTTGTAATTTTATTTTGGATTTCTTGGGGTATATTTCATAGTTACCATTCTAGTCTTTGGTCTCATAATTGTTTTGATGTTCTTTTCCCTTGTTACCATTCAAGGGTGTGATGTTGTATGGACTCCCTAGTACAAGACATACATTATTGGTAAGGGTAGTTGCTCATCATATATATTGTACTTTTATCAGAGTTTCTAGTTTTGAAATGGTTCAGGAATACATAGGAGGATCAAGGATGGTTCGTGGGATTTTTGTCATGGCAAGGTGCTCATATATATTATGCACTAAATAACATCAATTTTATACTTGTCTACATGATTTTAATTATTTTCAATTAGATGCCCAAATTTTAGTGGTGCTTGCCTCTGTATATGCTTATGGTTTCACTTCAAAAATTGAAGATTAATAGATGGCCCATAGAACTATCTTTGTTATGTTTTATGCCTTCTAATGAATAAAATTTATGTATATTCATAAAATGTTATATCCAAACTAAAACCTTATTTTCTATGTAGCTTAGTGGCTCAGTGTTGTTACCTATAAGAATTGTACTAGCACTTGATGGTTATTTGTAACAATTAATGACATTATCATACTAGTTTAAATTTAATATGGATCTACATTTTTGTTTACTCATATAGATCTAGTTTTTTATTTGATTTTGTAGATCTTTTCCCTTTACGTCCTTAACATGTTTGAAATGTACTGCTACTTGCTACTCTACCCATATATTTTGATCTAAGGATTCATTTGGCATGCCATTTGTCTTATTATAAATCTCATTCTAAGAGCTACATATAGGTATTACTGGTACCACTTACACTATGATACATATAATGTTTATAGTGTGCTAGTTCATTTGTCTTACAAATTAAAGAAAACACTTAGAAAAAAAACACAAATTAAAATAGTTTATTATTGTAGTAAATTCTATTTGAAGTAATTTTAACTAACCTCTACCTTTTCTTGCACCATGGGGGCAAATGCTAGTAATACTCACTATATAATATATACAAATGAAATAAAATATGAATAGATTAGATACACACTCTATTTTTATAAAATTAAATTAGTTTTAAATTATTTTATAGTTGTTTGAAAGAGTTTATCATCACTAAATTTTTATTGATAGGTATGTTTTATTTGAAATTATAGGCAAGCATTTATCTTCCCTACATTCAAATTTTAGTCATGAGCTGATTCAAATAAACCATCATTATATTAAGATCATTGCACATGGTTTAGAATAGCTAAGAATATATAAACATTTCGACTGACATATCGTGAGGTTGAGTTTTAGTAAATATCGAATCCATCATAGATTTTTTTTTAGTCAATAATATTATTTGAGCCCTGGAGGAAGAATATGATTTCAATGTATGGTGATTGTCAAGGGCCCGAAAGCATAAAGCAGTTGTTCCCAATTAACACATGGTAGTAAGGAATTCTTTTGGATCATTTTTTATCTCACATAATTTTTTATTCATATTTAAATAGAGTTTGAAATAAGATGTTAGCTTTTTTTTTCTAACACAGTCGTGACATCAAGATCTTCTCCTCCTTATTGTAAAAGGTTGCTCGACAAAATAATATAATATAATATTATATATTATAATATTAATATATTATATTATTTTATAATTTTATTATATTATAATATTAAATCATTATATATATATATATATATATATATATATTAAAGT